>JAJJWW010006217.1:0-15074 GCA_023531295.1 Papaver armeniacum | reverse complement strand
TAGGGCTGCACAAAACCGAACCATAACCATGAACCGAACCGAAACCGTGTCAAAATAAACCGAACCGAAGTGAAACCGAATCCAACGGTTTAGGTTTAGGTTGTCAGTTCTAGGAAACCGACATATCCAGTTTCGGTTTGGTTTAAATCAAAACCGTCACCGAATTAACCGAGAAACCGAATATAACTAAATATTAGCCGTTGATTTGTTAGGTTTAATCGTATCCATTAGATTTAGGTATATAATTCCTTCATTATCTCTTCATTCACCATCGACGAAAGCATCCTTGCCCATTTTTCTCTCCTCCTTCTTCTCTTCTCCTTTCTTCTTCTTCTTCACATTTTGTCACCTTCGCCATCTCACCCATCATCAGATTCAGATCCACCTACTTCTTCCTCTTCTTCTTATCTCTATAAAGAAAAAGGTAAGCTTATTCACTCAATCTCTTTTGATTTTTTTTTGTCAACCGCATGTTTAGGGGTTTTACTAATTTGGGACTTTTTGATTTGAGTTCCTTTATTAAAGTTTTTCTCCATCTCTACAACAAAAAGGGTAAATCTCGCTTACCCAAATCTCTTCTCAATTTTTCGTTCATCGTTATTTTAATTCAACTGTGTTTTTAGATTTTGATATTACCGCTTTTTGATTTCGGGATTCATTGGTAAGGTTTTCTCCATCTGTAGAACAAAAGAAAGGTAGATCTCTCTCATAAGCGTTAGATTTGAATTATTTATGAAATTATTAGTTAGATTTGATGCTACAAATCTGAAAATTAGAGTTTTGTGATACTAATTTAGATTGACTTAAAAGTGAAAAGGGATTACTGAGAAGAATGATTGGGTAAATCTAATGTTAAATTTACTCAATTGAATGAATAATTTCCTCTTATGTGGTTTCCTTTGGTTTGGAGGCTTGATTTTATGAGATTTGTGTACTGTTAGTATGAGGCTTGATTTCCTTTGGTTCAATTTTATTTTTTAAAATTGTGTATTGTTAGTATAAGATTTGTGTCGATGTATGGCATAATATTAATGGGTTCTAAGTAATTTATGGATATGAACTATACATATGTGTGGGTGACTAAAATTATACATATTTGGGAATTAAAAAGGAAATGAAAAACATTTCCAACTGAGCTATATGGAGTATGTTCTTGATGTTATGTGAGATTCTTCATTATCTACAATATTGAATAATGAAATTATGTTGGCTGCATGTGGTGGATGCATTCTGATATGTTGTTTATTCCACTTATGTGCAGGTACTATTAAACCTTCCATGGAAAACGCAGCAACACCACTTGGTAGGCATCGTCAATTTAGGGCTGAAATATGGGATCACTTCGTTATGGAAGAGCCACCTTCAAAACATGCTATGTGTCGGTATTGTAACACAAGTTTCACTGCTGATCCTTTGAAGAATGGGACCTCTAGTTTGTTTCTTCATCTAAAGAGATGTAGGTTAATGCCTAAATGGTTAGGTAATTATATGTACTTTGTATTAGTATTAGTATTAGTTTGATTTACTCATCTAACATCTCATAGATATTTATTCGAAGCAAATCGGAAATGCACTCAACTTGTTACTCATTATCTGCAGGTACTAGTAAACCTCTTATGGAAAACGCAAGTGGCAGCACCACTTGGTAGCGAGTCAAATTAGGGATGTATGGCCTCATTTCGATATGGAAGAGCCATCTTCAAAGTATGTAAATTGTCGTCATTGTAACGCAAGACTTGTTGCTGATCCTGTGACTAATGGGACCACTGGTTTGATTTCTCATCTAAAGAGATGCAGAAACTTCATAAAGAACAACTAGTTATGAACTTGGTGTTTGAATTTTTTTTTTTATCATTAAAGAGAAAACCGAACTCTTGCATTTTATTTGTTTTCGTTAATTTGTGTTGGAAGAACATATAATGTGTTTAAAATTTTGTGAGATATAATAATTTTATGACAGGTTTAGAAAAAAGTTGTCTGTCAGGTTTGTACAACGGAAAAAATTAACAATAAAATTTTAAATCAGTTGGTTAACCGAAACCGACTGGTTTTATACCGAAACCGGAAGTCTCTAAACCGGATGAAACCGACTAAGCTAATTGGTTTCACTGGTTTCCAATATTGGAAAACCGAGTACTTCGGTTTCGGTTGTTTTTTTGCCATCAACCGTACCGAACCGAACCATGTGCAGCCCTATCTATAGCTGTCGTAAAATCATGCTTTTTTCGATTCAATCATGATCTCTCAATCAAATACAAAAAGAGTAAAACTTTGGATTATGGGAAATACTTTCTATGGTACATTACTTGTATGAGAGAAGGAAAGAGTTTACCAAAAGAAAAAAAAAATAATAATAAAAAAAAAAGCGGAAAAAAAAGTTTTAAGAAAATATTTTTTTATAATTTTAAACTAAGAAAAAAATTAACTAATCAAGGATATCTAATTAAATTAACACTAATCATCAATACTAAGCACTAATCAAATAAGGGGATTGTTGCCATTATGGAAAATGGCTGGATATGTGGCACTATAGAAACACTATTTAGCATCCAAGGTTTGTCTTATTCTATATGCCCTAAAATATTGAGTATGACCCAAATGATGGTTCTTTCTAATAGGGGTGAGCATTTTATCCGTAATTCGCGGATTAACCGGGACCAACCGTATTTTTGCGGATGGATGCCCGGACCGTTCGCTAATGGGTTGGACGTGATGAGATTTTTGAAATCCAACGGATTACGGATCGGGCTCGGATGTAACCTTGAAAATCCGTTGGACATCTATATCCATTAGATTAAGGGCATTTATATAGTTTCTAGAAAATATATAGATAATTTTAGAATTTTTAAGGTGTTTGTTCGGAGTGTTGTCCATGATAGTTCTATATTTATCTACATATATAAAATGTGTAGGTTCTATAAGAAGTCACCTATATTGGGCGCGCTGCACGCCGCATGCTATAAACCGCTAGACCAATACCCCAGTAAGTATTCCCCAGTTTGTGACATGTTCGATGTCTCGAGTGATTGGGTCAAGTCGTTGGACTTGCCGCACTGAATAGCATATGGTGTTATTGGATGAAATAACTAAGTTGTTTATAATGCCGACATAAAATATCGTAGGTATTTGATGCATGTAAAGCATCTCTTTTAAACAAGCGGCTCGAGACAATCAACATGTATGAAATATCGTTGTCTTAGAGCTTATTAAATAAGTCGCGTATTGAGCGTCTTAAAATGTCAGCATGCCAGACCACCTTTGGGTGATCGTTTGAAGATCGCCTGTATGAGCCACCACTTGCTCGATTGCTCCCTATGACAGAGTGGCGGTTGGTGATCATCAAGGTACCTCGCTGATCGCCTAACATTTAATACAAGCTGTCCGACCAAAATGGCGAAGTTGGACGGACGAGATGGTTTGCGGCACATGTTTGTCGTCGTTGATACAATTTAGGGCATGTCCCTACTTTGGCCGATCGAATCTAAGCATTGGGTGCTAATTTTGACGGACTGATCGGGCATGCGTGGAGATGAGCCTCCGGCGTGCATGCATACACCTCTCGGTCCATTAAAAAGTGGATCTAGGCAACTCGATTCGGACGGCGAAGATGAGTGTCCTCGATCAATTTGCGAATGCCACAAAGCGTGAATTAGGGTTTTAGACAGCTACGTCCACTCTAGTTCGTTCGGACAATTAGACAGTTGATTGACCTCCCATGGATAAGTCTCGAACATGGATGGAGTTAGGCCGGAGGTGAACTTGTGTGTACCTTCCTGATGGTGCAAAACGCGATCTAAGCCATACAAATAGGCTGGCTAAGTTGGATGGTCGTGATCAATTTAAGACGCTAGTGTGCTTCCGCGACCCAAAATCAGGGTTTAGAAGCATCACGCCTGCCATCGTTTTGGCAAATGTTTTATTGCCCTATGGCCTTTCCGTGGGCAAACCGATCGAGTGGGGGAAAAGCTAGGCCGCTGATGTACACGCTAGCACTTACCTAATTACCTCTGGAGTAATCCAAGCCGTCCAATCAAGATGGCAAAGTTGGACGGTTGCGATGCTTCTAAGAATGTTTCGGATAGTCCATTCTCGTTTGAGCTCCTTCCCAAATAGCGTCACCACCCTACATAGGGTTGGCATTTGACAGCGCTGGGAAGCGTATAGGTGAGGTCCGATCGGTCAGGGCATTAGTGGGCCTACCGACGGTCATCATGGTGATTGCCTATTCCTTCCAGGGTTTGGCTAGTCTTGTTGAATTGCGCTGCCAAATTGCATGGCCGTGATCATTTCTGAGACTGATATGGACAGTCTAGACTTCGCTTAAGGAAATTAAACATGCTCGATCGAGCTGCCTTTATTTAAAAGTCTATCGATATCGAATTCTCTTTGTCAGAGAGTGATGTAGCTATTGTGGTTATTTTCATGCAAATCTTAATATTGGCACTTCGGGAGATTCATACTACTTGTCTGAGAGTGAATACTTAAGCATCATGTCATGTCAATGATGAGAGTTCGTCTAAGAACATAGCATAGGAAAATATCTGACAGGCCAATGCATTAGTGATTAATGTGATAGGTTGAATTTTATAGAATATTTGGGATCGATGCACCATTCTGATAAATTTCATAAATATTTCGAATTACTCAATACATATATAAGTAAAGAGGTTTGAACACTCATGACTGTTAAATAGCTTTTATTCCTTTGCAGGATGACAGACATTAAATACAGGGTTTTACAATTTTGACCCTGCACTAAAAACCACCATCAACACTCCCAAATTGTTTAGTATTGGGATTCCTGTCTCATTTTCATTTTTTCCTTCCTTGATCGTGTTTCCTTAAGATACTCCAAAATACTAGCAATTTGTTGATAGATCCTATCTTCTTCCATCTTAACCGAAGATGTTCCCTTATCACCTTCTCTAAATATACCTTGCTCACGATCCTTCTTCTGTCAGGCTAGAATTTTGGCCTTTTTGGTTCCTATAGGACGTGCATTATGCTTGTATTTCCAACGAGTCTCTCCATTAGGAAAAACTTCAGTACCATCTTCGTGTGATACAAAGTTACGATGATTATTAAACAACTCACTGTTTTGGCTCACAGTTAGTTCATAATTATATCGACGGACCTTTTCTCTAAACAATTCATAACATGCATCATACTTGAATGGTTGTCCTGTTTGTTCCTGAAATAGCTCCAAACCATATTTTGTCTGAAAAATTATGTAAGAAACATTAAGTTTATTACTATTATCACCAACTATATGGAAAAACCTAACAAATTAATAGAACTTACCAAATCTTCTTGGCTTGCACCGCTTTTGGTTTGCCGATATATAGCGTTAAGAATGGACACGAATTCTTTGACATCTTTTTTTATATTCTTCATCTTGGTTTTTAAGGTTGCCCAATCTCTTTCATATGGATTGTCATTGCGTTCGACAAAAATTTGGTGAATACGTATCCAAAACATAGCGGGTTTTTGTCCCGAACCCACAATTTCGTCCATACTCACATAAATAAATGCAGTGGTAAGACCAATCTCTTCCCGTTGAACAAAATTATAAACCATTTTGAATGAAACTAAAATATAAAAACTTGAGTAGTAGAAGATAAATATAAAAATCAAAGAGGTATAGTAAGAAGAAGAGAAATAAGAAATCAATTGATGTAAGAAGAAGAAAAATAAGAAATCAATTGATTTGGTGTGATTTGAGTAGAGAATTAGAGTGGTATTTATAGAGGATTTTGAAAAAATGAACGTTGGGATCCGACGGTGGAGAAGATAGAGCCGTTATTAATGATGGATGGTTAGGATCGGGTGTGAGAGAGTTGTAAACGAAAAAAGGTCAAACAAATATTTTTTTTGAAACGACAACTCATTAGCCGTGTAAAAAGCTACGGCTACTCAGTAGCCGTATCAACGATAATACGGCTACCGAGTATCCGTAAAGCGTAAATTTATACGGCTACTGAGTAGCCGTGTGATTTCCCTTTCCTACAAGCGGGATCAGATGTGATCCTCCAATTAGGAAAAGTGGTGGATATCCCTACACATGTAGGGATATAGGAGACCATAGTAGATGGTTTTTGGAGATTTTGAAAGATAGTGAGGGATAGGGAAGGGACTGAGAGCACCATAGTGCTAGCTCTTACGAGTTAGAAGATTCCTCGGTTCCTTGGGGCTAGGTGGCAGAGAGTCTATGCTGGTATGCATTCAATCTCATTCAGCCATGTTTACAGTTTTCGGCTGATCATTTTGGTGGGGTGGGATACGAAGAAAATTAATGGTGGATGTCGCCGCCACGTAGTGGTGTAATATTTCGGTGTTAAAATCCGGGGTCTTGTAGCACTGTCGGCAAAGAAGGGTGCATTTTCAGAAAGGTTGGAGCATAAGTTTTAGAAGCCGACTTTGTAGTCTATGAGCATCTCCAACAGAAGGTGCAAAAAATCCTATGTGGCTTTTCTATTTAGTCATATTATTTATGGGATCTACACATAGAGTAAATATAGGACCTCAAATCTAATAAACCATCTCCAACAGTAGAGAATTTTAATAAAAAAATAGTGAAAAATATGACGTGGAGGTGGAGCCGAAGGTGTAGAATTTATAGGGCCCTACTGTTGGAGATGGATTTATGCCAAACGGGGATTTAAAATCTTATGTGTCAATAAAAAAACAAAAAATTCACCCTCTGTTGGAGATGCTCTAACTCATCTTTAATTTCCTGACCAACCGCACTATATGCTTGACTAGGAGTTGAGAATTTTCCTTTAGGTTTGCGTTATTTTTGTTTTCTGTTTTTGGGCTTTCGAGTTGTATTTTGTTGTGGCCCTTTTGGCAAGCTTGGGCCAGAGAAGCCTGCATCCATTTATAGTCCCCGAGTCATTCACTGAGTTGAGACTCACGGTCAAGTCTCACGCCATTGGCTTTTTTGAACCCGACAACGATATCAGATGATTTTGATCAGTAGCCTACAATGTACATGCCTCATATAAATGCGCAAAAAACCTCTAAGAAATGTAGATTATAGACAAGTTACCAGCATTTTGGGGAAACTGATTCCTGATGAATCAACTCATCTAATCGAGATGAGAGCGTTAAGTTTTCTTTGGAGGCAGGGGCGGAGCCCAGATTTCTAAATTGGAGGTACAAAGATTTACTTACCAATAAATTAGCTGGGATCCAAGTGCAAACTAATAACACCGGAAGTGTCACTCTCCAGTCTAGAGGTTTAAAACGTGCCGGCCCGGCACAGCCCGGCACACGAAATCGCGTGCTTCACGTGCCATGTGCCGTCTTTGTCTTGTCGTGCCAACGATTTAAACGTGTTGTCTTGTGTCTTTATGCTTTACTAGTCAAAAGCTAGGCACAACACACATTACGAGCACAACACACGAATAAACGTCATCGTGTCTTTATGCCGTCTTGGCACACGTGCTATAAACAATTTGAAATCACTTAATGTATACATTAAGTCGGACATTAACACAAGAATTTAATTAGACAACATATCATCTGAAATTATTTCAAGTAAAATTAACAAGTTTATTCAATAAAAAGAAATAGCCCATCAAATATAAAATTGGATTATTGTCATGTAAATTAATGTTCTAGTTAAATATAGGTGACGACATTATAACAACGATATTGAAATATATTTTCCAAATATTAAGGTATTATATGTGTTGCTATAAATAAGCCAACATAAAATGTTAAAAACTAGCTAGAATAGTGACTCTTTTGTGAAATATACAAAAAATGTGATGTATTATGCCTTGTTATATGGTATATTTGTACATATTATGACGTGCTCTCTTAACGTGCTGTGCTGGGCTGGCCACGTGCTTATCCGTGCCGCGTCTTTGTCTTTGTGCTCTCTGTGCCAATTAGTCAAACCCATCACGTCCCATTTAACTAACGTCTTTTGTCGTCTTCAGGCTAAATCACGTCTTTGGGCTGGGTGAAAATTTTGTGCTCAAATTTTAGCGTGCTGTGATGGGCTGTGCTCGTGCTGGCACAACCCAATTTACACCTCTACTCCAGTCCATCCTGGCTCTAGCCTGTTAACTCCAACATGTCTCTCCTTTGCACATGTTGTGTGATATGTGGCTAGTCTCTCTTGTTATTGATTGGCCACAAATCTGTGTGTAATAAATACTTTTATTGTCTCTTTTTTTTGTAACTAATCAAGAACAGTTTACTTTTTAGTGTTTTGTTCAGCTTCTGCAACTCTTCTATAATTCAAGATTTCATGTTAATGGTTTCTACATTACTTCACTATGGTATCAAACTCTTCTATAATCCAAGATTTCATGTTAATGGTTTCTACATTACTTCACACAACTATGGTATCAGACAGAGAGATTTTCTACATCTCTCAGGTTCTTCGATCTACTTTTTGCTTCCGCTTCTTTGCAGATCTTCTTCTTCTTTTCATGATTCAAGATTTTTCTGCTTCTTCATTAATGGAAAATCTTACTTCAACCTCAATCTCCAGTATTCCAATTAATCAACTTTCTCGCTTTGTCAACCTCAAATTTACTGTGAATAATTTCATTACATGGAAGAATCTCATGTTACCTGTAATTCGCAAATTTAAAATCCAAAAATACCTAGATGGATATTTTCCTTGTCCTCCTCAGTACACCAATCTTAGGAATCAAGGAAATGCAATTGAGAATCCATTGTATCTTGATTGGATTGATGATGACACATCAATCATCTTGTGTGGATTCATTCCACTCTCTCAGATTCAGTAATTGCATATTTTTCTAGATCTGAGACCTCATGTGATTTGTGGCGTAGTATTGAAGAACGATTCTCTCGTGCTTCATCAACTCATTCGATTCAACTCCGTACCAGACTTCTATCTCTTAAGCAAGGTGATAAATCTATTCCCTCTTTAGTCACTGAAATTAAATCCATCTCTGATCAGCTTGCTGTTGCTGGAGAAGTTATTTCTGATCAAGAATTAGTGGTTGTCACTCTTGCTGCACTTAATTCCGACTATATACCTTTTGCAACCGCTATGAGACACATAAGTCCTCCGATCTCTTGTATTGAGTTACACAATCATCTTCTAAGTGAAGAATTAATTGTTGTTACTGAACGAAATGAAGATTTGCTCACTAAATCCAAAAATAAAGCTTTTGCTGCACACATGAATTCTTTTAGAACATTTGGTCGTGGTATTTGATGTAATTTGTAGATAGTGGAAAAAAGGATTTGTTTCTTAGACTTGTGAAGGATTTTTGTAGACTTAAATTCTAAAACTAAACCAGAAAACTCACTAAAAATACTAACAAACTCATACAAAGATGATATCAATATTAAAAGAACACCGAGGCTAAGATTCCACTATTTTCCAAGTTCAAAGTGATTAAATCCAATATTTATATTTATGCAACTTTTTCGTTGATTCTAAGCTATTGCAACATGTAGATTTTCAAAATAACAAGTGTAAATTCATAGTATAGAACATCAAAAACCTATGACCAAGCATGCTCTATCAAAAGAAATAACAATTGCTTAACAAAAATCATTCAAACAATTTTCGATCCAGGCAAATAATCATTAAATAATTGTAATATATAAATAAATAAGAATATACCACTTTTTGTTGGAAAAATAGCTTCCTATGTCGCCTCAGCAAAAGGGTTTAGCTTCTCATATTAATCATTTCTCAAAATACATGTTTATAGCCCAGAAGTTGATTAAAAGAATGAAAAGGTATAAAGCTGTGAGTTTGTAACAGATATAATTGTTACACAACTCGTTGTTACAGAGAACCCTAACAGAACTGTTACGAACTCTAAATAATTGTTACAAAAGTTGTGACAAAGTATATTGTGATTGAAAGCAAAGACCATGGAGTTTGCGACTTTCTTTTTTTGTTCCTCTTGCCAGTGTCTTCTCCGGAACTTTTGTTTTTTCTCTGTTATGCTTCTAAACTTCCCAAATGTGTTCATCCCTTTCTATGACCTATCCCAACCCCTTTTATAGTTCACAGGTCGATTGAACCTCAAGAAATCTTCGGTTATTCTTTATATTTCTTCCACCTCAAAGTCTCGGGATTTTCCTTCCCTACCAAGCTTCTCTAACGTCTCTTCCCTGAATTGTTTCCTACTCTTACCATATTAGATAAAGTTAAATATAGGAGAGATTATCTCCTCCCAAACCTTCACGCAACTTCCAAATATACTCCACAAAATCCCGAGGAATTTTATTCCTTCACCTCTATTTTAATCCAACACGGGTCATACATTCCAATATGTTCAATCCAAACATACACACAAAACCTGTTATGCTCTAACAGTTCCAGCCCAACAGAAAAGTGCAGTTCAAGCTCACCAAAATACGATCTAGGAAATCTAAATAATCATGTGAACTTCACACCTTTGTTTCCTTAGAACCGAAGATACATCCCTATTTTCTCGAATCTAATCACTATTCATTCCCTGTTTAGTTCATTTAAGCCTAACCCAAGAGAATTCGGTGATTGAATCTCTCCAAAATCGATCAAAAATCAAACCCTAAATTCTGTAGTTTCAAACACTTTTACCGCCAATTTACAATTTTCAAAAGGTAGGGGATGACCTCCCCTTATCCGGACTGGGGTGCCTATAGCCATGGGGGTGTAAATAACAAATTAGGGTGCCACTTATCAGTGGAGTGCCCCTTAGTAATTGAGGTGTCCCTTATCCAATTGAGGAGTGTCTTTAGTAATTTTTTCCCACTAGCGCAAATACCACTTTTCGAGCCAATTTTTCCATACATGTTTATTTCTCCAAAAATACCTACAAAAACATAAAATACCGAAATAAGTACAAAAATGGGTACTAACAATATCGAAAATCGAGAAAAAAATAGACACATAAATGCGTCTATCAAATACCCCCAAACTTATTATTTGCTAGTCCCGAGCAAATCAAATCTAAAAAATAAAATCCTAACTCACTGTCGCAGGCATCGCGATTGCACTTAGCATGTGCAACAAGCCTTTAAACCCCTAGGTGGCCCTAGTGGACGAGTTATAGTATCGAGAGGGTTTACTAGAGATATACCCACAAAATCTTTACTCGAGACCCTAGATATCTTCGCAGAACCTTGGAATAGCACTAAAGAACCTCCTTGGTTGGCATACTCTCATTGACTACAAGAGGAAGCACCCTGATTCGAGTGACAAAGTTCTACTCAGGTAGTCGCACTATGCACATCAATATCTGGAGTCAACAAACCACAATCACAAGTGAAAAGATTAAGAAGATGGATGTGGAGATAATATATGGTTTGCAAAGATGTTGACTGAGATCAACGGTGTTTCCCATATCTGTTTTAAGGACACCGCCAGGACGAACCTATCCTAATGGAATGCGATACTGGTATGACTAATATCAACACAACATGCATATACAAGGGAACCAGTGGTCGATAATCCAAATTCTAGATCAACTCGTCTGGCATGTACAAGGGAGCCAACGGTCGATTTATTCACTGAACATTAACAATTTTTTTTTTTAAAACAAAATGATTAGATCTTGCGGATCCAAGTGCATGCTTCTTGTCCGCAGATTACATGGTAATTCTCGTGGATCCTACGTTCCACGCTTGTTTAGGCGACGAAGACAGGGAGAACACACACATATTGCTATCCAAGTTTTTTTTTTTTTTTTGAGAATTATTCCGTTTGGTCTGATTGGTCTGGTCTCTTTATTTTATTTTTAATAACTTATCACTCTACTTCATCCCAACGGTGGTAAAAATTTGATGTGTGTGCCCCACCAAATCACTTAGAAAAATATATAACTTTGTAAAAATAAAAACAAAAAGTGATATGGTGACGACTTCGAGATACGGTGAAACTACCATGTTATTTCTAACACTGAAACTCTGAATAGACTCTACTATTGGGTTCCTCAACTCCTACAACCAAGATGCTTCCATCCACTTAGATTGGTTAGTGCTTTCCTTAATTGGCATAAATTTCTAGGCTTTGGAGTTTAATAATGCAACTATAAAGTTTCTCCCATACCCCCCAAACTTAAATCTAACATTTTCCTCAATGTTCTAAATATGAAATTAAAAGCATGAACAAGGAGAAACTATTACCACTTGAAGCAAAAGAGTTAAAGAAAGATATTACCATGTTGCATGAGCATGGGTTACCTCCCATGAAGTGCTAAGTTTAATGTCTTTAGCCAGACATAAGAAAGACTTAATCACCTCATATCATAAAACAATATCCGAAACAACTGTGGGTCATCTGCATCAAAAAGTGTTATCATAGACAATAGGAAACTGCAACAAACCAAGAAAGTGAATAAACATAACACACCCTTTCCTAGTTTCCTGATTAAGACAACTACATCTAGTTATGGTTCAGGCTCTATGAAAGGGTCTAAATAAATTTTGGGCTTTTGTTTAGTAAGATTTGAATTATCATGTTGTAGAGCCTGGAAAAACTCAAATAAGAATTTAGAAGCACATAACAATAACCTGATGTTTATGGGTAAAAATCGTTTCTGCCGATTTCGGTAAATTCGGTAGGTGAGTGAGAAACTGGTTCAAACCCTAAACAAATGTGCTGCACATGAGCACTTTATAGGTTCGAGAGATCAATCTGTACAAGTCCGGCCTAAACCAAGAAATGGCCGTTCCAGACTTGCTTCGGTCACAAAGTGGAGGAGAAGGGTTGATTTGGGGAGGGAAGCAAAGAAAGGTGTTGAGGAGAGTAGTATCTCGACTTGTATCAGAAAGTGAAAGCTTAGGAAGCTTGCAAGAGATGAAAGCTTTTTGGGAGAGCTTGCAAAGTTTCCTTTCTGAGAGTGTAGTATTTTTCTCCTGACCGAGACTTGTTGTCTGGTGGAAATAGGTAAGACCTATTTATACAAGTCGAGATTGAAACGTACCCTGGCCTCATGAAGGAAGAGAGTAAAGGGTGAAATAATGGGAGGAGGTGGTAACCGCATGGTTTAATGGGTGAAAACGTTTTTCACCATTATTTCCTCTTTTATTTGACCGCTTTATTCCTTTTCATGCTTTCTTAATGTGAGCGTAGTGTACGCTGCATGCTGTGACCAGCCAAACCAAAACCCTAAAGAAGCATCCCCTGCTTTGTGTTGATATCTCGAGTGTTGGTTGCATCTTGAGTGCAAGTGGCGCCTAGTGGCGCGTGTGGCATGTGCCAATGGCATGTGCGGAATGCCTTGGTGGTAGGTTGCACGGTTTGCAAGTTAGGCTACCAGCGTGTGTGTTTGGCATGTGCCAATGGCATGTGCGGAATGCCTTGGTGGTAGGTTGCACGGTTTGCAAGTTAGGTTACCAGTGTGTGTTTGGCAAGTGCCAATGGCATGTGCGGAATGCCTTGGTGGTAGGTTGCACGGTTTGCAAGTTAGGTTACCGTGTGTGTTTGGCATGTGCCAATGGCACGTACGGCCATGTTGACCTAGTTGCAAGTCTTGCGAGCCTAGGGCGCTATATTTGGCGTGGGCCAATGGCATAGCGGCTTGGAAATAGGGCTTGCGATACGTGTTGGCATGTGCCAATGGCATGTACGGCCGTGTTGACCTAGTTGCAAGTCTTGCAAGCCTAGGGCGATATATTTGGCGTGGGCCAAAGGCATAGCGGCTTGGAAATATGGCTTGCGACACGTGTTGGCATGTGCCAATGGCACGTGCGGCCATGTTGACCTAGTTGCAAGTCTTGCAAGCCTAGGGCGCTATATTTGGCGTGGGCCAAAGGCATAGCGGCTTGAAAATATGGCTTGCGACACGTGTTGGCATGTGCCAATGGCACGTACGGCCGTGTTGACCTAGTTGCAAGTCTTGCAAGCCTAGGGCGCTATATTTAGCGTGGGCCAAAGACATAGCGGCTTGGAAATATGGCTTGCGACACGTGTTGGCATGTGCCAATGGCACGTGCGGCCATGTTGACCTAGTTGCAAGTCTTGCAAGCCTAGGGCGCTATATTTGGCGTGGGCCAAAGGCATAGCGGCTTGGAAATATGGCTTGCGACACGTGTTGGCATGTGCCAATGGCACGTTCGGCCATGTTGACCTAGTTGCAAGTCTTGCAAGCCTAGGGTGCTATATTTGGCGTGGGCCAAAGGCATAGCGGCTTGGAAATATGGCTTGCGACACGTGTTGGTATGTGCCAATGGCATGTGCGGCCATGTTGACCTAGTTGCAAGTCTTGCAAGCCTAGGGCGCTATATTTGGCGTGGGCCAAAGGCATAGCGGCTTGGAAATATGGCTTGCGACACGTGTTGGCATGTGCCAATGGCACGTGCGGCCATGTTGACCTAGTTGCAAGGCTTGCGAGCCTAGGGGCGCTATATTTGGCGTGGCCAAAGGCATAGCGGCTTGGAAATATGGCTTGCGACACGTGTTGGCATGTGCCAATGACACATGCGGCCATGTTGACCTAGTTGCAAGTCTTGCAAGCCTAGGGCGCTATATTTGGCGTGGGCCAAAGGCATAACGGCTTGGTTTGGCATTGTTGCCATGGTGCGCAGGGTGCGGCTTGGTTTGGCATTGTTGCCATGGTTCGCGGGTGCGGCTTGGTTTGGCATTGTTGCCATGGTGCGATATGCGGCTTGGTTTGGCATTGTTGCCATGGTGCGGAGTATGCGGCTTGGTTTGGCATTGTTGCCATGGTGCGCGAGGTGCGTCTTGGTTTGGCATTGTTGCCATGGTGCGCAGGGTGCGACTTGGTTTGGCATTGTTGCCATGGTGCGCAGTATGCGGCTTGGTTTGGCATTGCTGCCATGATGCTCAGTATGCGGCTTGGTTTGGCATTGCTGCCATGATGCGCAGGGTGCGGCTTGGTTTGGCATTGTTGCCATGGTGCGCAGGGTGCGGCTTGGTTTTGGAATTAGGGTTACGTGTTTGAAAACCTAATCTGTATTTTGAAAAAATACCCCTATTAATTATTTACACCGAGTTAAATGCTCTTAGTTAATGTGTTGCGGGTAACACTAGGTCATGGGGTTTTACGATTTTACCTCTTGTCTAAAAACCACCATCAACATTAAGTCCCCCCGCAGCTCGGAACAAGGGCTTTGTTGCG
>JAJJWW010006216.1:0-320401 GCA_023531295.1 Papaver armeniacum | reverse complement strand
TTGTTTATCCCCTAAATTGGATCAACTTCTACTGTTGATCCCTTTTATTTGGATCAACTACTTCTATTGATACAAGAATATCTAAAAATCCTTTAGAAACACATTTTCACCCATTAACAGTAGAACAAATTTGCATACAATGGATCAACTTATATTGTTTATCCTATTTTTATTTTGGATCAACTGTTATTGTTTATCCCCTAAATTGGATCAACTCCTACCGTTGATCCAATTTTTATTTGGATCAACTACTGTTATTGATCCCCTAAATTTAACAAAAATATCTAAACCAACCAAACCTCCAGAATAACATTTTTCAAACATTTACCAGTTGAACAAATTTGCATACAAGATCACTAGCATATTCAACCTAGAAAAATACCATTTTTCAACTTCTCACATTTTTCAGCATCTGAGCAAAACATTCAAAATCAACATAACTAGCATATTCAACCTAACAACAATTTGAAGCAAAGATTAGAAGCAAAATATTCAAAATCACCAAATCATGCTTGTTTTAGTCACTTACAGAATATCAGATTTGATGAAATCTAACAAAAATCTCAAGAACTCTAACCAAAAATCAAAACAAGACCAACATCAAAAGCGTTTTTACCTGTTCAAATTGAAATATTCAGTGAAACGAAATGAAACTTGATTAGCTTTCTATTTTCTGCTTTCTGTTGATGATGAAATATATAAGGTTTGGTGATTTTCAGTTTCTTCTCCCGTTTTTCAGTTTATGTTCTTCATCAGGGAGACTAGATATAAGTTTTTAGTAACGGCTAGTGTATTAATGTTTGATTATGAGCAACGGTTAGTGGATTTAATCCATCAATTTCAGTTTTTTCTGGTTTTCAGTTTCAGATCTCGATAGTGGGAGCGATGGAAACGAGGGAGACAAGAGTGAGTAGGTGAGAGAAACCGAGTAACTGAAATGGAAGTAAATGTGTCCGATCTAGTATAAAGTGAAATATATAGAGGGGGAATTATAGTAATCTAATAATTCTGGATTTTAATTCTAAAAATTGGTAGGGATATATTTATTATGGGAAATGATATATTTGTTGAGTTTCAAAAGTAGGGACATATAAATAATGTACCATATTGTTTACAAGAAAATATACGATTCAAAAATCAACCATGAATCTTCGATTCACGATTTAACATAAGATTAAAAAAATCATTTATATTTATTTCATTAATATATTAAGGTTTTACACTTTTAGTTGGCAACCGAGCTACAAGCTGGGCACCAACCCCCTTCTCCAACAATCGTTTATACAAGAAGAAAGAGAATGAGTTCTGCTGCTCAAGATTTGGGTAATTCTTCTGAATTTGTTTTTCCGTTTACCAATATCTCTAATTTTGTATCCACTAAATTGGGTCCAAATAATTTTTTGTTATGGAAAGATCAAATGGAGTCAGTGTTGATTTCTACGGATTTGTTTGGTTTTGTTAATGGTGATGTGCAAGAACCAGTAAAACAAATTGATGTTAATGGTGTTCTGTCACTAAATCCTCAATGTAGTCGTTGGAGGAAGATGGATTGTTTTGTTACCAGCTGTATGAAATCTACCTTTACTGATTCGATTTCTGGTGATGTTTTGGGTTTAGTTACTGCTAGAGAGATTTGGTCTTTTCTTGAAGTCAATTTTCAGAGTCAATTTATGACAAGGAAAAATTTGTTAAAGAATCAGCTCCATAACCTCAAGAAGGGCAATATGACTATTCTTGTGTATCTTCACAATGTCAAAACTATTGCTGATAATTTAGCTGCAATAGGGGAAAGGGTCAGCAATTCAGATCTTGTTATGTCTGTGTTGAATGGTGTTGGTAGAGAGTTTGATAGTTTTATGGTTGCTGCTCAAAATAGGGATGTCCCATTTAATTTTGCAGAATTGAAGCCTAGGTTATTGAATCATGAACAATGGGTTCTTAGCCAACAACAAGAAACTGCTTTAATTTTCGATGAACAACAACATTCTGCTATGTTTAGTAGAAATATGAATTCTGGTTATAATTGGAAAAACAACAAGTCAAAGGGCTTCCATAGTTCAAATTCCTTCAAGAGTAATTCATCTTTAAAGAGTGTTCAGAGTTCAAATTCTAATCAAGCTAGTTCTTATGATTCTGGTTCTTATAATGGGGGTAATAGTGGTAATACTGGTGGAAGAAGGGATTTTTCTCAGATAGAGTGTCAAATTTGCAGAAATAAAGGTCACTATGCAACTAGGTGTCATTTTCGATATTATCCTCCAACTGGTGTTGGTGCAGGAAATGGTGCTCAACAAGATTTTGCTTCTATTGGTGAAGAAAAGTCTTTTGATCCTTCTGCTTCTACTTCTGAAGCACCTCAGTGGCTTGCAGATTCAGGAGAAACAGCTCATATTACTAGTGATGAGGCTCTTCTACAACATACTTCAAATTACAGAGGCAAGGACAAATTACAAGTAGGCAATGGTAAGACTCTTTTTATGTCATCTACTGGTACTTCTACTCTTCAAACACCTAAAACTAGTTTTAGGCTTGATTTTGTCCTGCTAGTCCCAGATATGAAACATAATTTGTTGTCAGTTGCTAAGTTTACAAGGGACAATTCATGCTATTTTAAGCTTACACCTTATGGATATGAGATAAGAGATTTGTTGACACATGCTTGCTTGCTCATCGAACTGTAGTGAATAACTTGTATCCTGTTCAAAACATTTATTTACCGAAAAGTTCTTCACCTTCTACTCTTTCTTTGTCAACAACTGTGTCTGCTCCTTCTCAAGTGTGGCATGATATACTAGGTCACCCCTCTAGTCATATCATTCAAAAACTTCATTCTTTTAAACACATTGTTTTAACAACTCTTCATTCTACATCTTTGTGTCATCCTTGTCAGCTTGCTAAAAGTAATAAATTTCCTTTTCAATTATCTAATTCTCATGCAGCTCAACCATTGTCACTTGTCCACTGTCATGTATGGGGTCCTACTGTTACTTCATTGAATGGTTATAGGTATTATATACTATTCATAGATGATTATAGTAGGTTTCATTGGATTTATCCAATGGAACTGAAATCTGATGCTATACAATGTTTTACTCATTTTAAAAGTCATACTGAAAATCAGTTTTCTACAAAATTCTTTCTTTTCAAGTTGATGGTGCTGCTGAACTTGTTAAACCTGGCATTTTTAGGGGCGACACTAAAAGGCAAAAAAGGTCACCCAAACGTAAATCTAAGATACCCCTTATCTTCGATTTTTCGAAATGGCCAATTTTCCCTTATATAATCGGTAGCCAACACCATAATCGGTAGGTTAAAGGTGAATCAGTAGGTTAAATTGAAACTATACCTACCGATTATTGTGTAGATACTTCAGCTAATAATCCCTTTTATAATCGGTAGCTTATCCAACTTGTAAGACTACCGATTATAAGGAGCCCCATATTCAACCTTGGCCAAATTCCATAGGTTTTGAGGGGTACAGAGCCAACCATAACCACTTGGCTTGAGCTATGGATGTAGCCATAATCGGAAGCCTAATAGGTTACATATACTACCGATTATAAGTTGCCCCAAAATGAGTTTTTTCTAAAATCCTTCACGTAATGAATTTTGAAATCTACCATAATCGGTAGGGTATATAATTATATAACCCACCGATTATAACGAGCCCCAGATCCAGCAACCTTTGTCGTATTTCATAGGTTTTGAGTGTACACATCCAGCCATAACTACTTGGTTCGTGTTTTGGATACAGCGTTAATCGAGAGTTAAATATATTACCAAACCATCCGATTATGGGTTGCCCCAAAATGAGTTTTTTCTAAAATCCTTCATGTAAGGGAATTTGAAATATACCATAATCGGTAGAGTTAAAAACTTAACAACCTACCGATTATAAGGATCCCCAGATCGAACCCTTGCCAAATTCCATAGGTTTTGAGTGTACAGAGCCAGGCATAAACATGTGGTTCGTGATTTGGATGTAGCCATAATCGTAAGCCAAATCGGTTCCACAACCTACCGATTATAGGTTGCCCCAAATTGAGTTTTATCTAAAATCTTTCATGTGATGAATTTTGAAATCTACCATAATCGGTAGAGTTTATTACTTCTTACCGTTCGATTATACGAAGCACCAAATCCAACCTGTGCCAAAATCCATAGGTTTAGAGGGTACAGAGCCAGGCATAACCATGTGGTTCGTGATTTGGATGTAGCCATAATCGGACGTCAAATTGGTTCCAAAACCTACCGATTATAGGTTGCCCCAAAATGAGTTTTTTCTAAAATCTTTTTTTTTTTTGAAATTTTGAAATCTGCCATAATCGGTAGAGTTTAAAACTTATAACCCTACTGATTATAAGTGGCCCTGTATTCAACCTTTGCCAAAAAATATAATATTCGGTAGCCAAAACAATAATCAGTAGTTTCACAAAATAATCGGAAGCAAACTCTTGTAATCGGTAGGCTGGGGTCTATATATTAGTGTTTGGGAAATTTTTTTTTTTGACTCATTGTGAGATAACTCCCGATTGAGTGAGAGAAGAAGAAGAAAAAAAAAAGAAGAAGAAGTGGGTATATGTTGCCAACTTCCGATTGTTGCCAACTTCCATAATCATGGATGGGTATGAAGAAGGACGTGAAGTTGTTGAGGTTCAAGGTTCACTACTGTTTAGAGATGACGATTTGGGGTATATGTTGAATGATCTAAAATTTGATGGAGATGAAACCCTAGACGACGCTTTCATGGAAGAAAATGGAGAATCACCCGAGATCGAAGCTAACAATGCATCAAACATACATGTATGTTGTTAACAAACTCTAATACCCATGTTATCCATGTTATGTGCGTTTGTGTGTGTTTTTGAACATGAAAATTTGATTTCTGCATGCATTGAATGACATGAACGACATATATTCGGTAGTTAATTTAGTACACTATCTACCGATTATCCACAATCGGATATATTTTGATGTATTTATCTGCCGAATATGAAAAAAACCCCAAATTGAAAGCTTCAATTTATCACAATCGGAAGTTGTATACATAAATAAACGTCCGATTATTGATATTTAATAATCGGTTGGTTTATGAATTTATATTCCCTCCGATTATTGAAGCTTTTTATACAGAAGAATTGTTAATTTGTGTATGTCGATAATCGGTAGACTATATTCGTACATAACTACCGATTGTTCATAAACTGTTATGTTGTATAGTATTAAATTTCCGATTGTGTTACAATCGGCTACTTATTATCTAAACTTCCTTCCGATTGCTAAGGCATAACTTGTTGTTGTTGTTGTGCGTAGGCTGTTGTAGCGGTTGATGACGATTATTATTTGAGGCCTGATACTTCTCTACACTATGCAAACGATTTGGTATGTTCATGAATTATCTTTTCTTTTTCCAATCATGTATGTTAGATGGTTATGCTTATTTTTTTTTTATTGTTATATGCGCATTTAGATATTTGGAAGTAAGAAGGAAGCAAATGAATGTCTTATGAACAAGGCAAAAGAGAAGTTGTGCGTGGTAGTTCAGAACCCTTGCATGAAGGACATTAGGTTTGAAATGGTTTGTGAGTGAGGTGGGAAGAAAAAGAGTCACGAGGGAAAGAATAATAAGTATGTAAGGAAGACGGAGAGGAAGAAGTACCGAACTCATATAAAGAAGATTGGATGCCCATTTAAGATTGTCTTCTATAAGCCCGATGGTAAGGAAAGTAAAGATTGGAAAATGTCTAAAGTTGCTAATGGTTGTCACAACCACGATGATCCGGATACTCTTATTGGACATGTAATGGTTGCGAAGTTCAAAACACATGAAATGGAGACGGTGAGGTATATGCGTATCCAAAAGGCGAGTGCGATCTTAAGTAAAATAAAGGCGGACGACCCAGACAACTTGTCTTCTTTGTCTACAATTAGGTCGGCCCTAGCTACGATCAAAAGGACGGAATGGGATGGTAGAATGGTCATGCAATAATCGCAGTGGTTAGCTGAGTTACACGACTACACGTTGAGAACGGAAGAAAAGGATGGTAAAGTGGTACGTATTTTCTTGGCACATCCAAAAATGATAAAATTGGCTCAGTGTTTTCATCAAATTTTGTTGATTGATGCCACTTACAAGACAAACAAATATAACATGCCGTTGTTGAACATTGCTTGTCACACTTCGGACAAAAACATGTTTACGATTGCATGGGGTTTAATGGATCATGAGAACAACGTGAGTTTCATTTGGATGTTGGAGACGTTGAGGTCCATTTACAATGGGGATGATTTTCCAAGGGTTATTGTAACAGATAACGATCAAGCCTTAATGCATGCAATAGCGGTAGTGTTTCCAGAATCCCGAAACTTGCAATGTATGTGGAACATTCAAGGCAACCTCAAACACAATTGACATCACCATTTCCAAGCTAAAAAACCAAGGAAGGGTACCAAGAGGTCGAAGGAAGAGGATGAGCGCATTAGTAAATTAACCGCGGAAGAACGAGAGGAAGAGAAGAGGTTATTTGATAAAAAATGAAAGGAGGATGGAATAATTTGGAGAGCGTTCATGAAAGCATGGGACAAGATCGTTTGGTTAATGACCGAGGAAAATTACGAAAGAAACTTGAAGAAATTTGAGGCAGAATATGGCAAGGACTACCCAAAACCTATTGAGTATTGTAAAACACAATGGTTACATATTAAGGATAGGTTTGTGTATGCATGGACATATGAATATCGTAACTTCAAGAACGAGGCGACAAGCATTGCGGAGGGGTCTCATGGCCGATTAAATAAAATACTTCTAGGTAGTCAAAATGGAGTTGTGTCGATCCAAGAAGTAATCCATGAATTCACCAATCGTGATCTCGTAAAGATTAAGGATTTTATGCAATTTAGTGTACATAAATTCCCTACGAAACATGAAAGGGAAAGATTGCTTCTAAGGGGCATTGTTCATAAAGTTTCAAAATGGGAAATAAATCACATGATGGAACAATTGAAGTTGTATAAAGCTTAAGATGACGAGAATACGGTTTGTGTTTGCAAGGATATGATAGGTATTGGTCTCCCATGTCGTCATAAAATGGGTAGGTACGTCGATGTGATTGACATCAATGATATTCATCCATTTTGGAAGCAATTAAATTTCACTCCAAGCACCCCCGTAGTCGATGGTCCGTCGTTCATGGAGTCGAAATTGTGTGCAAGAATAGTTGAGCGTTATGCTACAACAAATGGCACCAAGAAGCAAATACTGATGCATGATTTGGAGCAAGCTCTTCACCCTCGTTTAAGGGAGGTTGATGGACCTATTAAGCAAAAGGGGGCGGGTAGGCCAAACACCGAAGTGTCGAGGACCATTGAAAGAAAATAATTAAAGGAGCATTTGTCTAATAAAATAATATTGTGTAGGCATGAGCGTTCGTAAGCCGAATTTGCAGATGAGCCGCAACCCAAGAAAAGAGGTCATCCAAGAAAAGATCAAAATGGACCAACTACGAAGCCTTCTCAAGTAAGTCAAGCCGATGCGGTGGAAGAAGTTGTGTTAGTGGAGACCCAAACTAGCTCCGTAGTTATTGATCAAATGAGCGACTCGCAACAAACACAATCAACGGAAATGGTGACTATAAGAGAGCATATGGTACTCTTCGTTGTCCTAGGGATTTTCATGGAAGACCAACACGATCAAGGTATACGATTATAGAAGAGTATATGAAACAACTCCCTCCACTCATTATTCCATTTGTTTTGTCCACCGACGAGGTTGATGGGGATGGCAATTGTGGGTTTCACGTCGCCACGGAACAAATTGGTTACTTTGGACAGGCGGTGAACGAAGGTGTCACCCAATGGCAAAATTTAAGAACTAAGATGATGGTACAACTAATAAAGGACAAGGATTTCTATATGTAGATGATGAAGGAAGGAGATAGGCACGACAAAGAACTAGAGTTCAAAGACTTTGTTGCTCATGTAAAGTGCCGAAAGGGATTGAAGACAATCGGATCCAAGTATTGGATGACAATGTCTAAATGTGGATATCTCTTAGCGGACGCTTTGAATTGCGTGGTACATTTCTTTATTCCTCCTAGGTATGGACATTCTTTTACGTTTACACCTACAAGGACGGTTTGCGATGAATCGGTTATAGATAGAAGAATTGTTATGGCATTTGTGAATGAGATGCATTTTATCGGTTTAAGAGTAAAGAGGGATTGCCCATTACCTCCGTTGGGTGGTTGGAGTGATTACTTCCCAACGAATCATTATAACGATTGGTTGAAACAATATGAGACCAACATGTTGGATTGGGATTGTGTCATGAAGGAGGATTTCCCTAAAGGCCTACTGGAATTGGTTCCCTCGGATGTTGAAGATAAATGATCATTATGTTTGAAAGATGTATTTTGGAAAGCTCTATTTGTACATGTTTTTTTTGGAAATTTGTGGAAAATACGGTGAAGTATAAAGCTATAATCGGTAGTTATATTTTTAATATATCGATTAATTATACAAGCTTTTGTAAACAGACTCAATCAATATTATAATCGGTTATTAACTTTTTGAATTTATCTTCCGATTGTAAGGCTGACAAAACAACTGAAATTTTTTTCCCAGAATCGGTATATTACATATTACATAAACATCCGTTTGTCACCAAACTCTGACAAAAAATAAACTAAAATTTTTTCCCATAATCGGTAGACAACATATTGCATAAACTTCCGATTGTCACCAAAGTCTGACAAAAAAAGCTGAAAATCTTCCCAGAATCGGTAGACAACATATTGCATAAACTTCCGATTGTCACCAAAGTCTGACAAAAAAGCTGAAAATCTTCCCAGAATCGGTAGACAATATAAAATAATAACTTCCGATTGTAACCATCAATCAACATTTATACTTTTTGCGACGGACTTGAGAATTCATAACTTCCATCATAAGTGAATTCTTCACCCTTTTCCACTAAGTACTGTCTTTTTGCGAGTGTCTCCTACATAAACAAACATAAAAAATGTCAACTTCGTTTTAGTAAGAAAGATTAGACACCCGGTGTTATTTAAAAAGAATAACCGAGCGTTATACTTACAAATTGTTGGATCGACAAGCTTAAGTGGCTAGTGTTAACCATCCTCTTTTGTATCGTTATGTAATCATTTACCCCTTTTTGGACAAGTCAGAAACGATCATGAACTTGTTGGAGTGATCTTTGCTTTGGATTTCCATAATCTCGCATAAATTGGCTATATACCCTCGCCCAAAAGACTTCGGGTGTTAACCTTCCTGCTATGACATCTTCACGTCTTGTTTCACGATACCATGTTTTCACAATGACCAAATCTTCAGCTGCGTCAAACGTTGCCATGCTTGTAAGTTGAGATGTAGAATGAATTCACAAGAGTAGACGATGGAAAATCTATTTGTAGAATACACGATGCTATATATGTGTTGTTTGGTGCATAAATAAGAAGAGTTTACCCTCCTTATATAGATGAGAGTCCCAACGTCTCTTGTTTTTGAAAATATAGCCGTTGATGCGTACTTTTACAAGACTGTACTGAAATTACGTACAATTATTACACACAATCGGTAGGGAATGGTTGAACGAAGCACCCGATTATGCGTAATCGGTAACTATTTATTGTTATATACTTCCGATTGTAGGATGTTTTGTCAACAGAGTTCTCAGTTTCATTAGAGTAGTATAATCGGAGGTTTATCAATATGTATTATCAACCGATTGTGTGTGGTTTTCGAGGCACGACTAGTTTCTTTTTAACGAACTAGCCGTTGGAGTATAATCGGTAGTTAGATCAACAATTAAAACTTCCGATTTTAATAAATATTTTGAAATTCATAACAATATCACCTACACATCATCATAATTTTACATTGAACTCCCGCAATTCTATTACAAGGTATTGTGATTAGCGTCGTGGACGTGTTGGACGAAACCTAAACGGATTAAATCCTTGCATCGCCCTAAGGATTCTAAAATGAGCTTCATAACGGAAGCTGGATCTTTTCCATCTCCGCCATTCCTCGAGAGATCGTTCTATAACCTCATCATTGGTTTCACCCCTCAATTGATATTGATTCACAAGATAAGTTAAATGGACGAATTCTTCGACGTGTCTGTTTATTCAACCAACTCGACAGAAAAGATCAGCGGAGTGACGGTTGTTTGGGTTACCGGTGTCGGCACAGAATTTTTCGTGAATTTTCCCCAAATAACTCATACTCATTATGCCTCCTTGCCTACGTTCTTCTCCTCGTCTCGGATAGAATTGAACATAGCGCCTACATAAAGATAAATCTTCTTCGATCGTGAACTCCGTAGGATTAATGAATGGTTGGGCCATTATGTTGAAGATGATGTTGGAGAGAGTTTAAAGGTATTTGTGTTCCATAGAGAGTAAAAGGATACAATCCTTATATAGAGTTTAGAGTTCCAAAGGCTCTATTTTGTTGGGGCAACTGTATAATCGGTAGTCAAATGAAGTATTTTTACTTCCGATTATACAGTTGCCCCAATTTGTTTTTTTGCAGAAATCTCAATTTTTTCGAATTTGAGAACTATATTAATCGGTAGTTAATAAGACTACCGATTATACAGTTGCCCCAAATTTTGTTTTTGCAGAAATCTCATTTTTTCGAATTTGGGAACTATAATAATCGGTAGTTAATATGACTTCCGATTATAAAGTTGCCCCAAATTTCTTCCTTGACGAAATCACCAATTTTGTGAATTTAGGAGCTACTATAATCGGTAGTCTCGTGAGGTTCTTTTTCCTTCTGATTGTTATAGAAGCAAGATACGAGTTTGGCACAAAATCGATATTAATCGGTAGTATAATATCGTTACTAAGCTTCCAATTGCTTTATAATAATCGGGCACAAAATAGCTTCTGATTATGTAAGGGCATTAACGTATTCTCCGCGTTTTTGGACATCCCTTAACGGTGTATATGGGTTGGGAATAAAAAAGTCGCCCCTAATTCGTTTGGGGTCGCCCCTAAAAATGTCAGGTTGTTAAAGGGTCTTTTAAGGTTTTTCTAGATAAATATGGCATTCTTACTAGAATTTCGTGTCCCAAAACTCCAGAGCAAAATGGCATGGCTGAAAGAAAACATAGGCATATTACTGATATGGGCAACACACTTTTGTTTAATTCTTTTTGTCCTAAGGAAATGTGGTACGATGCTTTCTTAACTGCCACCGCACTGTTTCTTGATGTAAAATAAATATATAATTGTCAAATATACCATGTAAAATATAAATGTAAATGTTCTTCTCATTATTAAAAAATCTTCGTATCTTCTGGCCTTGGAGAATCTTGCTTTGTTTAATGATCTGCATTGTGGATAATTTGTTTTTGTGTTTTCAGGATTATTCGGTGGAGACTCCATTGGAGCAGTTATCATCAGATGTGAAAGAGCATCGCCTACAAACTTCAAATTAATCTGTAACGGCCAGAATGCATCAATTTAACTTTGAGAAGGTCTTTGGTTCACTTACTTTAGTTTCTTTTCGTTTTTGTTACATGGCCACATGGGTAAGATTCCCCGTACCATCCTCGGAATGATTTCAGTATTTGTATCTCATTTTTTCTCATTGTCTTTAATACCTACATTTTCTCTCATTGTTGCAAGTCAACCGCTTCACCACCCGTATTCATCATTCACCAGGGCTTTTCAAGATTAGCTTTGCAGTGGAGGCTTTTGTTCGCGAAAGCAAAATGGTGACTGGCAGTTTAGAATCTCGCGCTCCCTATATCCATTTTAGTAAGAGCATTTTAGTAAGAGATGTGCTTATTAAAATTGTTTTAGTAAGAGATGTGCAATACATTTTTGCGAGATGGGGAAGCTCTTGAGCCAAGAACCATATACATTAAGTGATGTCTACATAAAACCTTGGTGGTAGGGATTTTGTTTCATATCTTTCGTTGGTGTGAAGTTCTTCCAAATATGTCTTTCTTTATTTGGTGCGCAATTCAAGACTGGGATGATGCAGAAAGGCAGAGGAACTAAAATTGCTGTTATTCAATGCTAATTGTAACGATGAAAGCGTTGGACATTTGCTACTCTTTGGGTCTAAAATTGGTAGCACTTAAAGACGTGGAAACACAGCTGAGGGGAGGTACTGTAAGGAGATCATGAGGGTAGAAAGAAAGCAAGACATGACTGATTTTGATGATTAATCGAACACTATTTTTTTGAAGTATTGGAGATTGATATACTAGCTCCCAAGTTATTGTTTATTTGGAAAGACATCCATTTGGGATAGTTCTAATTGACTTCTAAGTTTTTTTTTTTTTTTTTTGTTTGTTTTATTCGGATGTAAAAGAAAATCTTTTCGATATAACCTTTCTTCTCAAAAATAAAATAAAAATAGAAGTATAATTAGATTTGGACAGATTTACTTTGAAATTCTTTAACCTCAGTTTGAAATAGAGGACAAAAAAGAGATGGAAAAATCCAACAAGGAGGAGCCCGAAAAAAGAAAGGACAATCAAAAAGGAAATACATATTTTGATTTGATGTCTACTCAGGCGTAAATTCTGAAAAAAAATAAAATAAAAATTGTAATGAAAGGTAAGTTAGAGGTGTTTAATTTGAGCAAATTCTTTTTCATATTATTTTATGGTTTAAAAAAATTCAAAAAAAATAATTTCCAAAATTTTAATCAAATCATATTATAATTAATTAAGAACGCGCAATTGGGGGATATGGAAACTAATTGGGGATATAGCTACATGACAAAATAGGGATCCAAATATCAAAGCTGGGTCACCCCTTATGTAATTATTTTTTTAATTCCTAATCTAGCCCGCACTAATCAGGTTTAGTGGTTAATAATAATTAGTAAAAATCTTAAGTATTTGGGGGATAAATTAGTGTGTATTTTTATTAGAATTTGTGTGAGTGAGGTGAGAGTAGAAGGAGGGAAAAAATATTTGAGAGGGCATTTTTTTTTGTGAAAATGGAGGATGATTGTGAAGAGAGAATTGTTCCTAAGAGGTTGAAAATTTTTATTTTTTTTTTTCTTTGAATTCACCATTGTTGCAGTTGAAAAAGCTCGGTGCCGGCATGGTATTAAACCAAAGAATTTCTGAAGTCGGATGAGGCAAAAACTAAACAAGCTAGACAAATGAAGAATATTATTTCAAATGAGATATTCTGGGCGACGTGTCAAAATGCATGCATAATGGTTGGCCCTTTATTGAAAATGATTCGTTTCTTGGACTTAGACAAACCCACCATAGGTTATTTGTTACATGCACTTGCTACATGTGTGGAAACTATACAAATGGGTTTGGGATCAAATAGAAATGCTTCTATCGTGGGTGTAATAAAGAAACGATGGAAAAGTCAGTTGAGTTCTCCTCTTTATGCTGCAACGTATTTTCTCAATCCTTATTACATCTTTAACCCAGCAACTAATCTCATCAATAATGAAATTTATGAGCCCCAAATTTGTCTTACTGAAGTTATATCAAAAAAATTTAGTGGCCCGCAAGAACAAGCAAAATGCATGCTAGAGGTACAAAATTACTAATACTATCTCCAAATATGTTTAATTAAGTAATTTGAATTTCTAGTAACAATTGTACTTTTCTTTGTATGCGGGAAGAATGCGAATGATGCAAGGTCAATTTGCATCACCATAGCACGTAGTGCAGCTCAACATGGTGATCCTGTAAGTTGGTGGTTATCTTATGGTGCTGAGTATCCATCCCTCTAGAAGATTGCAGTAAAGATATTAAGTCAAACAAATACATCGTCTGGATCAGAGAGGAATTGGAGTGTGTTTGAAAGAATCCACACCAAACTACGCAATCGTTTACTTTCATCGAGAATAAATGATCTGGTGTATATGTCCAGTACAATTTGAAGTTGGAGCAACAAAGAATTAAAGGTAAAGCAAGGCGACATAACATTGATGTTCACGACGTTCAAAGTCTACTGAGGAATGACAATATGCTTGACTGGATAGCGGGAGAAGACGAAACACCGGTTTTACCTCAAGAAGAACAATTAATGGTTAAATATGCTGGAAGAGGAAGCCGTTAATAATCCAGAGCATGTCCATCTACCATACAACTGGAATGATCCTGAAGTTCAAATCCCATACGAAAGGTTATCAGTGAGTGACTTTGTTTATGACTTTGGTAATCTTTCATTTGGAGACAATACACAAGGTTATGAGAATGCGAATCCAACATATGATTCTCGTTACACTTCCGATCGCCCTGACCATGGATATAATTCTATTATTGATAACAATAATGAAGTAGGTAACAATGATGATGAAAATGAAGGATGTTATGATGACGATAATGAAGGTTATTATGATGATGATACTTATGCAAACGAAGATAGCCAGTACCCCCACGACGATGACTATGATGTGGAAAGGAACCGCCGAGAAAATGAAGAATACATGAATGAATCAAAAAAAAGTGGTGGTCGTAGTTGGTTCGTGTAACTTTTTAAATGATGAATACTAGTTTAACAATCCTATATTTTTTAAATTTGAAGTTTTTAATCCTGTAGTTACTTTCCTTGTATCAATTAAAAAATTTAATTCGAAGTTTTAAACTTTCAATCCAGAGAAAGAAAAAAACTCAAAAAAATGGTAAGAAAGTTATTTACACGATTATAACGTGCGTGATAACGGGAAAACAGTTCTAAAAAAAGTACGTTAAAATGTTATTTAGAAGAAAAAAAAATTCAAACTAATTTTAGAAAAACGGTTATAACGTGTATGAAAACTGAAAAACGGTCCTAACAAACTGCCGGTATTTCCTATTTATCGACATTATAAAGGCACGGGATTCGGGGACCCTCATGGCCACGGTATATGGGTGTGACCGTTTTAACGGTCGTTTTTTCGGTAAAAACAGGGGTTTTTCAAACCTCGGTTCGAACCCCTATAGGTGCTATTTTTAGATACCCGTGGAAAATGGGGGAATGGAGGACAGTTGGGCCCTTAAAAAGACGTTATTAGTTGGCCTAGTAAATTGGGGGAATGGAGGACAGTTGGGCCCTTAAAAAGACGTTATTAGTTGGCCCAGTAAAATGGGGGAATGGAGGACAGTTGGGCGAATTACTAACTAGGGTAGAGATGAGTGTGCGTATGCACGTGCCGAAAACTCTTGTTATCCAAAACAAGACCCTTTTTCCAATGCTCGCCCGGAGACTCAAAAATGTTTGAGACGGCCCTGACAATTATAGTACTGGAACCAGTTATAGTTTTCTAGCTTGGGCTAGTTCGATCATATGCCAACGAACAGTTTCCTTAATGATTAACTTAGTGCAGGCCGTATGTATCAGGAATCGAACTTAGTAACTTGTAAAGCTGCCGTATGTATCTGCAAATAATTCATATGCATATAGTTCTGCACTCATGAATAGACTATCTTCACGCCCCCACTGGAATTCCCTTAACTTGAAGTGAACGAATTGGAGATATTAAATGGTATCTGCGTCCAACATTATGTATTAGCAATTCCCCTAACTTCTGCAACATTATAATTGGCAATGGCATGTCTGAGTCCGTCACAACTGCCTCGTCTTCACTCCCAAATGGCGTGTCTTCTTGTATCTACTAACTTTTAACACTACCAGTAGTAATTACACGTTGTCGAACTCTTTCCTCAGCAGTTGTTTTACACATATGTGTGAGCCAATGTTCTGACGAAAATTATTTATTCCGCATTTTATTGTTGTTTATGACTCGCGTGCTTCATCACTCACGAACTCCCGAACTCGGAACTTTGTGTGAACTCAAGAGTGGATCACAAAAGGATTGCAAGCAGAAGGCTGCAAATAGACTACCGTAGACGACAACATCATTCTATCGCTGCGTCCACCAACGCGGAAATCTGGCCCTAAGGTTTAGTTTCCAGGAAATCCTTCATCTTAAGAAAAACATGGAGGAGAATTTTAGCCAGATAATCATGAGTCTCGACCTCTTTGCACTGCACTATATAACTGTATTATAACTGACGAAGCGGATATCGTGTATGCCTGCGTCCTTCCTTTACAATCTGGAATTATCCATTGTAGCCCTCTTCTTGGAACAGAATAGTACATCGAGGGAATAGTACATAATCGATCATACCTGCTACTTGGAATGGGGTGGTATATTCAAGTAGTTTTACTGTTAATGCCTTTGTACTGACTGAATTATGCCTTTGTACTGACTGAATTATGCATGCAGTTAATGAGCTTCATCCCATAATTGGACAGCTCGTGCTCTCGCTGTATTTCGTTGGCAGATCGTGAACTCGGTATGGGAAAAGAAATCCTGGAAATCAGAACCAAGTTCATTTTTATATATGGAGCTTATTGTGCTCTTGACAATCATCGACCCATCCACAACCAAGTACTCTTTTATAAAATCGAGGCGACTCTTAGTTGCTGTCGAAGGCATCCAGTAATAATAAATAGCTGATGTCATAAGCCTTAATCTTCCAAATTCATATTGCTGATGTGAGAGTGTTACTTCCGCTGGCTTGATATAGTCCGGACGACTAATAATTAGTTATTTTATCATAGGCTAGCTGGAGCACCTTACTGTAGGGCAGAACAATCTGATACACTGACCACCTGGCTTTTTCAGTCTGCAGGCTGGAGCGTAATTGAAGAGGCTAAATTATCACATTGGAGATAGATGGGGCTTGATGGTAATCAATGTGCTGCTATGCACGAAGGCTTATTGGTTTCTGAACATCAAACTTGAAAGGGGTCTTTTAATCCTTTATATACTGTAGTTGCCCCCACTAGCATTTACGAGGAAAAATGTAAGTAGATACTCGTTTATGCTAGTATTTTTACTTGCTCAAATGTGTTGGTGCTCAAATATGAATAGTATATCCTTTTAAGATTCCTTTAAGGCGGCGTTCAGATAACTACCTCCTCAGGGACCAGCATCACAGTGGTTAGTTGATCACTAAACCAGAACCCGTACAAGAGTACTTGACTTCCCACTTGTTTATCGAACTTAAACAATGTGCTGACGAAGAGTAAATCGCATTATATTCAGGTGCCACGCAACTCGCCCCCAAGCATGCTGCTTGGAGTGTTACGCAGCTCGCCCCAAAGAATTGTTGTTTGCGCCAAGGTGTTACGTATCTCGCCCCCAAGCATAGTTGAAGTGATACATAACTCGCCCCCAGCCAGTACCATGCTGCTAAATGTTCGCACAAGGGTGCACTTCCTTGCTACATCTCGCTCGCGCATGAATTGAAGATCTGAACTTTCTGCTACCTTGAATTCGTGTGGGGGGGCCAATCCCACTATTCAAGATTCGCGCAGATTTGTTAGAGTTGGGTAGGACTAGAGTCGCTACCACTCTATGTAGGTTTACAAAGACGCTAGAACTCGCGTAGGACTCGATCTGTCGCTAATATTCTTAGCTCGCGTAGAAAAGCTTTAACCATATTGGGAGAGCTCGTAGGACATGAATCGCTACTGTTCTCGATCAGTATAAGATTGAATTGGTGCCGAAATCCATTATTCTGTCGAGTAAGGTTGGAGCTGGATTTTGTCTGCGCTGGTAAGCTTATTATATTCCATAAGAATTGTCAGTATGGCAATCACATGCGGAATATAAAATTATGATGAAGATGTTATTGAGATATAACCAGAGAACTAAAAATGAAAACATTCCATCTTTCACTGGAAATTTTCACTAGCAATTTAAGTCATGCTCTGCAAGGACATAGGCGCATAATATTTTTGTGCTTGTTTTTGTAATAACGGAGAATGTCCAAGGTTTGTCACCTTGTTGGTTATCCAAATGTGAGAACATGCTGTACAAATTTTGTAAGGTGCAAGGAATATAAATAGCGTGATGTAATGGAATAGACTCATAGTGGGGATTCTCCCTCGAATAGATCAGTCAGGGATATTACCCTGGATACCGAGTGCCTACCACCGTCCGGTTCTGCTCTGATCTCAGTTTTGCACCCGATTCCACAACTGAAAGAATCAAATCCAAGTTCCTTCTGTGATAGGATTTGCTGTTTCAGTTGCTTATGTTGATAAATGCATGGATGAGTGGTCTTGTAGGGCCTTTAACGCACTGCAAATGCTTTTGGGTGTTATGCGTTATTTTTCACACATTTCTTTGATGGTAGAACTGCATTGCTTGCTTATGTCTGCCATAGTTGTAGGCATTACTGTTGTGCCCGATATTACTGCCTTGCTAGACGCGCTTCCAGCCGGTAGGAAGTGTACTTTTTGTTCCTTTTGTTAAGTCAGTGTTGTGCTTCAGTCCAGCCATATTTACCACGTCTCTGGAATTAATCTTGTACTGCTTGCTTAAATGTGGCTTATACAGAAGGATGATCACCAAGGAGACTTCCCCTAGGACGGCTCTTTCATGATGATCGCCAAGGATACCGCATTTTCTACGAGCGAATGACCTTGCATGATTGATGTAATCGAGCTAGAGGACAGGATGAAAAGTCTTCAGAAACTTGTGAAGTAACACGTCATGGACCTGCGCTATGTTGCTCGTCTTTGATCTTGTTGCACCTTGTCATAGTCGATCCTATAACAGTTCTGCGACAGGGTTGTGTCCATGTCTATTACCGTTCAATCTTGTTGTTTAGGTTTGCACCCTTCTATGATGTCGTTGGTCGTCCATCGCTTGCAAGGGAAACGTTAGGGACTTGTGCTCCCGTTTCTAGAGTAGATGAGAATGAGACGATCTTAGTGATGTTCTACTCTATGATCATTCGCCTATATTGCTTGATGAAATTTGAAGCCTCCTTTTGGTGATGTAATGTGCATAATGTTTGTTGAATTGTATCAATTATCGGCTTCCTCATCTGACTTTGTTGTCGAAGTAAACTGATGTAGTATTGGTCGATCTCCAATCTCTGACCTGAAGCACCAAACTTGTGTGTCCTGCATAACCAATCGACCAAAAGGAAGCATCACACACCTCGTGGCCATTAAATCATATCCCCGATTAAGGAGTAATAAACATCGTTAGGTCGCAGATTAGCATCAGTCCTCATGGATAGGGATGGGGCAATCCTTCCTCTGCGAGACTACGACCGTACAGGCTCTGTAGTGTAGGATCCGAAGGGAGGTTAGTTGCTGCTAGCCTTGCCGCCCAGTCACAAGGACAGGAGATGTGGTAAGCCTTCCTCTGCGAGACTACGACCGTTTGCTGATCCGCCAATCAACTTCGTCCGTTAAGCCGTGATGGGAAGGGGATGGGAATTTTCTCTTTTAGTGCTCCGGTCCCTTAAACTGCAACTTTTTCGATGGTTTCAAGACTAATCTATGACACATGAAACAAGAGATGAAGCTTGTCTGTGTTCCCGAGAGATGGTGGAGGCGGTCGCATCCATGTCAAATTCGTTGTTGATGGCCAGACTCAAAATAGTGAGCACGAGGTAAAATTACCCAGTTTGCTGCGAACTTGTATTTGGTGGTTCTATACACCATGAAAGACGAGTGCCTTCTGTAATCACACCAACCTTGCGCCATTGTTAATGCTTTAGAGGAACCCAGGCAGTTTTCCTTAGGATGCTTTTGTGATCTCGGCTTGGGAGATACTCAGGCATTTCATAGACCCCTGCATTGATTTGGGATTTCAAAATTAATGTTCGTAACCAAAAGCCTTCATGCAGCATCGCCATTGGTGCAGCATCACATACGGGAACTAATTGTCATTAAAAAAAGTAACGTAAGGCCCTAATACTGTTCTTTATGAAAATCAATACCTGAACTAATTGTCATTAATTTGAACGTTATCAAACATATTAACTGCACTAGTTAAATTCTGACTAATCAAAAGGCTAGCTCCTCGTTATCGCTAAGAAAAAACAAACTGATTGTGAAGGAATATAATACATATGAGCAGATAAATTTGTATTTTAATAAAAGGGGACAAACTTATCTGTGATTTTACTCCAAGTTGAACTCGAGCTGAATTGAGGTGTGCGTAGCTTGAAAATAGAACGTTTCCCTTAAAGAGACTTTTTTCTCTTAAGAGATCAATGGAACGTTACATAGCTTCTTTCAAGAATCAATCCCACGTTTCTGTAACACTTGCGCGATTTTTTCTTCGAACCCTAATTCTTCATAGTTATTTTTTCCGCGGATTGGATTTTTACATGAACTCGTACACGGAATTTGAATTTTGGTCCCGTAATTTTCTCAATGATAAAACACGATTGTTTTACACGATTCCCCTTAGTCGGCGCCAATGTTTGTACCCAAAATTACTCTTGGGCACGAAACACGATGAATGGAAGATCTAATGTGATTTTAGGGTTAGGAGACGAATTGAAGAACGAAAATTAGACACAGGTTTAACGTGGTTCGGCATGGTTTGCCTACGTCCACGGGCGAATCCCCTTGGGGATTGATTTTTTTATTGATAATTGTGTTACAGTGTATGTTTTTTATCCTATTGGCTACCTCCCCTTTTCAGAATTACATGTCCACTATTTATACAATCCTGAACATAAATGGTATTTATTTTCCTTGCTTGCCTCCTGGCATTAAACTGCATGAAACCTCCTTTGCATGTTGTCATTAATCTGCATGAAACCTCCTTTGCATGCTGTCATTAATCTGCATGAAACCTCCTTTACATGCCTCCTTGTATTGATTTGCGGGCCTCCCGTGTATTTTATACACGGTACAAACAGAACACTTATGTCGAACTTTTTAGCCCAACTTGGAGCTATGGGCTTGTGAGTTGAGTATTTGCTAGTGAGGCCTAGCTTAGTTTGTTGCACAAGGAGTCTTTGCAAGGCCTAGTTACCTATAGTTGGGTAATCAAGGGAAACACCTTAGCCAAGTGAACCCTTCTTAACTAATAGGAGGAGGTTTGTAGGCCTAAGTTCGCCCATGTTTTGTGTAGAATATTAAGGGTCCAAACATCGAACCCTCTTAATCCATAACCTGTTATGAATTAAGAAGTTCGGGTTTCCCTCTGAATTGCATTTTTCTAGAGTGTTACAAAACTCGCCCCCGAGCGTGTTGTTTGGAGTGTTATCCAACTCGTCCCCAAGGATGTAATGATTGCATTGGAGTGTTATATATCTCGCCCCAAAATGGTTGAGGTAACATATAACTCGCCCCCAGTATGTTTTGTGCCATGCTGCTCAATGCTCGCGCAAGGGTGCACTTCCCTGTTGCATTTTGATCACGCATGGAATGAAAAGTTGGGTTTTTCTGTTATCTTGAATTCGCGCAAGGGCCAATCCCACTATTCAAGATGCGCGCAGAGTTGAGATGTGTACTTTTTCACATGCCTGGACAGGTGAAAATGTTCGCCACATTTGTTGATGTCCCATATGATGGGGATACAATCAGAGTAGGGTAATGACGCTCGAACTGTGCTTTGACCCCATCTGCGAGGTGTCTGCGACGCTGCTGACAGCAGACTTGAACTATACTGTTTTGCCATTTAGGACTGACTGCGGATTTGATCATCCGCAGCAGCTTATAATTAAACACGACCAATTTTGATAAAGCGTGGAATATCAAAATAATGTTGAATTAAATTTCTGAATAGAAGTAACAAGATAAATACCTACTGCTTCGACAACAGCTTCCTCGTTAAAACCTTTGCGTGGAAAACCCAAAGGGGATAAAACCATCATAAAGGAAAAGAGTGCAGTACAACAGGATTTGAAACTACTCCTAATGATAAAATTTCTTCAAGTGGAACGAATTCCACGGTTTCCATGGCTTTGAATCCTTAGTTCCATCGAGGTTCCTCAAGTAGTAGGATCCACGAGATTCTGGCCTATCCACTATGTATGGACCTTCCCAGTTTGCTCCGAGCTTCCCACAGTTTGGTTCCATTGTGGCTGCTCGGGTTTTCTTCAATACATATTCCCCTGGCTTGAATGACTGTTCTCTGACTTTACGATCATATCTCAGCTTGGTTGCCTGCTGGTATCGGACTAACTGCTGCAAGGATGTTTCTCTTTGTTCTTCCAGCAACTCTTTATCTAAAGCCAGAATGCTGTCGTTTTTCCCAGATTTGACAGCACGAGTTTTGGTTATCTTGAGATGTACCTCGGTGGGTATGACTGCTTCTGTCCCATAAGCCAGTGTAAATGGCGAAAATCCAGTGGATCTTTTTGGGGTTGTTCGATAGGACTAAAAGACTCCAGGAAATTCTTCTTTCCATTTTCCCTTCGCTTTCTCTAGCCTCTTTTTGAGATTGCCCATAATAACGTGATTGGTTGCTTCTGCCTGACCGTTGCTCTGAGCATAGTAAGGAGATGAGAAGTTGTAGCGGATATTCAGGTTCTTGCAAAAGTATTTGATCACACCAGAATCGAACTGCTTCCCATTTTGCTGATACTATCGCGTCTGGGATTCCAAATCTGCAGACGATATTCTCCCATATGAACCTTTTCACGTCATGTCTGGTAACGTGCACCAGTGCCACTGCTTCGACCTACTTGGTGAAATAATCTGTAGCGGCTAGTACAAATTTAACGCCTCCATGAGCTTTGGGAAGAGGTCCGAAAATGCATAGTCCCCACATAGAGAATAGCCAGGGACTAAATATTGTTGGCGGGCCTTTTTGGAATTGGAGCGCGCTCTTGGCATGGCACGGCACGCATTTATGTGCATATTCTTTAGCATCTTTCTGCATGTATGGCCAGAAGTATCCCTGGGCAAGTATCATGTGCGCAAGACTGCGCCCTCCAGAATGCTTGCCACATATTCCTTCATGAGCCTCCGCCAATATCTGTTGCCCTTCTTCGGCTGATATGCACCGCAAAAATGGCTCCAAAGCTACAGGTTTGCGATACAGCTGTCCCTCGATCATTGAATATCTCCAAGCATTCTTCTTCACCTTTGAAGAGAGATTCTCATCTTCTGGGAGCTCACTGGTTTTCAAATACCGAACATAAGGTTGACGCCAGTCTGAAGTGTTTCCAGTAGGACTGCTTGAGTCATCTATCACTGGGCTGTCAACATCCATATTGCTGTCAACATTCTCGGTATCTCCCTATGCTGATGTAGTTGCCCTCTCGCCCCCACTAGCGTGTTCGAGAGCCAGAACAAAGTGGATGTCGGATATGCTAGGTAACTCTTGGAAATCCACTACAACGAAACGTGTGGTATCAGTTTCGACTGCGGAAGATATATATGCTAAAGCATCTGCGTGCCTGTTTTCCAGCCGTGGTCGCTGCCCAATAGAGAACTGATCGAACTCATTTGCCAGCTCTTTCATACGATCCAAATATAATGTCATCCTTTCTTCCTTGGCTCTGTAGGTCCCCAGAAACTGGTTAACTACTAGCATGGAATCAGTTACCAGCTTCACGTTCTTCGCGTCTAACTATTTCACATCCTTTAAACTGATAATTCCTGCTTCATATTCAACCTCATTGTTTGATGGTTTGAAACCCAGCCTGGTCTCTTTCTCGATCCTCGAACCTTCGGGAGTAACGATGACGCATTCAACTCTGGCTCCACCAACATTTGATGACCTATCAGTAAATATGGTCCATAATGGTTCAGGTGTATCAACCTCCATTGCAGACTCGCCCCCAGTCTGATCAGTGGCTGATTCTATGGGTTTGAACAACTCCTCTTCTTCTCCAACAACCGTTTCTATATCGTCCACAGGAAAATCTGCTAGCAGTGCAGCCAGGGCGTGTCCTTTCTCTATAGTTCTGGTTTCGTACTTGATTTCATACGCCCCTAGAAAATTGGACCATATGGCTAGTCGGCTGGAATCATCAACACGTTCCAGGATTCTCTTCAGCGGGTATTCTGAGTAGACTACGATCTGCCTCCCTTGGAAATAAGGCTTGAGGCGACAAGATGCATGCAACAATGCAAGTGTTATCTTCTCAATTTTCTTGTACCGTGTTTCCGCCCCCGTCAAGGATTTACTGACGAAGTAAACAGGTTTTTCATATGGATCCGTAACAAACAACACTGCACTCACAGCGTTCTCCGTTGCAGCCAGATAAACTCCGATAGGTTATCCAGTTTTTGGACTCACTAAAACTAGAGAGGTTGACAAATCCTGCTTGATCTCGTCAAAAGCCTTTTCACACTCATTTGTCCAACCAAAATTTACTGCCTTCTTCAAAACATCAAAGAATGGCTTGAATCGATCCGACGAGCGTGAAATGAAACGATTCAAAGCTGCTAATCATCCCGCTAGCTTATGGACCTCCTAATTCGTTCTTGGGGATGGCATTTCTCTGATGGCTCTGATTTTTTCCGGATTCGCATCGATTCCTCTATGTTTCATCAAGTATCCAAGGAACTTTCCCAACGACAACCCAAATGAACACTATGCTGGATTGAGCTTCATACGATATTGCCTCTAGATATCGAACATCTTCTGCAGATCAAGAAAATGCGACTCCTTTTGTTCAAATTTCACCACCATATCGTCGATATACACTTCCATCGACTTCCCAATCAGATCCTTGAACATATGGTCTACCAAATGCTGGTAGGTTGCCCCTGCGTTCTTTAGCCGGAACGACATTACATTGTAGCATTACAGTGTAGCAATAAACTCCTCTGTCAGTCACGAACGCAGTATGCTCTTAATCTTCCTCGAACAAAGGTATTTGGTTATACCCTGAAATACCGTCCATGAATGATAGTCTCCCATACCCTGAGGTTGCGTCCACCAAATCTCTTATCTGTGGCAGCGGGTACGGATCACTCGGACATGCTTTATTCAAATCAGTAAAATCGATACAGACACGAATTTTATCATTCTTCTTTGGAACGGGTACGACATTTGACAGCCAGCGAGGATATTGCACTGGCCGAATAAAGCCTGCTTCCAATAGCTTTTCGACTTCTGCAGTAACTCCATCTTTTTTGCTTTGCGCAATATTTCTGATTTTCTGACGAACTGGATGGAACTTCTCATCGATATTTAGCATGTGGCAGGCTACATTCGGATCTATCCCAGGCATCTCAGCGAAACCGCATGCGAAAACATCGGCGTTTGCCTTTAGCAATGTAATCAAACCATCACGCTCATGTGCAGGAAGATCTGCCCCTACGAACGTTGTTTTATGCTCTTCATCTCCAATCTGAACCTCGATCAGTTTCTCAACTGTTGGGGGTTCAGCTGCGTCCTCTCCCATATATGATTTTGGAGGGAGAGGATTCTGTAATTGTTATTTCTGCTCGACTCGCATGATCTGGTTCCCGCTAACTTCTGACTTCTTGTACTCGTTCATTACACTCTCATGACACTTGTGGGAGGCAATCTGGTCGCTTCTAACTTTCACGACTCCTTCAGGGGTAATAAACTTCAGGCATTGATGATATGAGGATGTGAATGCGCGATCTCATGCAGCCAGTCTCGTCCAACGATCGCATTGTAGGGTGCTCGGCAATCCAGCAACAAGAAAGTGCCCAAAACGGATTTGTCAGCCACTGTTATATGTATCTTTACTTTTCCAATCGCCTTTGTAACTTCGCCGCTGAAATCGATAATTGGATTTTCATCCTCCTCGATCAGGTCGTGTGGGAAATTCATAGAGGAATAAGCTCCTGAAAACAGCACGCTCACTGAGCTTCCTATATCCACTAGAATCCGGTGTACACTATCGGCAAAAATGTGAAATATGCACTCATCACTCCAAAAAAAAAAAAAAACTGCTTCCTTCGTATCATTGATCCGTCCGGTTTGGTTTGTTTTTTTCAAATCTATCGGACGGATCAAGTTTGTATCCTTGTATATATTTATATTCCAATAAAAGAAATTGTTTTTAAACAATTTCTATGGTTTTCTTATCGGTCTCTTATGGTTTCACAATACTATCAGGACTTGTTTTATTATTCCTTTATTAGGTATTTTTGGTGAACTTGGAATTGCATTGTAATCAAGCACGTTCTGGATGAAAACGATCTACTTCGTCAAATATGGAGATCGTTTGTGAAGCAATTAATTTGGGCATATTATTTTTTGGTGAACTTTTTTCTTATTCCTTCCATTTTGATGATCAAGAAACAAAATGGTTTGAAACCATTATAAGGATATCCAATCCTTCAACGGGCTGCAGAAGTTTTAAACGATTTTCATATCGCGTTTCTTTAAGCTTCGATTGTAAATCTTGTACTATTTGTATTGTCATGTTACTTTATGTAATTGATCAATGTAATCCTTCAAACCTCAATTTGAATGAGGTAGTCTAATAAATAAATTTTAGGGGTTTTTTGAAGCCCCTATTTACATAAAAAAAAAAGGTATGGCTTTCAATGGGGCATAGAATATGTTTTTGCTCATTATTATTATGAGTCCTTTCTCTTTCCTCAAAACCAGCCATCAGAGAAACCTCCGCCATCTGAAACTTTTTCTACTCAGATCTGCTCCTTTGGAGCGGATCTGAGCAGCTCATCTCTTTTCAATCTCGACCCTGATCATCTCTTTCCCCTTTCTCTGTTCTTGGCACTTAAATCTTAGTTAGGGTTTCGTTTTTTAGATCAAACCTTCACTGGTTTTTTTTTTTTAAAAGAAAGACTACTTAGTCTTTTTTGTTTTTCTTTTTAGATTTGATTTAGAGATTTTCTGTTGAGATTTTATTTATGAAATTAAACAACAACAACAACAACAAGGGTTCTCCAACACCAGCAGTAAGAACATCTCAGAAGACACTAGCAGAAACATCAACTCCAAAGACACTAGCAAGTAATGGATACAACAGACAGATTTCGACGAAATTCCAGACTGATTCCGACCGATTCCTCTCCAAGAAAACCATTTTTGGTTACCTCTGTTACTTATATTGCAATATCTCTTATGTAAACTATGACTATTGGTGGGATCTATGGATCATGTTATACCATTGTCATATGTGTTATTGTAATGATGAAAAAAACCCTTAGAAGTGGATGGATCTTTGGATCCTTGCAACTCTACTACATGTAGATCTGTTCAATGGTTTGGAAATAAACTTAATCCAAATCAGTCCATTTAAACCCGTCCTGTTACTTGAAAATCGGAAGGAAATGGTTAGATTTTTCTTCAAATCTGCAATCTATCTTTGTTAGTCCTTGGTCTAAAAATGTATGCTATCCGGTTGATTTCTCCAAGTTTGCTCAAAAATCATGAATTAGTCCTGTATTCCCTAACCGGTTGTAACTGTTTTAATCGGTTTGTTATTAAGATATGAGGCTTGCCTCTTTTCCTAAAAAAATAAAAATAAAAATAGAATATGATTTCCAAAAAAAAAAAAAAAAAAAACAACTGATATTGAGACTAAGTCTTATGGGCTAGATTGGAGGTGCTAGATTAGCACTTAAGTGTTGCAATTCAAAAAAAAAGTGTGGCAAAAAAGTTAACACTAGTTCTCTCTCCTACCAGTTGCTAGCATGTGAAGTAGCATGCTAGATAGTTACGCTGAATCATTCAGCGCCAGGAAAAGAAACTTTCGCGGAACCATTCAGCGCCAGGAAGAATATACATTTAGGTTTTTTAATCCCCAATATCAATTTTCATTCACAAAAAATCAAATTAAATCATACAATACTAGAAATATCATCTAAATAACAAATACCAATCATCTAAACATGTCAATTTCATCAACAAATCATGATAATCGGAAAACAAACAAACAAATAAAAAAAAGTTTCAAAATCTTACCCAAATCGATTTCGTGGACGGATTCTGTCCAAACCGATCTCAAATGATTCCAATGATGTTGTTGATCAAACCCACGGAGCGATTTGTGACGAAAATCCCTGAAAATCTTGATCTAGGACATGCATTTTCGGATGGTTTTGGGGTGAGGAAGAAGAAGAAGATCGACCTTCTGTTGGGTTAGATCGATTTTTGTAACGCTGAATGGTTCAGCGCCAGGCGCGGAATTATTCTGCGCTCTGACCGTGTTGACTGGTCAAGCGCGGGATGGTTCAGCGAAAGTTTGTAACGCTGAATGGTTCGGTAATGCGATGTTTTGTTTCAAATGACTAGCATGCTAGACTAGCAACCCCATAAGACTTAGGTGATTTTACTAGCTGACGTGGACTGCTAATCTAGGTGCTAGACTAGCACACCATAAGACTTAGTCTGACTACCTTGATTTCCGTCATTTTTATTGATTTCCGTCATTTTTATTGCACAATAAAAACCTAAGAAATAAGTCGGTCCAAAACAAGAAAAAGGCATAGCCCCACCACAACTATCCCAAACAAACCAATAAGTGTTTTTCACTCTCCCCTTAACACCTTCAAAACCACATTCTCCAGATTTTTCTCTTTCTTAGGTTTTTAAGGGAAAATCACGAAATTCATCGAATTCAACACACCCAGAGTTAGGGTTTTTCTTATCAGCACCACCAGCAATGGATCACCACCAACATTGGGCTCAAGTACCAGGACCATACCAACACCCACCACCACTATATCATAGACACCCACCACCACTATATCACAGACACCCACCACCACCAATTTGGAACGAACCGCATCAAAAGAAACAACGACGGAACCCACAACCACCACCACCACCACCTCAAGATTTTCCCCCTTATACTATAAATCAACAACATCTATCTAGACAGCAAGCGTATGAATCTGTTTCATCACAGTCCCCAAGTACTCTTCGGATTGGGGATTCACAAAATTGGATCAAGGAACCTTACATTCATGATCGCTTCGCTCAGACTGGCAAGGTAAACTCTTTCCACTAGACCTAGAAAGAAGTCTGAATATACTTTGCAGTTTGTAATTTCCAGTTTCTTCTACAATTTTGAAGTTTATTTGTGCCCAATTTAAATCCATCAGGATGGCAGTGCTGGCTTCAAGATATATGTTGGAGGCTTGGCACCTGATGTTACAGATGATGTGTTGGCACAAACATTCAAGGCTTACTATGCCTCAATTATAGATGCACGGGTTGTCATGGATAAAGCCAGAGGTTGTAAGGGCTTTGGATTTGTCACATTTGCCGATGAATGCGAACAGAAGAGGGCTATGAGTGAAATGAATGGCAAATTTTGTTCCAACAAACCCATGCGTGTTGGGCCTCATAAAGACAAAAAAACTGTTAGTATCAGTCAAAAGGCACGACATTCAAAAGGTACATGTTGCTCTTGCACTTTGATGGCTCTTATTAGAAACAATTTTCTTTTGTTATCTCTATCACTAGAGTAGATTCCATTAGCATTGTTTGTAGAATTTGGTGAGTTTTTTACCTAGTTGTTCTCAATTTTTTACATTGTTGTTAAGGGCAGTGTAAGATTTACGGATTCCAAAATGCATACGGACTCATGTTATCTCGTGGAAGGATGAAATGCATTCCTCATTAGTGCATTGCCTCATATAGGCCTGTTTTATTACTTCTTCAATAATTGGCCTTAATTTCCATTTTCCGCGTCATTTTGTCTCTCATCCTCAGATTGTTTTAGTTTAAAGAAGAGGTCTAGTTACTTTTGTTTACTGTTTCAAATTTAATTCCTCGTATACCTTTTACATTTCAGTAGCCAGTCCAAACTCTTTCGTTGCTTCAGTTATTTAAATGCTGTTCCACTTGGTTTTAGATTACCTAGTAGATGTTTTTCCCTTGTTCAGTTCAGTCGTTCGATTTCCATACCAGTTCTGCAGCAAGGCTGCTATTGAAGTGTTCCAATATTTTAATGTTTAGAGACAGAAACAATGGGTGCAAGAATGCTCCCTTCCTTGGTAGTTGGGGATGCATATATGTTAACAGAAACAATGATTCCTGTCAACTTTTCTTTGCTCTGGTTATATCTGTGAAAACAATTTGACAAGCAAATTAAGTGTGGGTGAAATCTTAATGATGTGTAAAGAACTCTTATGGTGCATAACAAGATGATATAATCAATTTGTGTTCCTTGGTGGATGAGCCTCAGCATCACTCCCAATTAGGTGCTGCTTACAATAAACTTTACTGTGTGTTAGCATGTCACCTTATGGTAACATGATCTTCTAGTTATCCTGGCGCATAATATTTATCTGTTTTGTTATTTGCAGTTGCTTCCCAAAGTGCTCCAGTGATTCGAGACAAGAATGATCCAACTAATACAACTGTGGGTAACTTTATTTGACAACAGTCCTGTAACATTTTTATTTTAACATAATACTGACCCTGTTTTGAATAATACCAGATATTTGTTGGTGGTTTCGTCACTGATATTGATGAAAATTTCTTAAGAAGTTACTTTAGCCTGTTTGGAGAGTTATCGGATGTGTTCATACTTGCACACAAACGGTCTGGCTTTGTTCAGTTTGCTGATAGGTAAAAGGATTTACCCTTAGTTCATCTGCAACCTCTAACTGAAAGCTTCATGGTCCCTCCTATTTTTGCTGTTTGAATTGCATATTGTGGCTTCAGGGCTTGTGCAGATAAAGCGATGGTGATGCTAAACGGATATCGAGTGGGAGAATCATTCATGATACTTTCATGGGGCTTCATGCCTATAAAAAAACAGGTAGCTGGATGTCCCTTCTTCTTAAATATTGCTCTATCTAAGCGTTGCATCCAATGGATAATAATCTAATTATCTGCTTAAATTTAGAATCTCTCCGGCAGTATGGTTCAGCAACACGCAGATCCAGCCTACAAACATGGTTCCGATGCTCAAGGTCCTAGCATGAATTCTTACCAAGGCTATTGTGGTCCTGGATATACCAAGAACCAACAGCATTAACAACTGCCTAATTGCTCATTTCCTCTGCTGCACGACGATTTGAACCGCTAGCGTAAGGTAGTAAACGTGAAGAGATTGTTGTCTTTTGGGGTTTTGTATTTCTTTTGGTTTACACGTCTGTATATGCTTTTATTTTTCTTGTGGCAATGCTTTTGAGCTTCAGGTGATGTGAACACTTCTATTTTTCCATGATATGTATAGGAATAGGAGGAAAGATGAGATAGATTCTGTTCTCAATATATTTGTCACCTGTATCAACTTTAAATGAAAGCTTATTTACTGACTGCGACTACACCAAGTCAGGAATTTTATCACATCATAGCTCACTGTACATGGCTGGACGGGACTAAAAAGAATAACGGAGGTGAGCTCTGCAAGCGTCGGATCTGTATGAATCTTGGATAGCTGATGGCAGCCTGGCTTAAAAGCTTTTTACTATCACCAGTTCTACCATTTTACTTGCTTCCTTTCTTACTGTTGCCTGGCCATTCAAGTTCTCTTCTGCTATAAGTTTAAGCTTGATATATCCAATTAAAAAGTATCCTTCTCTTTCTTTTGCCTAATTATAAGAACAAGTAGTGTTTGGTGCTTGCTGAACTGGTGACAGAAATATTTGAGCAAACAGAAGGTCTCTGGCAAGTCGACCCCTTGATTCTCACTGCCACTAGCATTGGTTTAGAAAGTCTTTTAGATTCTTCGTGCATACTTAACTGAGTAACATATTTTCGGGAAACAACATCACTTGTCAACCAATAATAAAGTCCAGAAATACATCCTTCTGATAAATGCAAAAAAAAAAAAAAAAAAAAAAAGCAGCAAACAAACAGATCAACCATTACAATGACTACAATAACTTTAAAGTTAGTGACTGCAACACTTCTGAGCCAATGCTTCGCATTACCATGCCCCTCTCACAGCAAATGGCCCTGGTGTTGATGGTGGATTTTAGTTTAGGGCTAAAATTGTAAAACCAGTATTTTTACGCGCTGTCACCCTGCAAAGGGAAAGGCCGTTTAAAAGTGGCAGAGTGCAGAAAACCTCTTCACTTTATTTATTCGAAGCAATTCAATAAAATACACAAGATTCACCCAGAATAGTGCGTGCAACAACAATCCCAAATATTTTGTGGATCTTATTAGCATTAACAATTAATGCATGATTTGCCTAGTACCTTCCGTGCTATGTTCTCAGCCGAACTCTCATTATTGGCATGACATGACGACTGAGTGTTCACTCTCAGCAGAGTAACACGAATCTCCGTTCCAATATTGAGACATGCACGAAGTACTCACACAGGCTACATCACTCTCTGACAAAGAGAGTCTCGCATCGACGTGCTTTAGTTAGCCCGATCGAGCATGCTTATTGCTTAATTTCCTTAAGGAAAATCTAGATTGTCCATATCAGTCTCAGAAACGATCGCGGCCACACAAGTTGGCCGCACAATTTAACAAACCTGGCCAAACCTTGGCAAAAATAGGCGATTGCCATGATGACCACCGGTGGGCCCACTTATGCCTTTGTTGGTCGGGCATCACATGAACACCTCATAGCATCATCAAACGCCAACCCTAAGTAGGATGGTCGTGCTGCTTTGTAAAGGTTCGATCGAACATAGACTGATCAAATCAGTCTTAAAATCATCACGACCGTCCAACTTAGCCAGCCTAGTTGGACGGATTAGATCATCCCATGGATGATCAGGGAAACGCTAATACACACGTTGGTGGGCCCACTTTTCCCTCAATTGATCGGTTTTCTCATGACAAGCCATGGAGTAGTAAAACCGTTTGCTCAAACCATGGAATGTGTAATGCTTCTAAGGGTCGCGGAATTCCACTAGTGTCTTAAATTGATCACAACCACCAACTTAGCCAGTCTATTTGGATGGCTTAGATCGAACTTAGGACCATCAGGAAGGTGCACACACGTTCACCACTAGCCCAACGTGGGCCCCGCACAATCGGTCTCTCCAAAGGAGAAGAATGACTTGCCAAACCGTTTGGCCAAAGTCACGTATACGTGACTGTTTCAAAACCCTAAGTAGGGTTTGCGGCGTTGCATATCTGTCGTAGTTCGATCACGACCATCCATCTTCGCAAGCCTGGATGGAGGGTGTAGATATAGACTTAAGAGGTCCCAATAGTATCAACGTGATCACTGTGGGCCCACCTTTGCATGTAGCCGGTCGGCCTAGGCAGACTAGGACTCGACACCTCGAGACGCGCGCCCCAAAGTGGCATGTCACGCAACCTATAAATCTTTTGCGGCAACGGATTTCTGTCGCAAATCGATCACGACCACTCATCTTTGCCGGACAAGTTGAATGGCCTAGATCGCATCTTCATGAGACAAAGCGGTATGGACATGTACACTTGCAGGCCGTCTACACGCATGCTCGATCGGTCCCACCAAAAATAACGCCCATGCTTGAATTTGGTCAAGCCAAAGAGTGATGCTTGCGCACCTCTTAAGAACCCCAAATTTCATCAATGGTCGCAAATAAGTGTCGTAAACCATCTCGTTCGTCCAACTTTGCTAGCTTGGTCGAACAACCTAGGTTAAAACCTAGGCGACCAATGAGGCACCTCGATGATCACCATCCTCTACTCTTCCACAGGGAGTGATCGACCAGGGGATGGCTCGCTCATGCGGCCTTCAAACAATCACTCGAAGATGGTTGGACGAGATGCTATTTTAAGTCGCTTGATCCGCGACTTACTCGGTTAAGCTGTAAAACATCGATGCTTCATACATGTTGATTGTTTGAAATATCGTGCATCGAACATACACGATATTTCATGAATATCAATTTCTTAAATAACTTAGTTATTTAACTTAGCATCGCATGCTATTTCCTGCAGTGGGTCCCACGATCCGCTCATTCGAGACATCAAGCATGTCACAAACTGGGGGATACTCACTGGGGTATTGGTATGGCGGTTTACAGCGTGCAGCGTGAAACGCGCCATTATAAGAACGTGTCAGGAAGAGTGGACGGTTAACAGTGATGAGGGAAGTGGGCAAAGGTGTGATCGTGTAACAATCAACACTCCTGCACGACCCCACTACTCCATCACTACACCTCCTCCACTTCCTATGAGATGAGGGTTGCGCTCAATGACTTGTATAAATAGGTCTTTCACCTATTTCCAAACGACATAGACGAACACAGAAAAAATCAAGTGTTGTCATCAGTATCCAGAAATCACCATTCTGATACAAGTAATAAACAGCCAACACCTTCACAATCTCAACAGCTTCTTCGCTTCCCTCCCTAAGATCAACCCCATCTCCTTCACTTTGTGACCGAAGCAAGTCTGGAAAGACCATTTCTTGGTTTAGGCCAGAATTGTACAGATTGATCTCTCGAATCAAAAGAACTCACGTGCAGTGCATTTGTTTAGGGTTTAGATTCATTTCTCATCGACACACCCAAAATTACCATAACCAGCAAAATAGTTTTTACCCATAAACAATTGGCGACCACAGTGGGAGATTAATCTCTCGGTTGCAATATCAATTTACAAATTCCCAATTTCATTTTTCAATTCCGATTTCAAGATGGTAGACATTAGGTCAGGAACAACAATCAATTCCGATTGAACTAGCGCCGGAAACACTCTCGGTGTCGATGACTCGATGTCCCTGTCAGTGGAGCTGCCTTGCAGAATGTGAGAAATACATCTTGTGGAGCCGCCTCCTCTACCACAAACACCAGCGGAGCGGGAGAGATTCCAGTAAGCGTGACGCCCCCTATCACCAGATCCAGAGCAGCCACAAACCCCGGCATTTCTTCAAGTGTAACGCCTCTAGTCGTCACCACGGCAACTGCCCCTCCTCCGTCAGGACGAGGGACTGGAGGAACAAGAGGAGGACAACCCCCTATTACCATTGTGGATTTGATGGAAAGGAAGGAAGTTCTTGTTAGAGCCCAAACGGATATGTCTGCAACTCAGAAGGAGGTACTTACTTTTCTCAAAACTTTAACCGAGCGATTGCCGCAAGAGTCATGACAGCCCCAAGAGCCAACAAGGAACGTGTTCAGTATACCCGGAGCAGGCACTTCAACGGAGCGGGCCCACATGGATGAAGAATCTCATAATGCTCCTGAACTCCCAAGAGAAAGGGACCAGACATGCAACTTTATTACACGTGAGGACCTGGAGCGACTCCTACAAAACTGGGGAAAAGGAAATCCTTCGGACATGCACCAGCATCAACCACCATACCCTCAGGATGTACAAAGGATTCCCCTGCCAAGAGGATACACCTCTCCATAGTTTCCCCTTTATGATGGTACTGGTAATGCTCGTGAATACATCTCCCGATTTATGGAATCTTTAGGGGAACACAAATATAATCATGTTTTCCGCCTGAAAGAGTTCTCAAATAACTTACTGGAAGAGCGTACACCTGGTACAACAATATCGCACCTAACAACATATCCAATTGGAGCGAGATGGTCAGTGCCTTCTATAGAAAGTATTTCTTCGTTTCTGAGAAGATCACCTTTTCAGACTTAGGAAGAATGTTTCAACGAAACAATGAACATCCAAACGACTTCGTTAAGAGGTTCAGGATTCAAGCGTTGGATTGTCATGATCCGAACGTCACTGAGCGCCAATTGGTGGATTCATGCATCAACGGAATGGTTCCCATATACCATGCTTTGTTGGAGAATCTGGGCTTTCAAACATTTTACGAGCTCCATGAAGCCGCTAAGCGTTCAGCCACAACGGCCCCAACATTTTTAGAAAGAACCAGAATTGTTCGAAACGAAGATGCACGTGAGAGTCGAGGAAGCTGACGTCTCATTAACAAGCAATATAACACCGTTCATTCTGTGAGTGTGGTGGGCGAATGAGGAAAAAGGAAAGCTCCGGCAGCAGAACAACAACCTAAACGTGCAGCACCGGTACAGACAACTCCATCTCAAAAGAACACGGACAAAACTCCTGTGCAAGAAGCTGGAGATGCGGTCCCGGACTTCCCCTTTCCCATGAATGAAGTCATAGAGCTCTTGGAAGCGTGGATTCAAGACAACGCGATCAAGCTACCACCTCTCAAACGACCGCCGACTGAGGAAGAAATGGAAAATCTCAGGTACTGCCGCTACCATAGGTTCGTCCATCACCCAACTAGTGATTGCAACAGATTGAAGCGCATTTTCAGAGAAAAGGTAGAAGCAGGGGAACTCCAATTAGGAAACAAAGGTGTTCATAGAGATCCTCTTCCTATTAGGAGATGCATGATTTCCGGGGAAACTGTTCACAAGACTGTACAGCATATGATGGAGCATTTATGTGAAATCTTATATTTCTCCAAGGTGCAGCGTAAAGATATATTTGCAGCCCTCAATCGCATTGTGTCAGGAAGGCGTTTTTATCCAGAAAAGGAAACACTTTCGGAACCTCAATCTTTCCTGGAATATGCAACCGTACAGGGGAACAGGGGACTCTTCACCGTCACTTGTTTGAAGGATGTAGAGTTCAATAGCACACTGATTGATGCATCCTCCGAATTCAACATCATCACCGTCAAAACTCTGAGAACCGCAAAGATTTGAAAGCAAGAATCTTTTCGCATCCCAACCGTAATCAGGAATTCCAAAGGGGAGTTCGTAGACGCCTATGGGTAGATCGATCTCGAAGTTAATATGGGTGATGCTCTGACACACGCTAAATTTTACATTATCAAGGAGTATTTTAATTATGATATGATTTTGGGACGCTCATGGATACACGACAACAAAGCGAAGCTAGGAGTATGCCCTTTGTCGATTTCAATACCTGAAAGAATTTCCAACAAGCCATCCAATCCCGAAGATTACCTATTGTCGTATCAACAGCTTGCAAATGTGACACAACTTCCTGGAGAAAGCCCGTCAACATACCTTAAAAGGTTGCGAGCCCAAGTAAGTCTCATTGAACAACCTTTTTTTTTGCAAACAATCACTCCGCTTCCTGTTGACGCTCGGGGACTCGTTTCAATCAACAACCTGATCGCCACTAAGAGGTGTGAGTGGGATGCCGGTCATTTCAAGCGCTTTGCCAAAAACTTAGAGGATGTTTCAATCAAAGGCAACACGTCACAAAATCAAGGAGTTGTACCAAGTCCGAACCCGTTTCAAATTGGAGATATGGTAGTGAAGGTGACCACATTTCAAGTTGGAAACGTAGCAGTGAAGATGACTGCTCAACCTGATTTGCCAACATCAAAGGAGGATGAACCGTACCTGGTGGCAGATATCATCCTAGGCGGCTATTCCAAGATCATCAACGCTGACAAGCTTGAGGGCATGAAATGATTGCACTACTCGCATTCATAATTATTAGGGTTCCAATTTCTAAATTAATCGAAGTATTATTTCCTTTTAGAAATTTCCTCACCCCCTAGATGTGACACAAAATAATGAGTCAAGCCTGAGTCATCATCATTACCCACCAGATTAAACCATAGAACCCTATAAAGGAAACATTTCACACCTTCGGGAAGCGTTGGAGGAATAGAATATGTGCAGAGAAAAAGGGGAAAGCGTGAGCAGTCTACTCAAACAAGAAGGAATCACGTGGGCTTCATATCAGGAAGACATGCAGGTTCGTGGTATCTCATTATAGCATTAATTTTTCATCACAAGAATAACGTGCAATCACATGAAGACGCATCACTGCCTATATGCACATAGAAGATTCTAATGTAGTCTTGCCTCGAAACTATGTAAATGAAAGCCTTATTTAAACGAGCAAACGAAAACGAAGAAAACCTTAAACTCAGCCGCCACTGAGTATAAGGAGAAAGTTCTCACAAACTACAGGAAAATACTCGTCCAAGAAAAGAAAAGAAAAGGAAACAGGGAGATCTAGTCATCAAGGGGATCAACCGCGCCTTCACCACCGTCAGAGCCTACTTCAACATTGTCGTGATAGGCTACTACTGCTTTCTCCTTTGGGTACGCCTCAACTTCTTTTTCGGATATTTCTGCATCAGCAACGTTCTCCGCTTCAACATCCTCAGTAGGAACGGCTTCCATATCTTCCTCAAGGGCCACTGCAACATTGGAGGTTATACTGACAACCTTCGGATGCTTGGGTTTGTTCGTATCAGAATCGAGGATTATCACACCATCGTGGATAGTATAATTAAACTTATCTGCATTCGGATTCCGTTTGTGTTCAACCCTCCGCCTTTTCAGTCGTGCTGTGAATCTCTCAACTCTTGCGCTTACTGATGGTTGCGACGCTTCATTATGCCTCCATCTCTCCTCCATGTCGATTGAAGCCAGAAGAGCCTGAATACGTTCTCGAGCAATACGCAAATGCAGAATGGACATGCCCTGTATAACACGACCGGTCTCGTGAAGTGGAAGATCGATTTTAGCCATCACCTCCTCGAACGCATCAGCCTCGGGCTTGTTGACTTCAAAACTTCTTTCCGGAGAGGTTACAGAGTAGTCATCACCAGCAGCTTCCATGATGTATGATTGCATCAAAAAAAAATCATCATCAATCAATCAAGAGATTAATAAACATGGAGCAATACCTGGAATAGAGAAGAAACAATTCTACGATGAGAGAAAAAGTCTCGGCGTCTTCTTTATATTTCACAAGCTAGCAGATCCCAAGAAAAAAATGAGTCTTCACTTGCCGTTTATGAAGGCTACGGATGCGGGATAGCAATCAGTTGTGCTTATCAATCCGAATATTTGAGTACAGTTGTGCAATGTGAGGAAACGCATCTCGCCCAAAGAGACGAGCCAGATTCTATCCTGGTAACATGCACTGAAACCTTTCCCGTGAATTTATTTTTTTTTTACTGTCACCATCTAATGCCTACCCCGCAATAGTGCAACCATTACGTGCTAGGCAGGCGACTTACTGTTGATGGTGGATTTTAGTTCAGGGCTAAAATTGTAAAACCAGTATTTTTACGCGTTGTCACCCTGCAAAGGGAAAGGACGTTTAAAAGTGGCAGAGTGCAGAAAAGCTCTTCACTTTATTTATTCGAAGCAATTCAATAAAATACACAAGATTCACCAGAATAGTGTGTGCAACAGCAATCCCAAATATTATGTGGATCTTATTCGCATTAACAATTAATGCATGATTTTCCTAGTACCTTCCGTGCTATGTTCTCAGCCGAACTCTCATTATTGGCATGATATGACGACTGAGTGTTCACTCTCAGCAGAGTAACACGAATCTTCGTGCCAATATTGAGACATGCATGAAGTACTCACATAGGCTACATCACTCTCTGACAGAGAGACTCTCGCATCGACGCGCTTTAGTTAGCCCGATCGAGCATGCTTAATTTCCTTAAGGAAAATCTAGAATGTCCATATCAGTATCAGAAACGATCGCGACCACAGAAGTTGACCGCACAATTTAACAAGCCTAGCCAAACCTTGGCAAAAATAGGTGATTGTCATGATGACCACCGGTGGGCCCACATATGCCTTAGCTGGTCGGGCATCACACGAACACCTCCTAGCATCATCAAACGCCAACCCTAAGTAGGATGGCCGTGCTGCTTTGTAAAGGTTCGATCGAACATAGACTGATCAATCAGTCTTAAAATCATCATGACTGTCCAACTTAGCCAGCCTAGTTGGACGGATTAGATCATCTCATGGATGATCAGGGAAACACTAATACACACGTTGGCGGGCCCACTTTCCCTCACTTGATCGGTTTTCTCACGACAAGCCATGGAGTAGTAAAAACGTTTGCTCAAACCATGGAGGGCGTAATGCTTCTAAGGGTCGCGGATTCCACTAGTGTCTTAAATTGATCACAACCATCCAACTTAGCCAGCCTATTTGGATGGCTTAGATCGAACTTAGGACCATCAGGAAGGTGCACACACGTTCACCACTAGCCCAACGTATACCCCGCACAATCGGTCTCTCCAAAGGAGAAGCATGACTTGCCAAACCGTTTGGCCAAAGTCACGTATACGTGACTGTTTCAAAACCATAAGTAGGTTTTGCGGCGTTGCATATCTGTCGTAGTTCGATCACGACCGTCCATCTTCGCAAGCCTGGATGGAGGGTGTAGATATAGACTTAAGAGGTCCCAAGAGTATCAGCGTGATCACTGTGGGCCTACCTTTGCATGTAGCCGGTCGGCCTAGGCAGACTAGGACTCGACACCTAGAGACGTGCGCCCCAAAGTGGAATGTCACGCAGCCTCTAAATCCTTTGCGGCAACGGATTTCTGTCGCAAATCGATCACGACCACTCATCTTTGCCGGACAAATTGAGTGGCCTAGATCGCACCTTCATGAGACAAAGTGGTATGGACATGTACACCGGAAGGCCGTCTACACACATGCCCGGTCGGTCCCACCAAAAATAACGCCAATGCTTGAATTCGGTCAAGCCAAAGAGTGATTCTTTCGCACCTCTTAAAAACCCCAAATTTCATCAATAGTCGCAAATAATTGTCGTAAACCATCTCGTCCATCCAACTTTGCTAGCTTGGTCGGACAGCCTAGGTTAAAATCTAGGCGACCAATGAGGAACCTCGATGATCACCGTCCGCCACTCTTCCACAGAGAGTGATCGACCAGGGGATGGCTCACCCATGCGGCCTCCAAACGATCACTCGAAGATGGTTGGACTTGATGCTATTTTAAGACGCTTGATCCGCGACTTACTCGGTTAAGCTTTAAAACATTGATGCTTCATACATGTTGATTGTTTTCAATGCATTACATGCATCGAACATACACAATATTTCATGATTATCAATTTCTTAAATAACTTAGTTATTTAACTTAGCATCGCATGCTATTTACTGCAGTGGGTCCCACAATCCGCTCATTCGAGACATCAAGCATGTCACAAACTGGGGGATACTCACTGGGGTATTGGTCTGGCGGTTTACAGCGTGCAGCGTGCAACACGCCATTATAAGAACGTGTCAGGAAGAGTGGACGGTTAACAGTGATGCGGGAAGTGGGCAAAGGTGTGATCGTGTAACAATCAACACTCCTGCACGACCCCACTACTCCATCACTTCACCTCCTCCACTTCCTATGAGATGAGGGTTGCGCTCAATGACTTGTATAAATAGGTCTTTCACCTATTTCCAAACGACATAGACGAACACAGAAAAAATCAAGTGTTGTCATCAGTATCCAGAAATCACCATTCTGACACAAGTCATAAACATCCAACACCTTCAAAATCTCAACACCTTCTTCGCTTCCCTCCCTAAGATCAACCCCATCTGCTTCACTTTGTGACCGAAGCAAGTCTGGAACGACCATTTCTTGGTTTAGGCCAGAATTGTACAGATTGATCTCTCTAATCAAAAGCACTCACGTGCGGTGCATTTATTTAGGGTTTAGATTCATTTCTCATCCACACACCCAAAATTACCAAAACCAGCAGAAATAGTTTTTACCCATAAACACCTGGGAAAGAAAAAAAATCACTGCCACATTATAAATTTCCAGAAAAGTTAATTTCGTTTCTCTGCTATTATTCTGGGTCTCCTTTCGTGAGTGAAAGAATCAGGAGTAAAGGTCTTTTGCTTCTGGAAAAATAACAAATTAATTTTTCTCCTGAGATTTTGAATTAACTCCTGCTTCTGGAAAATAGCAACACCAATGCTTTTGATAGAATCGTATTGTAGGAGCTTCAAGCATTGGGTTTTGAGAAGCATTGTCCGGGGTGATGTTCATCTCGCCGAACGGGAGATGAAAGGTGGACGTTTCATCCAAAATCTTTCTCCAAATCCAAAAAAAAGTAACAATGTCAAAGTCCTTCTGCGATCATTAAGTAACAAAGTCCTTCTTTACCAAAGATAGTGTCATTCTATGATGAATAAGAGGCTATTGGTTCTTGAATATCTTCAATAACATGACCCAATTTTTGCAAAAAAAAAAAAGGAATTGAAACTACTTGTCTCAAATGCTACTCGACATCTTCTTTAGAATTTAGGAAAACTTGCAAAACAGTCATACTATTAAGACCCGATTTACAAAACAGTCATATAGTTACAAACTATTAACAAAATGGTCATACTTCCGTTAAATAGAGAGTTAAGTGGTGACTCATAGTTAAATATGTTAATGAAATTACCTACATATCCTTCCTATTTATCCCTCCATATATAATTTCAAATTTTGCCTTCATTATAGTTTTTTTGACGGTGGTGCTATTTGTAGGTGGTGGTGCCGCCACTTACATATCGTTCCATCGCATTCGGGATCGTTAGAACGCATTCAGGTTCGTTAGAACGCTTTCAGGATCGTTGCACCGCATTCACCCAAAGGGTTCATCGCTTCCCCTCTAGGGTTTAGCAAAGATTCTTAAGCTTCCACCACCACCACCACCACTTCATCACCACCACATCAACCAATTAGTTTAATGATAAGGATATTTTGGAGGAGGGTATTTTGAAAAGTTAACACCTCGGGTGGAAATGTGACCATTTTGTAAACGAAATACAAAAGTATGACCATTTTGTGAACGAATTACAAAAAGTATGACCATTGTGTAATTGGCCCTAGAATTTAATTGTATTATAGGCTTATAGCCGTTGAAGCTGATTGATCGTTGTTTGATCGATCGATTGAGAAGATGAGTCAGAATCTGAGTCATTTTATGAATTTGAAAATTCGAAACCTGGTCTTGGGCTTGAACTGGATGTTGATGTGTTTGGATCCTGGAAACTAACCCGCTTACATAACCGATGACAATTTACATTTGCTAATACAGAAACATTCTTTCCTTTCTCTACAATCACTCTGGGTGTATGTCTACTTCAGAAGTGTGCCAATTTGTGGAAACTTCAGAATCGTGTGGAATAGAGAATTTGAGATCATCGCCACTAGCACTGGTTACTTACATTTTCTCCGTATAGAAACCCACCCACTTCGTTAACCCTTGTCGTGCATTGTCGTTATTTACTTATCCTTGTCAATAGTTAGTTCAGTTACCGCTTCCCTTACGAGTTCCATTGACCGAAATTAGAGTTCCGCCTGCTAAATTTACTATTCAATATGTATGTTGCATGCGTGTGAACACCGAAGACTACTGCTCGATCTGTTCACAAACAATCTTAGCGTGGATTGAGTTCACGCCTTTAAAATAGGAGGATAACGTGTATAATATAAATAGATATTGATTCATCGATTCTAAACCCTGGAGGTATGTCATGATCTCATCTATATCTCAAATGAAGTAAATCTATTAACTAAACCAATGCGAAAGGTAAAGGAGACGAGGTTTACGTGGTTCAGCACTAAGGCCTACATCCACGGATCTAGAGATATTCACTATTGTGTAAATGATTACAAAGTTCATTACAAGATCTTAGTATTCCTCAAGATCATAGGTTGATATTTATACTTACTTCTCTATTCTCTCTCTTGTTTCTTAGTTCTAATCTCTCTCTCTCCTTCTTTCGATCCCCTTCCTCAGTGGAGGGGGTATACATATTTATAGCTAGATGGGGTGGGTCCACTGACAATGAGTTGTTGAGATCTTATCTTCTTGTACCCTGTGCATGGTCCGCGGGCTTCTGTGTCACCCCGCGGCTACTACTGTATCCGCGGCTTCTACTGTATCCCGGCTTCTGTATGGTCCGCGAACTTCTATGTCAACCCTCGTTTCCTCCGCTGGTCACTCGACACGTACTCTCTGAGCCGTATTAAATGCGGGTGGTTGGGGCGGTCCAGTCCGCGTCGAGTGGTGTCAGTCCTCTTGTCACATCTGTGTCAGTTGGACTACCTCTGACCATTGATCACGCCTTACCTCGTGATGGGTTAAAGCCATCCCTTGGTGCTACGTGGGACTACCTATCTCGGGTGCTCCTTCATTTCTGACCGTTGGGCTTGACAGATGGCGCGTTGTCTAAGTGCCACGGATGCCCCTATGTGTCATCCTTTGAGTAATGGCCTCCACGTGGACTCTATTAGTACACGTGGCAATGGAGATAAATAAGTGTACTTACAATTTGCCCCTCTTCTTGCGACTGGACGTTTGGCTTTTGTTGGAAGAAGAACCGTGCGGCACGTTTTTATCTCCCTCATAACTTCTCCTAAAAAGGTGCTACCTGCATTTATTGTGCACGTTTCCCACGTCCGGCCATAACTGTCCTTGGGGTAGTGGACGGTTTTTTCTAGTTCTGTATAAAAAAGAGAAGAGTGAGAGAATGTGACTTTAATTCACATTCTCTGTTTTATTCTCTGTTCTTTTGTTTTCATCTTCTTAACTTCTTCTGACACCATTGTTGCTGTTGTGGCTGCTGCTGTGGTCACTGCCGTTGCTGTTACCGTGGTCGCTATCGTTGCTGCTGTTGGTTCACTCTTTGCGGTTCAGGTATGATCTTGTTATTCCGTTTAATCATCATCTCTACGTCTGTCGAGTTTCTGATCTTCTGGTGATGCGTTGATGATGAGTTTAAACTTAAGTATACCCTGGGATTTGAGAGCTGATGCCACTGAGTTGGGTGTTTCATCGGCCATGCTTTTGATTTTATTTCTTCTTTTGAGTTTGGATAATAGTCTGAGAGTTTAAGCAATTATTAGGTGGAATCTAGGGTTATCTTCTTTTGTACTGCTGTTCTTGAGATTTTCTTGATTTTTGATCTTCCCTACCTCTGATTTGAGTTCCTATTTGTGTTCGTGCCCGCAGACATGTCCGATCATCCGCGGGTTACTTATCAGACTCCCCCGTCAAGTCCTCATCGATCTCCTCGGAGTGATCCCAACGTAAGGGGTGGAACTTCGCCTCTACTTACCCAGGGTAGTCTTCGGGATGGACGAACATCCTCGTCCTATGGTCAGAGGCCTTCGCTTAAAAGGGGTGATCCTCCGCATGGATCTATATATGCCGTGAATCGTCCTAGAGGTGGGTCTCCTAAGAAGCAGCAGAATCCGCGCAATGAGCCTTTGGACGTGCAGCCCCTCCGCACTAAGCTTCCATCTCGGACTAATCCACCTGCGCCTAGTTCGAGTAAGTCAACTAAAACTCTTACTTCGAAGAGAAAGGCTACGGAGATAGAGTCTTCGGGAGAATTAGTTCCTCCTAAGAGGAAGGCCGCGGGTTCTGCGGAAGATGCTACGGGAGAAGTTTTCGAGGATGACTCTGCTGTTTCTTTCCGTCCTTTATCTCTGGGTAATAAGAAGTTTACCTTCCGACACATTGATCTCGAGGCTTTCAAGGTGAAGCATGGTCTTCAGCACTTCCAAGTTCGTTTTTATGCTGCTGACAAAGATATAACTTATGAGATGGTTACCAATTACAAGTATGATGCCTTTCATTTGCTGACAACCGTGGGTGCTTTCGAGGCTGGTTTGATGCTACCCTTGTATAAAGCCGGTGATGATTTCTACTACTGGGTCTTGTCCAGTCGCGATACTGCCAAGAAAAGTCATAATCGCAGGGTGCAACAGTTGACAGGAAACTATCTTCGCCATCTCCGAGAATGCTATCTTCGTAGCAAGGGGCAGACGATGATGACTTGCTATACCCCTAGACTAGAGGAGGAGAAAGGGTGGTATACTCCTGAAAATTTTAACAAATCCTTCGGGGATTATGTTAATAGAAAAACTCGTAAGCCGTGGTCTGTGAGTCTGCGGAATATTGTTTCTGGTAAGGGGGAAATTCGCCTTTTGAGTGAGGTGAGTGATTCCAAGATGGCTAGGGTTCCTGGTGCTGAAGGTCTTCCTATTCCCGCTGATGAGAGAATTAAACGTGATCACGATTATGAGTGGTCTGCCACTGTTCTTGAAGTCGTTGGTCCGTGGGCCTATGGTTGGGTCCCTGGACCCCATGGTTGGCAGCCTACTGAAAACAGTCCTTGTCGCGAAGCTTCTCCCGCTCGTTATGCTCATTATTGCCCCTGGCAGATGAACTTTGCAGGTATGGATTTTTCATATAATCGTGATGTTGATGACGCGGAAGACGAGGATATCTCTGATGCTAACCTTCACCCGCAGAATATTAATGTTACCAAGGTGTGTCCTTTGTTTTTTACGTATATATGCCCCTTTGTTTCCTTAAATAATTTTAATTATGCCAAGGAAATGAGATGCCCATGTTTCCTATCACTGTGTCGTAGGTACATGGAAGTAAGAAGATTAATCCCAAGCAGTCTTCGAATTCTCCCACTGAGGGTTCTACACACTTTAAGGATGCGAACAGTCCAAGGGATGGTGATGGGGAAGAGCGAATTGAGACTTCTCCGCTCGTTCAGGAAGTAGATAGTATTGCTGGTGGGGGCGTTGGTGGAGGTAATGGTGGTCAGGCCACTAGTGGTGGTGGTGATGAGGAGGCCACTGATGGTGGTGATCCGACCACTGGTGGTGGTGATGAGCAGGCCACTGGTGGTGGTGGTCCAACGACTGGTGGAGGGGGTGATGAGCAGGCCACTGATGGTGGTGATCCTACCACTGGTGGTGGTGGTGATGATGAGCAGGCCACCGATGGTGGTGATCCTACCACTGGTGGTGGTGATCCTGTCACCGGTGGAGGAGGTGATGAGCAGGCCACTGGTGGTGGTCTTACCAATTCGAGTGGGGTTATTTTGGATAAGGGTAAGGGAATTGCTCTTGATAGCGGTGAAAAGGATGGGAATGCTTATTCCGAGTTTTCCTTTGGTAGGGTGTTATCCGGGGAACAATCGTTTGATATGGCCACAGTTATGGGGCTTGTCTCAGACTTCAATCTGCTTCCTGATGGTGATGACTGGAGTGTTCTCAAGGATAGCTGCGGTGGTGACTCCAAACGCGGATCTGATGCTGAGGTTTTGGCGGTACATCCCGCGGGTTGTGTTGGTCCCTCTTCTACTGGCGGTAGGGCTTTGGTGTTGAGTAATATTGGTGAGAAGCCCTTGGATGCGTCCTCAGATGATTTCTCTCGGTCCTTGGTCGCAGAAGGTGATGATGCTGTTTTATCGTGGCTGCAAAAGAAAAGCTTGCTTATCGTGCCTCATCCTGCCCCTGTGATTGAAGGGGAAAAGAGTTCGGACTCTTTTACTCGTAGGCATATGGAGCTAACCCCAGAGGCGGAGGTAGATCGGGCGTGGGGCAAGAATCTTATGTCCAGCGAGATTGATCTCGTGGTGGATCCTCCCCTTACGGTTGCTGGCATGATGGCCATTGCTGATGGGTACCAGTACCATTATCCTCAGCAGCGTTTATTGGAGGTTTGTCTTTGTCTTTCCACCCCTGATTCTGCTCAAACGTATTGTGAACTAATTCTCCCTTTTGACTGATAGATGATGAGGAGTGAGTATTGTAACCACCATCTTTATCGGCTCTTCAAGGCCAAGTCTCTCAAATTAGAAGGGAAGCTCCGGCATTGTGAAGAGACGCTTACTAATGCTGAAACAGCGGTTTCTGCGAAAGATGAGGAGATAGCCGAGCTGAAGGGTCTGCTCAAGCGTAAGGAGCAGCAAGACGCGGAAGAGTCTAATCTGCGTTCTGAGTTGGCTTCGGTTAAGGCTAAGTTGGCGGTTGCTGAGAAAAATTCTTCTTCGATTGCAGGTATGTGTCTCCTCTTCTTTGATAGTTGCGTGCTTCTCATATGTTCTGAGTTGTCTTCTTCTCCACTCCTCCCGTTGTATCGTTTTTAGTGGATGGAGTCCCTGAGCTATTGTGGCTTCGGAATGAGAGAACTCGTCAAAAAGGTCGTATTGCCGAGTTAGTTGAAAAACTCAAGGGGGAATCAGCGAAGTGGAACGCTCGCGCGGACATTCATAATGCCATGGTCGAAGAATGGCGTAAGAAAAAAATTTGCTTGGTAGATTTGCAAAATCAGAACAACCATGACCATCATTTATTCAACGGGGCTCTCTTATGGACGCGGGGTAATCTTGAAGATGCCCGTGGCCAAATTTCTACTATGGAAGGGAAACTTAATGTCATGGAAGAAGAATTACGGCGAGCGCGTTCTTCCCATCCCTCAGATGTGAGGGCTTATATACAACGCCTCGCAAAAGAAAGAGATGATGCTAGGGCGGAGGCCGGCGCTCTTAGTGGAGCTTTATCCGCGTCTCGAGCTGATGTGGCCCGCCAAGTCGAGTGTGAGAGAAACTTAGAGGTGACTATATACCGCCTTAATAAAGGGTTGGAATCGAAGAATGATGAGGTTAACCGATATCGCCATTCGGACTCAATGCTTCGAGATGACCTGAGTGCGAGCCAGTATGCTCATAATCTTTTGCAGGTAGATTATGATAGGTTATCAAATGAATATGATTATGCCGCAGAAGCTCGAGACTCCGCGATTAACCATTGTGAAGGTATACGTCTTTGTAATCGAGTGTGCTTTGTATTGTATTTGTCATTACTTATTATCTTCTTTTAATGTCCGCAGAGCTCCAAGAACAACTTCAATCTGCAGATGGAAAATTTGCCGAGGCTCAAGCTAAGGTAGTTCAATTGGAGGGACAAGTCAGCTATCATCGCGGTCTGGTCTCGTCCCAGGAAGAGATGTTGAAGCAAGCCAATCAAAAGGTTGACCAACTTTCCGCTTCCCTGAATCAGGCTGAGATGAAAAATGTAGCTATAGGCTTCGTGGCTCGTAAGCAGTTGGCGGAGGAGATTAACAGAACTCTTGGTGAGATTGAGTCGGATCTAAAGAAGAATCATGGATTAATCAAGAGCTATACTCGTCGTCCCGTGCCTCCGCTTCCCTCCGGTTCTTCTGGTCCTTCGTCTGGTGGAAGTGTTCCTTCGTCGATGAAGGATAAGCCTGCGGATAATGTTGCTTCTCAGTAGATTATAACAAGGGTACTGGGGATTGATCTCAGTTGCTTATTCTCCTTTGCGTTTTATTTTTGCTTATCTTGCTAGGATTGTAATTGACTGTTGTGTATTGGATCAAAACTCGAGCCTGACTCTGTATTTTGCTGAACTTGTGTTTATTGACTTTATAAATCAAATTGGTATAGCGAGTTGTTGATCTTTTGAGACTGTTATGTTGGTGCAATTTCGCAGTTTGACATCCTCAGAATCGTCTTGTGTGCAATCCCGTAGGTTGATATCCTAGGAATCGTCTTGTGTGTGATTCCGTAGGTTGATATCCTAGGAATCATCTTGTGTGTAATTCCGTAGGTTGATATCCTAGGAATTGTCTTGCTTATCTTTTGAGAAAGTGTTTGTATTTGTGCAATTCCGTAGGTTGATATCCTCGGAATCGTCTTGCGTGCAATTCCGTAGGTTGATATCCTCGGAATCGTCTTGCGACCTATTACCCCATCCAGCAAATTCCTTGGCCAGAGGATTTCTGGACGGTGGGTGGTCCATTGCCCGGGTATCTCGTGTGGAAGTCGCCCCCTGGTCATACACTTATAGACACTTATGGGGGAGTTCCGAGAGATTGCATGTGTATGCAGTGCCCCGATATATTGCGGTGGGTATGATCCGCGCTTTGTGCGGGACCTTCCCTGGTGTATTGCATTGGGTATGCTCCACGCTTTGTGCAGGACATTCCATGGTATGTTGCATTGGGTATGCTCCACGCTTTGTGCGGGACATTCCATGGTTTTTAAAATATAATGCGAGTACGTAATAACGGTAACTACACAGTAATTTACGTGGTTCATCCCTAAGGCCTACATCCACGGGGTAATGATGGTGTCGATATTTTTATTGAAATGTGACATGGTTTTCAATGTACCGATGAGATGGGATTTTTTTTTTTTTTTTTTTTTTTTTTTTTTTTAAGCCTGTCTACAGATGGGAGTAGGGTAAGGTATTTGAATCTGGATGGGATATGATAGTTGAAGGTGGGAGCTTGGTTTGAATTGCAAAGACTAAAGCGCATTACTCCTTGAATAGAGATGTAAATATGCAATTTTAGGATTACGGGTAGTATGGCTTGAGATATTTGGCGTTCCATGGATGCATGAGGAGTTCCCCTTTCAGGTTACGCAGATAATATGAGCCATTTCCTGCGATGTCGTGTATTACGTAGGGTCCTCCCCAAGTTGGTGCTAGTTTTCCCCACTTCTTTTCTCGCTGGTACTGGGGAATGGTTCTCAACACATACTGTCCTTCCACAAAATTCCTAGGTTTCACTTTTTTGTTATACTCTCTGGCTAGTCTGCGCTGGTAGTTTTCCATTCTCTGCAGTACTGCTTCTCTCCTTTCTTCGAGATCATCAAGTTTTTCCAACATCATATCTGTGGTGAGGTTCTTCTCCCATGCTTCTGTCTTTGTCGTTGGTAGTAGAATTTCCGTAGGGATTACTGCTTCTGCCCCATACGTAAGTAAAAATGGAGACTCTCCGGTAGCTGATCTTCGAGTTGTCCTGTACGCCCATAGAACGTTATGTAACTGCTCACACCACCGCCCCTTGTACTCGTCTAGTTGTTTCTTGAGGATGAGTGCCAAGGTTTTGTTTGTGGCTTCTGCTTGTCCGTTGCTTTGTGGGTATATTGGGGTGGATTTATTTTTCCGAATTTTGAAAGTATCGAATAGCAAATCGATATTCTTTCCTTGCAGCTGTTTACCGTTGTCAGAAACTATTTCTGCAGGGATGCCAAACCTGCAGATGATATTTTGAAAAATAAAAGTGAATACATCTGAATCCCGAATTCTTGCCAATGCCTTTGCTTCTACCCACTTGCTGAAATAATCTGTTGCCACTATTAGAAACCTTCTCTTCCCAGTGCCTGACACAAGTGGGCCTACTATGTCTATACCCCATCTTCCGAAGGGCCATGGATTGTCCACCGAGTTCAATTTTGTGGCTGGGGCGTGAATTCGTTTACCAAATCTTTGACATTCTTCGCACCTTTTCGCCATCCTAGCTGCATCTCGGATCATGGTTGGCCAGTAGTAACCCTGCGTTTTTGCCTTATCTGCTAGGGACCTCATTCCACTGTGATTCCCCGCGTCCCCTCTGTGAATATCTTTTAAGATGATATGTCCCTCTGATCGGGATAGGCAGCGATGAAGTGGTCCGAGGAATGATTTTCTGTATAAGGTTTGGTCCCTTAACTCGTACATCCCTGCTCTGGAGTGAATTTTTCTAGCCTGTTTGATATCTTGGGGGAGGTTCCCTTCTTTTAAGAAAGAATGGATTTCGAGTCTCCAATCTGCCTCCTGACTATGATCGTCATCTTCATCTGCTCGTCGCATGATTTCATCGTCCTGGAAGTCGTCAAATATGTGTTCTCCGACATCATCATCAGAGATATCCTCCTTCTTAGACTTGCGTCGGTTAGCCGCGCAAGTCTCTTGGAGCTTGATGGATGGTTCGTACACTCTTGTTATCTTAATTGCTTTGACATCTTCATTTTTAAGCATGGATGATATATATGCCAGGGCATCTGCGTGTCTGAGTTCCTTCCTACGCAGATGTCGGAATTTGATTTTTGGTATTTGGGAAGCCAATGTTTGCACCAGAGCCATGTACGCCATCAGTGTTTCGTCATACACATTGTATTCGCAGCCTATCTGCCGTATGATTAGTTGTGAGTCGCTTGTCAGCCGCACTTCTTGTACACCCAGTTCAATTATCAAGCGGAGAGCATGGATCACTCCTTCATATTCTACAATGTTATTTGTATGGCCTTCGAATTCCAATCTGAATGCGTGCACAATTCTGTCCCCTGTGGGTGTGGTGATGACAATGCCTATCCCTGCGCCCTCTTTATTTTTGGAGCCATCGACGAAGACCTCCCATTGTCGTGGGTTCACTGGTTCAAGAATGTTGTTTGGCTCCTTTTGCTTTTCTATTTCTGGGGCTCCCGCGGCCCTCCATCCTTGTATGCGTACTTCTTCTTCATTGTCCAAGGGTAGGTCCGCTAAGAAGTCTGCTAATACTTGCGATTTCTGAGAATGTTGAAGCTCATAATGGATGTTAAATTGGTCGAGGTACGTGCTCCATTTTGCTATGCGTCCTACCTTTCCTGCCCCTTTGAGGATCGTCTCTAAAGGTGCTCGACATGGGATACGTATGTCGTGTGTTAAGAAGTACGTCCTCAACTTTAAGGTAGACCATACGATGGCTAAGATTAGCTGTTCGATTTTTGTGTAGTTCTTTTCCGCGGGATTCAGAGTCTTGCTGACATAGTAGATTGGTTGCTCCTCCTTTGTGTGGGTTCTGACGAGTACCGCGCTTATAGCATCGTCCGTTGCTGCAATGTATAATGCCAAAACCTCGTCCGGGTCCGGTTTTTGAAGGATTGGGATTTCTGCTAGATATTGTTTGATACCCAAGAAAGCCTCTTCGCATTCTGCCGTCCATTCAAATTTCGTCCCCTTTTTTAGTATGTTGAAAAAGAGTTTGCATCTATCCGAGGATCTTGAGATGAACCTTCCCATGGCTGCTAGGGATCCATTGAGCTTTTGTACCTCTTTTAGGTTCTTGGGAGATGGCATGTCCACTATGGCTCGGATTTTTGCTGGATCTACTTCAATGCCTCTTTTCGTCACCAGGTACCCGAGGAATTTTCCTGAGGTCACTCCGAAAGTACATTTATCCGGGTTTACCTTCATATTGTGCCTTCTCATAGCTTCGAAGATGTCCCTCAGGTCCTGGTGGTGGTTCTTGCTTAACCTGCTCTTTACAAGCATATCGTCGACGTAGACCTCTAGGGTTCTGCCAATCCATGGCTTGAAAATAGCGTCGACCATCCTTTGGTAGGTTGCTCCCGCATTCCGGAGCCCGAAAGGCATCCTTACGTAGCAATACAGACCATGGGGTGTGTAAAATGCAGTATGCTGCTGGTCTTCTTCTGCTAAAAATAGTTGGTTGTATCCGGAGTATCCGTCCATGAAAGATAACTCTTCGTATCCTTCTACTGCGTCGACCAGTTGATCAATGCTGGGTAATGGATAACTGTCCTTGGGGCACGCTTTATTCAAGTTTGTAAAGTCGATGCAGATTCTGACCCCACCATTCTTCTTAGGTACTATCACCATGTTAGAGATCCAAGTGGGATATTTGACCTCTTTTATGAAACCCGCTTCTAACAGTTTTTGCAGCTCTGTTTCTACTGCTTTGTGATACTCCGTAGCCACCTTTCGTATCTTTTGTCTTACAGGGGGTGTGCCTGGCTTAATGCGCAGCTCATGTTGTACTGTTTTTGGGTCTATACCGGGCATATCAGATAGTTTCCATGCGAAGATGTCCGCATATTCCTTTAGTAGCGTTACCAACGAGGCTTCTCGTTCTTCGTTCATTAGAGTCCCTATCTTGATCTGTTTGGGATTCTCCTTTGTTCCTATGTTAACTTCTTTCACGGCCTCCAAGGATGTGAATATGGGTTTTTGTTCTCCCAAATGAGGAACTTTCTGTAATTGCTATTTGATGAGCTCGGCTTCTTTGTTTACGAGAGGGTCCTGGTTTGCAGTTGATGTCGATGCTTCCGTGTTTCCTAATGATTTTCCTTTGGACAAGCTTTTTCCCGAAATTTCTCCCAAGTATTCCTCGATGGCGTTGTCCTTGGATGTTGCCTTGTTCCGAGCCCTACGAGTTCTTCGTTTCTCATCTTCTTCATGGTTGAGTTGTATTTGCATCGCGTGGCACTCTTTTACAGAAGTTTGATCACCCTTGATCTCCATTACTCCTTGGGGAGTGGGAAACCTAAGGTATTGATGGTAGGTGGCTGCGACTCCCTTAATTTTGTGGACCCATCTTCGTCCAATGATGGCGTTGTAGGGGGAAGGCGCGTCCACCACACTGAATCGAGTGTCGACTTTCAGGGGACCCGCATTTACCTGCAAAATAATATCCCCGAGAGGCTTCGTAGCCGTACCATTGAATCCGTAGATGGTGTAATGTGAGGTTAAGAGTTGCTCGTCATGAAGCTCCATACGTTTGAAGGTATCGTAAAACAGAACATTTACGGAACTTCCTCCGTCGATTAGGATTTTCTTTATGTTGCATCCTGCGATTGGTAACGTGAGGATCAAGGGATCATTGTGATCGTCCATGTCATTCCCTATGTCCTCAGCTTCGAATGTTAGAGGTGCATCCATCCATTCTTCATGTTCTTCCACCTCTTTCCCATCCAAATTGTAAAGTTCACAGTAGTCTTCAAATTGCTTCCTCAATCTTTTCCCTATTTGTGCAGTTAGGGATGGTTCGTTATTTTCTGAGCAAGATATAGTATTGAGCATGCGGTTACCCTCTGGCAATTGGACCTGTTTACTGCGTTTGGCTCTGTCGTCCGTTCCAGTCTTCTCTACATATTTTTTGAGATCTCCTGCATCTATCAGCTTTTGTATGACGATCCTAAGATTTGTGCATCTTTCTGTGAGATGTCCGTAGAAGCAGTGAAAATCACAATACTCTTTGGACTCCGCTGAGGCCGGTGGTTGCTTTCCCTTAGACCAGGGCCAGTCTAAGTTTGCGCGGTCCTTGATTTCTTTTAAGATGCGTGAATAACTGGTATTGAGCTTCGTGTAGACTCTGTCGTCAAATTTTCTGCCAGTTCTTTTTTGGTCATCCTTTGGATCCTTTTGGCGTTCGTCCGATCTGTCGGCTTGTTCCACGGAGTTGGTTCTTGGGGATCGATGAGCTTGTGCCCTTGGGTTCTCCCGTTGAATTTCTTCCAACCTCGCATGTTTTTCAATGATTATTCTTAATTCTCCCTCTGTAGTTGGGTAGGTGCCGTGGATTTCGACAAACAGGGGGCTCATCCTATCAAGTCCCCATTTGTAACAGTTAATGCTCACCACTGGGTCGACATGGCCTATGGCTTGGCATATCTTGTGCCATCTATCCGTGTATTCTCGAATGGATTCCTTATATTTGATTGCAAGCGAGAAGAGTTTGTCCATCCCTGTGTTCACTACCTTGTTGTACATGTAGGTGGCCAAGAACTTTTCGGTGAGCTGATCATATGAATCAATGCATCCCGGCTTGAGGTTATCGAACCAAGATAATGCAGATCCTTTCAGGCTGGAAGGGAAGTATCTGCATAGTATGGCTTCGTCGTGGTCCCACCTGGCCATTACCCTGTTGTAATAGCGCAGGTGTGCGGCGGGATCCGCGGACCCGTCGTAGCAATCAAATGAGGGAACTGGATATTTCTGCGGAATAGTGGCCGTGGCCAGATGTCGCGCCAATGGGGTGGTGTTGGCTTCCTTCATAACTTGTTCTAGTCTTCCACCTCCTTGCCTGATCTTGATCTGATTGATCTCTGCTAGCATTTCGGCACGAAGACTCTCCATTGCCAAACAGTTTTCTTCCTGGATGAAAGATCGCGTCTTCCTTGTGGTTTGGGACCTCGTGGCCTTATCTTCATCATAATAGTCCGAAGTTTCGGGATGGTAGTCTGCGTCAGACCTTCTATTAGTTGGTGCGCCTTTTTGGGGTACTCCTCTTTGATGTACTACCGCCGGAATACCTTCGAGGATCATCCTCCGGTCTCTATTCTGCACCGCAGAGTTAGCTTCGTCCTGCTGGTTGTCAAGCTCCGCGCATTGGAGTATTTTCTCTCGTAACTGTTGATTCTCTTGGGCAAGCAGGGTCACCGCGTCCGCGTATGTTTGCTGATTTCTTTTTAACTCTTCTAATTGTGCCAATATCTGCGCGGATTGGTTTGATTCTTGATTTGGTGTTTCTGCCAGTAACTGAGTTTGTCTCTCCGGGGCCGTGATGTTGATTTCGTTTTGCTCATCGGTCGTCGGCATCCCGTAAGGAAGGTGCAGGATTACTGATTCTGCTACTGTCTCGCGAGGCTCATTGTGTCTGGTGGCAGATGTCCTTTTGGAAGCGACTACCTGAGAAGTTCCTTCGTTAGGTGCAGTAGTTCTTGTTGCCGCTGCCTTTTTTGCTTCCCTTGCGATGATGCCCGCATCAGAAAGGAATGTGCTTTCCGCTCCAGTATGCGTTTTGCCTCCAACTTTGAGTGTTGCGCCTTTGTGTATGCTCCTGGTGACCACTGGCGTAGGTCTGTGTGTTTCTTTTGAAGGTAAGTTAGTCTTCCCTGTATCTTTGGTTGCGTCCATTGTGCTATTTGCTTTCTTTCTTTCTTTCTTTCTTTCTCTCTTTCTTTCTCTATAGAGATAAATCGAGACATAAAAAATAGCATAGGTTAGTTGTTAGTTCCCCATTGATATTATGAACTCGATTTACGGTGGCAAAGAGGATCAAATTATTGAATAAGTAAATGATATGAAGGACAAGAAACGGCCGACCACACAGATCTGCTGGTGAAGGGTACGGATAAGCGTGGGAACTAAGTTGAGGCCTGGATCTGTCTATAATCTGCCTAAACATTGTTGAGGTAAAGTTTATAAAATCACAGGAAAAGAAAAAGCTGTTTCTAGCGCCAAATTGTGAACACCGAAGACTACTGCTCGATCTGTTCACAAACAATCTTAGCGTGGATTGAGTTCACGCCTTTAAAATAGGAGGATAACGTGTATAATATAAATAGATATTGATTCATCGATTCTAAACCCTGGAGGTATGTCATGATCTCATCTATATCTCAAATGAAGTAAATCTATTAACTAAACCAATGCGAAAGGTAAAGGAGACGAGGTTTACGTGGTTCAGCACTAAGGCCTACATCCACGGATCTAGAGATATTCACTATTGTGTAAATGATTACAAAGTTCATTACAAGATCTTAGTATTCCTCAAGATCATAGGTTGATATTCATACTTACTTCTCTATTCTCTCTCTTGTTTCTTAGTTCTAATCTCTCTCTCACCTTTTTTCGATCCCCTTCCTCAGTGGAGGGGGTATACATATTTATAGCTAGATGGGGTGGGTCCACTGACAATGATTTGTTGAGATCTTATCTTCTTGTACCCTGTGCATGGTCCGCGGGCTTCTGTGTCACCCCGCGGCTACTACTGTATCCGCGGCTTCTACTGTATCCCGGCTTCTGTATGGTCCGCGAACTTCTATGTCAACCCTCGTTTCCTCCGCTGGTCACTCGACACGTACTCTCTGAGCCGTATTAAATGCGGGTGGTTGGGGCGGTCCAGTCCGCGTCGAGTGGTGTCAGTCCTCTTGTCACATCTGTGTCAGTAGGACTACCTCTGACCATTGATCACGCCTTACCTCGTGATGGGTTAAAGTCATCCCTTGGTGCTACGTGGGACTACCTATCTCGGGTGCTCCTTCATTTCTGACCGTTGGGCTTGACAGATGGCGCGTTGTCTAAGTGCCACGGATGCCCCTATGTGTCATCCTTTGAGTAATGGCCTCCACGTGGACTCTATTAATACACGTGGCAATGGAGATAAATAAGTGTACTTACAATGCGTTTCAGTATGTCAGAAGTTAACATTTTAAAACAAACACTAAGAGGAGAAAACAAGCTCTCCAAAATGTTACTCCATGAACACCCTTGGATTTTGGCGATCAAAAACAATATCACCCCATTGTTAAATTGAAGAACAATTATTATTTTATTTTTTATTTTTTTTAATTCATGAACTATACAGTATTGAAAATGCAAAGCTGCTGTTTCATTCATCGAGCCGGTGAAAGTAATTACTGAGAAGTTTTATTTATACTTTAAAACCGAACGAATAAACCATCAGTATTTGGAGCACTCACCGGCAAGTAAATGAATCATGAGAATATTGTTTGTTTATTTCACTTTTTATGATTAATATTGTTAGCCGCAAATACTTATAAGCCGCACAAATTCGTCATGCACGATTCAAAGAGACTGATAGTTTAATGGTTGATTGATTGATTGATTCTAAGGCTGTATTAGCCCAAGTTAGAAAACTATAACTGGTTCCAGTACTATAATTGTCAGGGCCGTCTCAAACATTTTTGAGTCTCCGGGCGAGCATTGGAAAAAGGGTCTTTTTTTAGATAACAACAAGAGTTTTCGGCACGTGCATACGCACACTCATCTCTACCCTAGTTAGTAATTCGCCCAACTGTCCTCCATTCCCCCATTTTACTGGGCCAACTAATAACGTCTTTTTAAGGGCCCAACTGTCCTCCATTCCCCCATTTTCCACGGGTATCTAAAAATAGCACCTATAGGGGTTCGAACCAAGGTTTGAAAAAGATTTTTTAATTGGGGGATATGGGAATTAATTGGGGGATATGAATTACTTCCCCCAACCCATGGTGTGTGCTAAGGGGTGACTTTTGGGGGCGAAAATACTAAAATACCCTTCCCACAAAATAAAAATCAAAAACTTAAAATCAAAAAACAAAATCATATCCCCCATTTCCATCTCCACTTCTTATTAATCTTATTTAGGGGTGGAGCTTTGAAACCCAAATATTTCCCATTCCCTTTCAAATTCTAAACTCTCCCCACTTTATATCAAATTCTCTTCTCCTCACTTTGGAAACCAATTTTTTTTTATTCGAAGTGATGAAGATCATGTTGAAAGTGATGATGACCTTTCAAATTCTAAACTCTCCCCACTCTATATCAAATTCTCTTCTCCTCACTTTGGAAACCAATTTTTTTTTATTCGGAAGTGATGAAGATCATGCTGAAAGTGATGATGACCATGCCGGAATTGATGAAGACCATGCCGGAACATGATACCGGCATATGGTCTTCATATCAACTTACCATGCCGGCACTGGACTGATTAATACCAGAAAAAATTCAAAACGGAAGTGATGAAGACCATGCCGGAATTGATGAAGACCATATGCCGGAACATGATACCGGCATGCTCGAGAATTTCCTATCAATGCCGGTAGTCAAGTGAAAAAAAAATCAACATTCTGGATACTTTTCACCCTGTTCCGGCATAGAAATTTAAGCAAAATACTATGCCGGAACATGTACCGGCTACGCCCCCCCGAACCCCCCCGGATAGTGGCAAACAATTATGAACATTTCCAAAAATTGCCCGCATGGGTTTTTGGTTGAATACCATGCCGGCACCAAGCTTTTTCAGCTGCAACAATGGTGGATTCAAAGAAAAAAAAATCAATTTTTCAACCTCTTATTAGCGGTAATTCTCTCATCACAATCATCTTCCATTTTCAAAAAAAAAATTCCACTCAAAATTTTTTTTTCTCTCCTTCTACTCCTCACTCACACAAATTAAAATAAAAACACACACTAATCTATCCCCCAAATACTTAAGTTTTTTACTAATTATTATTAACCACTAAACATGATTAGTGAGGGGTATATTAGGATTTAAAAAAATACTTAGATAAGGGGTGACCCAGCTTTGCTATTTGGATCCCTATTTTGTCTTGTAGCTATATCCCCCAATTAGTTTTCATATCCCCCAATTAATAAATCTTGAAAAACACCCGTTTTTACCGAAAAAACGACCGTTAAAACGGTCACACCCATATACCGTGGCCATGAGGGTCCCCGAACCCCGTGCCTTTATAAAGTCGATAAATAGGAAATACCGGCAGTTTTTTAGGACCGTTTTTCAGTTTTCATACACGTTATAACCGTTTTTCTAAAATTAGTTTGAATGTTTTTTTCTTCTAAATAACATTTTAACGTACGTTTTTTAGAACTGTTTTCCCGTTATCACGCACGTTATAATCGTGTAAATAACTTTCTTACCATTTTTTTGAGTTTTTTTCTTTCTCTGGATTGAAAGTTTAAAACTTTGAATTAAATTTTTTAATTGATACAAGGAAAGTAACTACAGGATTAAAAACTTCAAATTTTTAAAAAATATAGGATTGTTAAACTAGTGTTCATCATTTAAAAAGTTACACGAACCAACTACGACCACCACTTTTTTTGATTCATTCATGTATTCTTCATTTTCTCGGCGGTTCCTTTCCACATCATAGTCATCGTCGTGGGGGTACTGGCTATCTTCGTTTGCATAAGTATCATCATCATAATAGCCTTCATTATCGTCATCATAACATCCTTCATTTTCATCATCATTGTTACCTACTTCATTATTGTTATCAATATTAGAATTATATCCATGGTCAGGGTGATCGGAAGTGTAACGAGAATCATATGTTGGATTCGCATTCTCATAACCTTGTGTATTGTCTCCAAATGAAAGATTACCAAAGTCATAAACAAAGTCACTCACCGATAACCTTTCGTATGGGATTTGAACTTCATGGATCATTCCAGTTGTATGGTAGATGGACATGCTCTGGATTATTAACGGCTTCCTCTTCCAGCATATTTAACCATTAATTGTTCTTCTTGAGGTAAAACCGGTGTTTCGTCTTCTCCCGCTATCCAGTCAAGCATATTGTCATTCCTCAGTAGACTTTGAACGTCGTGAACATCAATGTTATGTCGCCTTGCTTTACCTTTAATTCTTTGTTGCTCCAACTTCAAATTGTACTGGACATATACACCAGATCATTTATTCTCGATGAAAGTAAACGATTGCGTAGTTTGGTGTGGATTCTTTCAAACACACTCCAATTCCTCTCTGATCCAGACGATGTATTTGTTTGACTTAATATCTTTACTGCAATCTTCTGGAGGGATGGATACTCAGCACCATAAGATAACCACCAACTTACAGGATCACCATGTTGAGCTGCACTACGTGCTATGGTGATGCAAATTGACCTTGCATCATTCGCATTCTTCCCGCATACAAAGAAAAGTACAATTGTTACTAGAAATTCAAATTACTTAATTAAACATATTTGGAGATAGTATTAGTAATTTTGTACCTCTAGCATGCATTTTGCTTGTTCTTGCGGGCCACTAAATTTTTTGATATAACTTCAGTAAGACAAATTTGGGGCTCATAAATTTCATTATTGATAAGATTAGTTGCTGGGTTAAAGATGTAATAAGGATTGAGAAAATACGTTGCAGCATAAAGAGGAGAACTCAACTGACTTTTCCATCGTTTCTTTATTACACCCACGATAGAAGCATTTCTATTTGATCCCAAACCCATTTGTATAGTTTTCACATGTAGCAAGTGCATGGAACAAATAACCCATGGTGGGTTTGTCTAAGTCCAAGAAACGAATCATTTTCAATAAAGGGCCAACCATTATGCATGCATTTTGACACGTCGCCCAGAATATCTCATTTGAAATAATATTCTTCATTTGTCTAGCTTGTTTAGTTTTTGCCTCATCCGACTTCAGAAATTCTTTGTCCAGAAATAGGCTCTCGATAGCATTACGTTGATCAATGATGCTTTTGATTGCAATAAAATTCGTTGAAAACCTTGTTAAGCTAGGGAACAATAGATTGTGTCCTGTAGAATATTGTCGAAATCTATCAAGAACCTGTCCATGATTGTAAATAAATTTGCTAATTTGTCTTTCTTCTCCGATCACATCTTTAACAAAGGAGAATTTTTCCATATCTTCCAACATCAAGTCCAATACGTGAGCAGCACAAGGTACCTAGAAAATTGTGCCATATTCTGAAGCCAATCTCTTACCTATTCAAACAAAAATAGAAAGAAGTTAATGATAATATATTCCCAAAATATATATATATATATATATATATAAAATAAAATGAAGTTATTCTTAGTTACCTGCAGCTTTGAATTGGGATCCTTGATCTGTTACTAATTGAACAATGTTTCTAGGACCGACATCATCTATAATGGGCTTGAACAAAGTAATTAAATACTTTGTCTTCAACCGATTATGTTCTATGTCGACACTTTTCAAAAACGTAATTCCACTGCCACTGTAAACTAGAAAGTTTACAATCGTACGATTGCTTTTGTTTTCCAACCATCAGATATGAGTGTACAACCATATTCTCTCCAATAATGTCGTTGGACAGACACCACATATTTTTCAATTTTTTGTTTTTCTGAAGTTAATATGGGATTCGAAAACTTATAAGATGATGGAACTCTATAGGATTGGCCGAAATTTGAAACTGCATTGAATGCCTCGTGGTACTGAGATGATTTAGCCACATTGAAGGGAATATCATTAGCATAGAAAAAACTTCCAACAGAAGAATCGTCTTTTTCCCGACATGTTTTACTTTTGCCAAATTTTGCCATCGAAGGTTGAGAATCCCTAGAAGTGTTATATTGTCCTCCCATATCCACAGACATCCTAGGTGGTTGTGATGGCCGCATAGTAGACCTAGGTATTTCTGTAGTGGCCCGAGGACAGAGCGATGTACCCTCTCCGGCATGAATATTCTTATTTTTTCGTCCAAAAAGGTTCTTTAAAAACCCAGTCTTTTTCTTTTGTGTGACTGGTACTTGTTCTTCTTCTGCATGAAAATCTGGTTCTTCTCCATCTATACCACACACGGGGTTCCATGGCTCATTATGATACACTTGTTCTAAATCTTCGTTATCAGATTCTCCTTTTCTTTGCCTTTTTGCTTTTCTTTGATAAAAAAAACTATAGATGCATCATCATGCAGTGGCGGTGGGGTACATGACTTGGACGTAATAATCATATCGTCTTATAAGTAGTGTAATTTTAGATCGAATCTAATAATGGGTTGATTGACTCTAACCTAAATCACCATGCAATGCCTAGTTTATTGAGTTTTTTAAGCATTCAATGATTGACTTATAGAAATTAGTACCCTATAGACGAGTTAAAACCCTGCCTACTTCTCGGCATTTGATGGAAATTATGTAATCTAATAAAGGGACAAGTCTACCTAGCTAGGTTATGCACTCTCTTAAATTGGATTGATGATTGTTTCTTTCTTCACATTACTCATTGCATAATTGTTGCCGACGAAATTTTAGTGGCTATAATTGACCGTCACAAATTTTATCAAACTTTCATAAATCGTATAGTGAAAAGCATTTTAGAACACCTATGTAAGGAATATAAACATGAATATCGAATTATACATATTTCTTATACTAACAATAATCAATAAAAATGGTAGTATTAAAAATATCTCATTTCTTAATGATATAGGTCATCTATTAGTGGGACAAAATTTAAATTTAATAGGTCATCTATTTAGGGACGGAGGGAGTATTAAAAAAGAAAAAAACCTAGTAACAATGTTTTTTAGACTCGTTAAAACGTTTTCACACACGTTATAACCGTTACATAGGAATTTCAGATCATAATTTTTTTTTATTTTCTATTTAACCGTTACAACACCCGTTATTTTTAAATAACGTCCAAAAAACGCGTTTTTTGCCCAAAACGTGCTCACACCTGTCAACGCATTATAACGGTCACGCCTAGTGCCCGTGACCTGATCCGTGACCCGTTTTTCAAACCTTGGTTCGAACATCTACCTTCTAGCTCCTATGTTCATCTTTAATCCACTGGACCAACTGTTTTTTGATGATAATACTACATATAGTTAACATATATCGGATATTTATTACACAATCCTAAAATTTTCTTTATATTTAATCACTTTTGGTATTTAATACGTGCCGAATCTTGTGTACCGAATTCATATCTCTAAAACGGATTATGCACATACGTATGCCGTTCCGAATTACTGACGAATCCCGAACCGTTGACCGGATTTTTGACCGAATTAGATTTCCATAAATCCGAATAATACTCGTACGTTTGCCGTTCCATACGTTTACCGGATCCCGAATTCATATCTCTAAAACGGATTATGCACATACGTATGAACCCTGAACCCTGAACCCTGAATATCACTCTATTTATCGTTATATTAATTCGTATGTTATATTATACAAAACTAGTCATAAAAACCCAAGGTGACCAAATTTGTGGTACAAAAAACCCACTCAAATGTTGGGATCCATTAAAACTCCATCTTAAACAAAATTGATACAAAAACCCCAAATTTTTAAAAATTGATACAAAAACCCCAAATTTTAAAATTGGTTTCATCAAATTTTATGATGAAACCAAAATTTGGTTTCATCAAATTCTTTGGGGTTTCATCAAATTTTATGATGAAACCAAATTTTGGTTTCATCAACCGCGAGTTACTTTTGTTTTGTTGGGGTTTTTGTGTTACTTTTGTTTTGATGGGTTTTTTGTGGATGGATAGTGACACCTTTGGGGTTATGACTCGCGGAACGTATATTATATTGTTATAGAATACCATTCCGAATTACTGACGAATCCCGAACCGTTGACCGGATTTTTGACCGAATTAGATTTCCATAAATCCGAATAATACTCGTACGTTTGCCGTTCCGTACGTTTACGGGATCCCGAATTGCTCTCTACTTCTCCGTCCACTCTGCCAAGGTCTTTAAACTCAAGTTGAACAGTTTAATTAATCTGTTCCGTCTGGAAAAAAAAAAGAGGTGAGCTGGGTGTTTCGACCCTGAGACGTAGTACTCAGGGTATAATACTCACATCCACTGAGCTGCGTGGGCAATGTTGATAAAATTCACATATTTCTCTTTATTTAATAATTTTAATTATAAAATCATGTCATAATTGCGTTAAAATGGATTAATTTCATCCTAAATTACATTACACTAACTAAATATCATGACAAATATATATATCAAAACTGACAGTGAATCTACGTTTTACGATTCGATTCATTAAAAATGAAAAACGATTCACGATTCGATTCACGATTTAAAAACCTTGCACTCTGCCCTTTCCTCTCAAAACTGCTTCGTCTCTTTGCCGCCACCACCATGAATCTCCTCACCATCACCACTAAGAAAGGAAAACAAACACACCTATGTAACACAAATGTCAAATAATTGTATTTTATATCAAAGACCCAATTAATTCTTCTAGGCTATATTAATATATGCAGAGATCTGGATCTATTCATGGGTTCACAAAATTGTTAACAATTTTTTTTTCCGGATCCGGTAGTATTTGATTCTCATCAAAGTTCTCTTCGAGATCCAACAATGGTGAAATGATTAAAAGCCATTATCATCTCATCAAAGTAAAATTGATTACTAATATGCCCTCTGTTTTTTTTTTCTTTTTTGCAAAACAATTATTAGGTTTGTTTAGCGCAAAAAAAAATTGCCCATATTTTTCCATGGTCTATTACTATTTTGCCCTCAAATTATATTTTCATTTTCGGCTCTATGGTGTAAAGATAAGGGTAAAATTGGAAGAAACTTTTGCAGCTTTAGCGGCTACAGTAAAGGAGTTCCCTTTATATAATATATAGAATAGATGAGGAGAAACATATATTCAAAAAATAATGAGGAGAAACATATATTTAAAAAAGGGGTCGTAATGCATTTAACCTGTGGTCAAGTCGTATCCAGGATAAAACTGCCCGTTACAAGCATTGTTAACACTACAGTACTTGCCCACTGTTACAAACTCAACAGCAATGGCACATAAGAAATGAAAATACCATGCCTTAGGGAGAGACGAAAAGAAGAAGGATAGTAACTTCTTCTGGACACAAATTGAAATGAAAGTTTCGAGTCTCTTTTATAGCAGAAAAGGGAGAGGTGCGATAAATGCATTTGATGGAGAATCAATTCCTTGCGCCATGCAAGGCAATAAGGAATAAAACACACACAAAACAGCTAATACATTAGCTTGAAATTAGCCAGTATATTTTGATTTTTTGGAAAGAAATTAATGTCGAAAATATGTCATCATAATTTAAACTTGGTAACAAACTAATGTTGCACGGGTCAGACGTCCCCAAAACATGCACAACATTATGACAAAATATTTTTGATTTTCAAAACGTTTTAGGAAATAATTCAAAAGATAAATCTTGGTCGACCTGTCCACGACGGAAGCACGAGCCTGAGCCATAAGCCCAATCCTTAGTGTAAGCAAAAATATTTCTCCTCTCATTGTTTTACTAACAATCCATAATGGAATAGCTATATGGTGGATCTCATCTTTAGTTATACCCAATGTGAGACTAAAGGTCCTATTTCATTCACTTATAGGAAAATGAGTAAGAGATCTTAGAGACCCAAAGGTTCAAAGTTTCAATCCCACCAAGACTATATAACCAACAATGAAACTCATTTTCTCCAACAAAACCTAGCTTTACCCTTTTAGGGTTTATACCTGTGTATTTATATAGTCGCATAGACTTTTTATCAAGTAATCTGGAACGTCTTAGAACTTTCTTCTGGGACGATGGAGATGGACTAGCAGAGACGGGCCGGTGGAAATGTTTAGCTGGGAATGACCCGATTTTCTTTTTACTCATATGGCTTCCGTTAATCAATATTAACGCCCAATATCAGGGTACAAACATCGCCCCCTCTTAACTCATAGTTTATTACGGGATTAAGATATTCGGATTCTCCTCGAACATTGTTTGTTGAAGAGCCTTGCGACTCGTCCCCAAGTGTACTCCACACCTGTCGAAATATTTTGCACTCCCCATCCAAAAATTTGGAAACAAGTTCCACAGTACTCACCTAATTTTCGCCCCCACTACAGTACTTGCCCACTATTACGAACTCAACAGCAATGGCACAGAAGAAATGAAAATACCAGGCCTTAGAGAGAGAGACGAAAAGAAGAAGGATTGTAACTTCTTCTGGACACAAATTGAAAGGAAAGTTTCGAGTCTCTTTTATAGCAGAAAAGGGAGAGGTGCGATAAATGAATTTGATGGAGAATCAATTCCTTGCGCCATGCAAGGTAATAAGGAATAAAACGGACAGAAAACAGCTAATACATTAACATGAAATTAGCCAGTATATTTTGAATTTTTGGAAATAAATTAATATCGAAAATATGTCATCATAATTTAAACTTGGTAACAAACTAATGTTGCACGGGTCAGACGCCCCCAAAACATGCACAACATTATGACAAAATGTTTCTGATTTTCAAAACTTTTTTGGAAATAATTCAAAAGATAAATCTTGGTTGACATGTCCACGACGGAAGCACGAGCATGAGCCATAATCCCAATCCTTAGTGTAAGCAAAAATATTTCGCCCCACATTGTTTTACTAACTATCCATAATGGAATAGTTATATGGTGGATATCATCTTTAGTTATACCCAATGTGGGACTAAAGGTCCTATTTCATTCACTTATAGGAAAATGAGTAAGAGCTCTTAGAGACCCAAAGGTCCTAAGTTCCATTCCTACCAAGACTATATAACCAACAATGAAACTCATTTTCTCCAACAAAACCTAGCTTTCCCCTTTTAGGGTTTAGACCTATGTATTTATATAGTCGCATAGACATTCTATCAAGTAATCTGGAACGTTGTAAAACTTTCTTTTGAGACGATGGAGATGGACTAGCAGAGACGGGCCGGTGGAAATGTTTAGCTGGGCATGGCCTGATTTTCTTTTTACTCATATGGCTTCCGTTAATCAATATTAACGCCCAATATCAGGATACAAACCTCGCCCCCTCTTAACTCATAGTTTATTACGGGATTAAGATATTCGGATTCTTCTCGAACATTGTTTGTTGAAGAGCCTTGCGACTCGTCCCCAAGTGTACTACACACCTGTCGAAATATTTTGCACTCCCCGTCCAAAAATTTGGAAACAAGCTCCACAGTACTCACCTAATTTTCGCCCCCACTACAGTACTTGGCCACTCTTACGAACTCAACAGCAATGGCACAAAAGAAAGGAAAATACCAGGCAGACGAAAATAAGAAGGATAGTAACTTCTTCTGGACACATATTGAAATGAAAGTTTCGAGTCTCTTTTATAGCAAAAAAGGGAGAGGTGCGATAAATGCATTTGATGGAGAATCAATTCCTTGCGCCATGCAAGGCAATAAGGAATCAAACGGACAGAAAACAGATAATACATTAACTTGAAATTAGCCGGTATATTTTTTGGAAAGTAATTAATGTAGAAAATATGTCATCATAATTTAAACTTGGTAACAAACTAATGTTGCACGGGTCAGACGCCCCCAAAACATGCACAATATTATGACAAAATATTTCTGATTTTCAAAACGTTTTAGGAAATAATTCAAAAGATAAATCTTGGTCGACCTGTCCATGAAGGAAGCACGAGCCTGAGCCATAAGCCCAATCCTTAGTGTAAGCAACAATATTTCGCCCCACATTGTTTTACTAACTATCCATAATGGAATAGCTATACGGTGGATCTCATCTTTAGTTATACCCAATGTGGGACTAAAGGTCCTGTTTCATTCACTTATAGGAAAATGAGTAAGGGATCTTAGAGATCCAAAGGTCCTAAGTTCCATTCCCACAAGACTATATAACCAACAACGAAACTCATTTTCTCCAACAATACCTAGGTTTCCCCTTTTAGGGTTTAGACCTATGTATTTATATAGTCGCATAGACTTTCTATCAAGTAATCTGGAACGTTTTATAACTTTCTTCTGGGACGATGGAGATGGACTAGCAGAGACGGGCCGGTGGAAATGTGTAGCTGGGCATGGCCCGATTTTATTTTACTCATGTGGCTTCCGTTAATCATTATTAACGCCTAATATCGGGGTACAAACATCGCCCCCTCTTAACTCATAGTTTATTACGGGATTATATTCGGATTCTCCTCGAACATTGTTTGTTGAAGAGCCTTGTGACTCGTCCCCAAGTGTACTCCACACCTGTCGAAATATTTTGCACTCCCCATCCAAAAATTTGGTAACAAGCTCCACAATACTCACTTAATTTTCGCCCCCACTAGCATTTAGCGTGTGGAGTACATGTTATTATGGTTGAAGGACATGAGTGCATTTTATTTTTCACCGGCCACCGTTGTTCACCAATAGTTACCACCACCACTCTTGCTACCGAAACAGCTTCCGCCACCACTGTCCATAATGCCATAACGTTTTTGCCATCTCCACTGCTCACCGACTCCACCACGACCACCACTCCACTTATATAATTGTTAGCAAATCTAGGCATTATTCAATAAAAATATATTTATATAATTATTAATGGAGTAATTTATTCATTATAATTTTTAATATGACATTTATTATTACATAATAAAATATTTATTGTAAAAAGTAATGAGACATTAATGATATGATAAGCAAGTTTTGTTCGTTAGATGCATTTTTTTAAACTCAATCACAACCATCACTTGTGAGAAACAACCACTAATAGTTTCACTAATGAAATTATGTATTTATTAAATTAATTAAGGGAAATGAATTTTTAATAAACCTTTCATCATGAGCAATTAATGAGATACCAATTTAATGGGTGTCAGTTTATTTTTGGTGGGAGCATCCGTAGCCGTTGATTTATCTTTGGTGATAGTAAATCTTAACCACCACTTACATGGGCCAAGTTATCCAAACTGTGTCATGTATTCTAGATTTATCTTATATCCTCGAACTTAATGGGCCTGTCCAATTTCCACGGTTCGGTTTTTGTTTTGAACTTTGGAAAAATTAGCTTCCAAGGATAATTTCTTCCTTTCACATTATTGTAAATAGAGAAACTACCGAAGGAGACGCAAAGTAGAGGGGAAGAAGATAGGGAGAAATTTTATTAATGTGTGTAGAATACAAGAGATTAGGCCTCTATTTATATAGATAGAAGACTTGGTGTCCAAGATATGTAAACCCTAAACTTAGACACGAAGGGCATCTTAGTAAATAAATAATAGTTTATAACACTCCCATGATGACCATTGTGGCTAAGTCATTACAAGCATACCAGGAAAACTCAAAGAGAAAAACCTGAAATTGCATAAGCATGTAAAAACTCAAAACAGTGTTGGACACGCAGATGTTGCCTCATTAAAACCTTGACAAGGAAAACCCAGTGGGACAAAACCTTGACGAAGGAAAAAGAGTACAACACGATAAAGTCCAGTGAATGCACCTTAATTTGTTGATGGCGCTCCCCCTGATATATACTTCAATCAATTAGCGTGCAAATCTTTGAGTCGAGACTTTCCAATTTTGATGAACGAATTTCTTGAATGCAGAAGAGGACTGTGCTTTCATGAAGATGTCGGATAGTTGATGAATTCTTCATTTGTGTTGCACAAGCAGTAATGCCTTCGATAATACTTTTGCGGAGTTTACATTCTTCTTCAACACATTGAGAACGTGTGTCATGGATTGCTAGCTTCCCGAGATGATTTGCAGAAGTTGTTGATGTAGTTTCTTCAACATAGAGCCAAGAAGTATATAAATTACCATAAGTGAACAAAACTGAATTAGTGGTCATACCTTATGTGGATCGGAATGACATCCAAATTACTAAGGGATTGTTATGTTGATTTGGCCTAACAAAATGACCTAGTTAATGGTGGGAATCCACCAAATAACAAAAATTATACAACTCCCCCTTGGATGACCACCATGTTGAATAAATTGCCTCACTAATACCTTGCCAAGAAAACCAAATGGGAAAAAATTTGGACAAAGGAAAAAGAGCATTAAAATATCAACATTCTGGAGAAAAACGTCAATGAGATGTTTCCTCGCTAAAACCTTGTCAGGAAAACCACATGGGACAAAACCTGAAGCCAAGGGAAAAGAGTACAACTTTTGACATATTTATCGATGCTAACTCAACTACATGAGTTTTTCAAAAAATAAGCATCAAAATAATAACTCTAATCTATCATAAAGAAGAGTTTAAGCTAGCATAATTCTAACTGCAGATTTAAGAAAAAAAATAAATAGAATTTATGCTTTGCAAAGCGTGGATTTTAGTGTTTTTAAGGACTCCTCAAGAGACCTATAATGTTGAAATCATCAACTAATTAATCCGGATTTTTGGTTCGTACCAAAATTCTAAAAACACATTGAGGATTGTTCAACCTGACATAATCGAGTCAGGTGGCTGCCATAATATAATTTGAATCCTACAAGGATTTCAAATTTGAATATGTTCCCAACCACATTTCTTGTGTAAATGCAATACGAGTCCTTAAAGGACTACCACGCCAAAAGCATCATCACTACACCATTTTTTCCGATTCAAAACGTTTTTTGAGCGTTACAAATCGGGGTTGTAACGGTTCCTGACCATTACGAAAAGGGGTGCTACAATTTTTTCGCAACGGCCCTTGTAACAGCTTGGAGCCGTTACTACGTGGCACTGTCGTAACATGCTGGAGCCGTTACGAATTTATTTAGTAACAGGACGTTGTAACAAGTTCAAGCCGTTACGAATTTTTTTGTAACTGTAAAAAAATTACTGCCGGTCAACCTTGACCTGGTCAAAATCAGTCAGCGATGACCAATTTTGATCGGGTCAAGGTTGACCGGCAGCTCATTCTCGGCCGGAATATGCCGGAATTCCAAATAACCACCTGCATACACATTTCATTATACCGATCATCCATATCTAACAATAGTTTCAATCAATTCATACCATAATCAATTCATATCTACACATTCATATAAAAAAACACAAATTTTTCTAAGTACCAATTTTTTTTTTTTTTGTTAAGTATCAAATTTTTAGGGAATACATAGATAGAAATTTACTAAGTTCCAAAGTTCAGTTCATGGAAACTTCAAAAACTTTCTAAGTTCCTAACTTGTATCTAAGTTTTCCCATTCACAGGCTAACAGAAACAGAAACACGACTCACATAAAAGCCTTCTCATGCCGCAGACTGCTGCATCTGAAGCAGGATTGGCAAAGTTGATGGAATCCAACTCGACAGCAGCTATGCATCTTCAATATAATGGCCATTGCTCTTACATGAGCTCTCTACCAAGAAAGAAGCTGCTACGCAGTACTTCACCTGCAGACACAAAACACTGTTAACAACGGTTTAACAGCGATGTTGTTAGACAAGAAAATTAAGCAAATGCAAGAGTGTAAACCAAATTTAGTCGGTTAGAGATAGCACATAACATCACGCGTAGGACAATACAAAAAGGATAACAGAATTAAAAAGAAAAGACTGGTGGAATAGGAAATCATGAAAACATGTATAAAGAGATCGCGGGATTACCAATATTACAAAGAGGGGAACTAAATCTATCACAAAGTGAAATATGTATGCCAACCTGCACATTGAAAGAAAAAAAAGGCTTTTAAGACAGTTTGTAAGATCAACATGCCAGGAAAACAGTTAGCAGGTTGAATTTTAAAATCAAAGACTTTGAGTTGTTTTTAACTTACTAATACAAATTTCTCTTCTTGGCGATTTCGTACTAGATTGCTTTGTGCTTCTTGTTGTTTGATCACATATCCTTAGCTGATACAAAACACAGTAGAAATTTAGTAAACAAATTTGTAGCGAAGACTTCATCATGTCGTACGCCTTGAATACAATAGCTATTGAAGGAACAATGTGCACAGAAAAAAGACAAAAGAAAGCAAGTTTAAGTTGACTAATAAAGAAAGCAAGCTTAAACTGAATGCCTTTACGAATACTTAAGATAGAATATGCGGACACAGAAAAACCAAGAGGTACCTGCATCCGCCTCCTAACAACATCTAGTCGGTATGTAAATGTCTGACCAGACAACCCAGCTACATCCCCACAAGATAGACGCAAGATATGCTGAGAATGTATACTACACAAACCATGACATATACTCTCTTTAGGACTTGTAACCTACAAATCTACACAAACATGACTCACATAACATCGCGAGATCCAATTTCAATTCTTAAAGGAACACCCTGATGACAAGAAAATTCATTTCTAAATATTATGAGAAGAAAATACTAAGAATATGAAGGAGAAACAACTGGCATGTTCAGCCAAACTATGCAGAGAAATCAAACATTTGAAGACTGAAACTCAGACAAAGCAAACATTGGAAGATTACAATACCTTTAATTTTTTTTTTCGCAAAAGCATATTGTAATTACAAAAGTAAGAATAAAAAAAAACTACTACGAAAAAGCATTCAACATATAAGTTATCTTTGATTGATCATCTGAAATGTATATGGAACTGCATTCATATACTTTGGCAATATGCGACTTGAGAGATCGAGTACCTTTTTAATGTTTGATGAACTGCATTCATCAAACACACCAGAACTTCCAACTCTGAAATCCAGTTGCTTCTGATGCTTTAATCTACGACGCTCATCAAAACATTCCCACCCTTCAAACTGCTTGTGTGACATAATACTTGGATACATAAGACTATCACCTCTTGCACAAGTTTTAGATTAAAAAAAAAAGAATCAAAAGTCAATACCTGCTGAGAATATCAATTGTGATTTATGTATTATGAAGATCAAGAGTCTAGAGCTGGGAGCAAAGTTTGAATAGCATCGAAGGAAGGGATTTGAGGCCATTATTACTCAGATGCAGAGCCTACATGACCGCTGTCGTAAGCGACACAAATATAATTACACTTTCTTACTACTCAAAATATAAATATAGCAAGGGCAAGAAAGGATCGATCCCACAGAGAGGTCTATGTTGTCAAATTGTTATGGTTTCCTATATAAAACACCAAGGATTTTCTGATTTTATGTAATAAAATAAAATAAAAGCAAATAAAGAAAAGTAAACAAATAAATTCAAGGATAAGAGATATTGGTTAAGGATTTCGTTTTCATTCACTAACATGCTTTTCACAATAACTAGAATTGATATTTAATCTCAACTTTTATCAAAGACCCTAGAATACCTTGATCGCAAGAATATCCCGCAAATCTCCTCATGTCATCAACAAACACATTAAAAGATGCGAATATGAATTCTACCTAAAGGAACAACCTAACGTGTAAAAGCACTAATCAAGTTTAATTCCCTAGATGCGTTAAGTTCTATGAAATCAGGCCAATCAAAGCAATTGAACGTGGAAAGCGCACTAATTCAATTTAACAAAGGTTACGATTCACATATGATCATAAGAATATATCACTACAAACCATAATCATATTATGCTACTTGTATTCAAGGAATATCACTTTTGCGTATAACAAACCCTAAACTAGCAATAGATGTGATTAGAGGTTCTACCAATTTGCAACTTGACAAAACAATCAATCAATCATAAAACAATATTTTCAGAGAATTGCACACGATAAATATGAGACAAAACTAATATATTGAATCAAATAATCATGCTTTGTGAAATCCAACTATTCCATAACCAATAATAAACTTAGGTACTCATATTCATGGAGTTCATAACAAGAAGAAAAAGAAAAGACTTCATGGTTGTAAAACCCTAGAATAAAGTAGAGGAAAAGATAATAAAACGTGGTTCAAATATTGTAGAAGTCTTCCCTTTTGTAGTCTTTTTCTCCTTCCATAACTAGGTTTTGTCTTCAAAGTCCATTAGTTGGAAATTCACCCGGCCCACCATGGAGAGAAACCCGTGCAGAAAATATGTCCCAAAAACGCTCGCCGGAAAACTGGGATTATGGCCGGAATCCGGCCGAAAAAGTCACCGGAAAGTCACCTCAGGTGACCGGCCAAGTCAAACCGGCCACCGGTCAACGGTCCAACTCAGTCGGGTCAAATCAGGTCAGGACTCGGTCAATCACCGAGTCAAATCGGGTCAAGTCAGGGTATGGGTCAGAGTCAGACCTGAGTCAGATTGAGTCAGTCACTGCCTTGGCTGAGTGAGCTGACTAGCCTTGGCTCAGGTCATTGCACAGCCGTGTCGGTCATGCACTATGATTGTGCTTCATCAGCCATGATGGCTATACCTTTTGTAGCTTCAATTTCAACACAAACAGCTCATAACATCCAGCTCAACTCCTTAGCTTCTCATCAGATTCAAATCCCCCTGCAACAAGAATCCACTCCCAGCTTCACCTAAGCTCAGGGCTTCATTTGCTTGTGCTTTGCCCTGCAACATTGTTTCTCTAGCCAAACACCACCTTGAGCCAATTGCACCTGCAATGCTCATTACTCCTGCCAGTTGCAACTCCACTCTACAGCTTCATACCTGTCAACCTTATTTCCTCTCCCTGAGTTCCTCCTTTCCAAAGAACACCACCACCTTGTCTCAGCTCCAACCTAATGCATTCATCTAACCCCATCTCCTCACTGCCATGAACCGATGAGAGCAACCATCACCTGCACCAGTTAATGCCAATCTGCACCTCATACAATTCCATTAGCAGCATAAATTCCAACCAGCTCCAGTCCCTTGCCACTGCAGCACCACCAGCACCTCCTTGGCAACTATCCATGCATGCAATCCATTCACCTCCTTAAACCACCACTTATGCAATGCCATTCACAGACCATTTCAGTCTAGCTCATCTGCAATTGCTCAGCCTTCATTATATCACCACCATCGTCACAAATGCCGCAACCTGCTACCTAGCATGCCTCTCTACCACAGCCTTGCTCCTCTTGTAACTCCAACTGCACCAGCTTAACCACCACTAGCTAGGCCAACATCACCAGAACCCAAGTCAAACAACCCATTCATCCCCCTGTTGCAGCTCCTTAATCCTATAGCTTATTGGCACTTCACAGCAACTGCAGCTTGGCCTCACACCAACCGCAATCACCATCACCACAGCCATCTCACTGGCATAACTCCACAACCAGCTGCATAACTCTTCAGTTGTAAACCAAAGAAGACAAACCTTTGCCCGAGCTCACAAAAAGACAACCAATCTCATTATAGCTTCACCACCTGAGCATCTACTCCACAAAAAGCACCACCACCAGAAGCTGCCACAATCCCTGCAAAATTCCTAATCATACATCTATAGCACAACTCACTCACAACCCATTCTTCAACAGCATCAAGATTCATTGTAAATAACCCATTCTTTGCAGCTTCATCATCTCCTGTGTACTCTCCCAGTGGTAGCGCTTTCTTCAATTCCTTTCAACAATTGCCACAAACCCATTCTCTGGCCACAGAACCCATTTAATCTAATGGCAGCTCCATCGGTTCCTCCTCCCAGTTCTTGATAATTTCATCGGCAGCAACAGATCCCACTAAGCAACAGCCATTCTCTCCAATCAATACAAACTCAAATTGAGTTTACCCATTTAATCACCACCACAACCTGATTCCAGTTCTTCTTCTCCCAATTTGACCTTGATTCGACAAATTCTGATTCAAATAGCTCTCTCATAAATCTTCTCATTTATCGATTTCTCAGCAGCATACTACCCAGAACAATCTCAAAACTATTCTTCAAACAGCGGCCACCAACACCATCAACGACATCAGATAACAGCAGAAGCCATCGATCCCCTCTCGATTAACAGCAAAACCTAATTCAAACTCGATAACAGCAGCCATGACTATCTTTTTCCTCACTCTGTGTATCGATTTCACCTTTTCTTCTCTCCTTGCCCTGAGTTCGATCGCAAATAATACTCAGCCTCTTTTTCTCTTCTCAGATGCATAACAATGATTGAAATGAAATGATTGAGAATATTGAGCTAGGGTTATAGAAATAGGTTATTCAGTGTCTGGTCCCTTTGATAAGGTCTACACAGCTAGAAGCCCCTTAACATTTGCTGGCTGTCATTTAATATTTCTCCAAGAGGATTGTCCCTTAACCTAGGCTTAGCTCCAGATAGTGTCCGCCCATGAAATGACAATTTTGTCCTTTTGGCTGAATTTGGGTAGTTTCTTCTTCTTTTCCTCCGTGCGACTCCAGAGTACCTAATAACTCAAAAACACGCGTAAAATACATAATTCACACGAAAAATAGCAAAGAAAGCATAAACTCTATATAGTAAATACGGTGTATTCTACACCTATCACTACACAAACATGAGACTAAGTAAATGATGATATGATTCAGCTAATTGACAATGGTAGGAAAAAAAGAAGATTGGAGTACCTTAAGATTCCGTAAACTCCCAACTCTGTCAGGAAAGTCTACCAAGAGATTGGATGCAAGATCAACCTGCACCAAGAAATTTTTTAGGATTACAAATCCAAGTAATATATATATATATATATTACTTGTAACAAATACGAATTTTTGGATAGTAAAGTAAGATCAGAATACCACCTCGACAAGGGAGACACAATTCCCTATATACGACGGAACTGAGCTTATCCTGCCACCAAAGCAATAACATGAATAATTTAGAGAGAGAAATTACTTTAATTACGGTAAAATTCACAAAGTGAAAATGTTATAAACGTGAGTATTACCTGTTGTTAAAGCAGACTACCTCTGCTTTCTGCAATAATGTCATCTTTGAATCTCCGAAGCTCGGCCTTCTCTCCCCAAAATTTTCTATACTTGAGAGCCTATTGTCACAAAATAAAAATCTTAGAAATGGAAGTCTAAACCAACAACAGTCTTGTCTCTGAAGCTCGGCCTTGTCTCCCCAAAACTTTCCAGCACTGAAAAAAGTGTTGAATGCATCATCTCCTCCGCCGACAGTCTTGTCACTAGGCATTTGGCCATCAGGATGCAACAAAAAAATGAAGAGTTTATTGAGTAATGTGCTTAACTGCCTAAAGCATCGCATAATGTAAAATCAAATCATACAAACTATATTAACCCAACATGTGTAGATCAAAATCGTCTTGTTTCAAAGAAGAGAAAAGTTCATACAAATGATATTTAACTTGAAACAAAAAATGATGATATCTCCAAGAAAATAATGATAAAGATCGAAACAATTGATGTGAGTATGGGAAGAAATGTTACCAGCAGCAATGAAACATTCCCTTGTGAGCTCTACCTCTAGGATTCTTATTCTTGCATTGTTTAGTTACCTTTGAAGTTTGTCCCCGACACGAGTTAAAGATCCACGCACCTTACCTGCAACAAAATCACAACAATCAGTTAATAGATTAACAACATACATTATTTTTCGACAACTTTCAAGGTAATGGAAACATCATACATTCATATTCCCACCCCAGACTACACTAAACAAACCAAAATCATCAGTAAGAATGCCAACCTGATACTCCATAATCCTCAAATTTGGAATCAGAAATATCTCACAACCAAAAACCATTAGAATAAACATTAACCTGCACTACAACTCACCAATTCCCATTGCAACTCAGCTCACATAACTCATCCACCATACTGCCTGCAATACCAATTTCAGTTAATCTAGAATATCACCACCAGTTCTTACTATCACTAGAAGCAACACCTTTTCCATCTCCTCTTGAATCCTTGCAAATTCAATTCATAATCCAACTAATCCTTCTTTGCTTGAGATCTCTGTATCTCAAAACTTTCAGAACCTAATGCCCTAACACACGCTTCCCTAAACAAAATAACAGCGACAACAAAACCATTAGCAGCTCATTTCTTCATCCATGTTCAGCACTGCAACTTCAATCTCAAAACCCAATCAACCACTGACTTGTTCCAACTCAAATCAACCATCAAATCCGAGCCAAACCCATGAAATCAACTCCAATAACAGCAGTAACCCCTTTCTACTTTTTTGTGAAGCCACGGATAGCATATGAAAACATTTCCATTTCTTCCTTTACTGATTCGTAACCACGGATTAAATCTTCATCATCTTCTTCTCCAACATCACCAGATTCATCAACATAAAACCCTAACTCAATTAACATCAATCGAAAAAATAGATGATTTAACCCTAAATCGAAAAAACTTACACAACTATTGTAAGACTCTAATCTCTTAAAAGATCGAAACTAAGCTTGAATATCGATTAACATATCGATTAACAGATGAAACCCTAATCTCTTCAGGGGAGGCGATGAGAAGAGATGAAGGGGAAAAAAATAAAGAGAGAAGGAAAAGAAAAATAAGTTATCCTCGATGAGATGGGTAGAAAATATCTCTCAGGGGAGGAAATATCCTCTTGTATAACTAATGTTGGGTGGAAAAAAATGGCACACGGTTGAATGACACACGCGCAAAAATACACTTGTTACTGCTCTAGTGTGACCAAGCGTGTGAGTAGCACGCCTTAAATATTATCCTGTTACGATTCGTAACGGGTGGCCTCTGTTACGAATGATGAAAAAAAATCGTAACGGCTTCTGCTTGTTACAACTGAGTTGTAACGGCTTTTTGTAACATGAAAATTTGTAACGACTGCTGGGCCGTTACGAATTTTAGTTGCGAATCCGGGAAATTCGGTGTAGTGCATACATGGAGAAATTTTTTTTATTGAATCAATCCCAAGGTGTGAGAAAAAATAGAACCCTCAAATCGTTTTTACAACAAAGAAATTTCTCGTATAAAGATGCAATGTGACTACACCAACCTGTAATTAATATAGGCTTGGCATGTTTAAGGTGTTAAGTTTGGATCCAAAATTGCATCAATCGAGAAATTAATCCAACCTAATTTGGATTGTATGCCAACCAATCACGTATGTCGATATTCCTCTGCAGAGGGGTTAACAACCACCATCTTTATTATTTCAAAGAGCTACTATAAATGAATATTCGACAATAATTGGCTTACTATAAGCCCACACAATTCTCAAGTTTATGCATATCTTGCAAAATTTAATCAATTACTGGTACCTGCACCCGCGGGTATAATCTCCTCATCTTCAAGTGAGAAGATATTATATTTGAGAAAGTGAATTCGGTACACTCAATTAGAGCACTACCAGTAGCCTCTTATAGAGCGCTACTTGTTTGCTAGATGTGATTGGATTTTCCTCTTCAAGAGGCAAAAGCTTATATAAAAGCAAAATGAGACATTCACGCCAATCATATAATGACAGCCTTTATCAATTTGATTAGGATGGGAGAGAAATTGATACAACTTTTAAGTTAATGAGTACCAACGTCTGGCAGTATATAGTCTCTCCCAGATTATGGCGGGAATATTTTCATCCCATATACGAAAAAAAGTTTCGTCGAGTATTATCCGATTAAATCGAGGACATATATATACTCATAATAATAACTGGATTTTAACAACACCAGTTGGACTGTAGATAATGACTTCTAGAGTCATACAAAATGTCCTAAAAAAATAAAATTGTAGTCTACTTGACATACAAGTTTAACATCAACCATATGTTTTATTGGTTACAACCAAAATATATAAAATATGTATAAATCTCCAAATAATTCTATGACCTCTACGGAAAATAAGATAATGATTTCGAATGAGATTATGGACACTTTCTTTTTCAAAAGAAAATAAATTCAAGATCAATTTAGTCACTACAAGGACTAATGATATTGGCTAACAAGCCGGGTGCACACCCATTGGTCTTTTATGTCCTACCTTTTCCAACACCAAGTTGAACGGTCTCAATTTTGGAGATTAGAGCCAGAAGGAAAAATAAAAATTGCTCGATATCCCTCAAGAATGTAGCAATTCCTTGTTGTATTGTTTGGCTTGTATATTTCTTTTTAAGAAAAATAAAGAAATATGTACCATTATTTTTTGTAGAAAAAAAAATTCACTGTGTGGTTGATGGATGATTTCGTGTAAAATACAGAAACCGTATACATAAAATCACATGATCTTCGTCTAATATGGACAGAAGATACCAAACTGAGTTGGACGTAGGTTTTTCAACCATGCATGTGATTCATTACCGTAATGGCAATCAAGTCTGAATCGACACTAATTTTTGGTGATTATCGTTTCATTGAAGGAATAAAAACGGTAAAACAATCTACTTTGTGGTTGAGAAATGGTTCCTTGTAAGGGATAAAAACCATATGAATCACATGATCAATGTCCAATGAACAATGATACCAAAATCAATTGGCTATAGGTTTTTCAACCATGCATGTAACTAAAATTACCGTAAAGATAATCAAATTGCGATGACACCAATTTTCGGTGATTACAGCTTCATTGGGCGAATAAAAACTGCAAACCATCTTTTAATGGTGAAAATCGATATGAATTCGTTTAGAGGATATACCAAAATCATATCACCACAAAAAATATATATATATGTCGTTTTGGGTATCACATAAATATTAAAGAAAGGAAAAAGAAATATCAAGCAAGTGATTTATGAACCTTATAAGACGTAGGGAGAAAAAATACCAACGTTTTTTTCCGGATAATGGATGTGCCCACGCCAATATTAGTATCCTTTGCAAGAGGTATATGTTGACCGAGAGCTAACAAAAACTCCATAACCGTAGACGGCCGCCACTTCAAGACGCCCATCCTTTGGCTTACGCATCCTTAGATTGAAACGCACAGTAACACATGTAACTCTTCAATCACAGACTCCATGCCTTGCTCACATGTACAAAACCAAAGTTAAAATCAGTTCCATGAATTATATAATAAACAAGTTAGGATGGTGCTTATAAGACAAACTCTAAAAGCCTGGCGCAAAATTCTTTATGCCGTGGGAACGGCCAAACTACTTGGCTCTGTAATAAAAAAAAAACAAAATATTGCGAGTACAGAGAATATAACTAAATTAATTTATAAGAGGAAAAGATTCTTTACGTGGGTGATCTAGCTCTATGAATAACATTAATCACTGATGTTAAAACATTGGCCAATATAATTTAAAATATATATATGTATATATATATAAACATCGTATGATCTTGACTATTAAATAAAGTCAAATCAACCGATAAGCAATAAAAATTAAAACCCGTATAGGCTTAACTATTTGATCTTAATCAAGGCTAAGGTGAAAAATTAATACCCAAAATTAAACAAAGTTAGGGTTTAAATAAAAATAAAATAAGACACAAAAACCCAAAAGCTTTGTGATTAGAGCTACGTGGCTGATGACGTATTGTAAATAGAAAAACTACAGAAGGAGACGCAAAGTAAAGGGGAAGAAGATAGAGAGAAATTTTATTAATGTGTGTAGAAAACAAGAGATTAGGCCTCTATTTATATAGATAGAAGACTTCGGTGTCCAAGATATGTAAACCCTAAACTTAGACGCGAAGGACATCTTAGTAAATAAACAATAGTTTATAACACACATATCATTCTTCCTTATTTTTCCACGAGATAAATTTTTGACGGGGACATTTTTTGAAGGGGCAAGGGGGACAAATATATTTCATATATCATTCTTCCCTATATTGCAACGACAATACATCTATCGCCCCTGAGTTCTTACACACATATTTCATGACCTCCTGACTTGATTACTTAAAATTAGATGAGTGAATTCTTTTTCGTTTCATGCGCTACTTGTGCTAACGGAGAAAAGGTTATCCAATCACCTTTGGGAAGCAGTTCGACTAACCCCTGCCACTTGGGTATGTCGCCCCCACTAGCTCAATTCTAACAGTTAAGGATACCAATTTTTGGATTGGTAGTTACATGTATTGTATGCTGCTCAATTTTGAAAGCCTGTGGTTGGCTTTTCTAGTATGGAAATGTAATGGCAAAACTTGATTTTGGAATGAATACATCTAGATTTAGTTCCATAGACAAATGCACAGGGCTAGTAAACTGGAGGAAGGAATATCTACTAAAATAGCCTGACTAAATTGGGGCTTATAGGACTTAATTGTCTGGCGAGATTGGGGTATACTCAAACTAATTGGGGTATAACCAATTTTAAAGGGACACTTTTTGTGGGTTTTAGGGGGAGTCCTAATGGGTACTTTACAAACTACCCTTACCCATTAATAATCTTAATTACCCTAAATCAGTTTTTATTCTCTTCATTTCATCTTCTTCTTCTTCTTCTTCTTCTTCTTCATCTTCATCTTCATCTTCATCTTCCATCAACCAAAGCCATATAAAAATCTTCAACTTTGATTTTCCAAAAAAATTGTTGACTCTACCAGCGAAAAGAAGACTATAAATGATGTTTAAACTCAAACCCATCATTGTGTTGTGTGATTTGATTGTTATATTAGGTTAGAAATCGAAAATTATGATTTCTGTGTTTTTGGTTGGCATGGTCGTAACATGCATATCTTGCCGACTTTTCATAACAGCCATGGAGGCGACTGTAAATTTTTCAACAGCCGACAGGGTATTTTTTGAATACCTTGCCGGCCAAATACAGCCGGAAGGGTATTTTTTGAATACCTCGCCGATCAAAAACAGCCGGAAGGGTATTTTTTGAATACCTTGCCGGCCAATAAATTTTTTATGTCATCTCCTGTATGTCAAAAAACAAAAGTCGGCAAGGTCGACGATGAAGATCTTGCCGGCCACTTTTGGCCGGCATGATCTTCATTAGTCGACCTTGCCGACTTTTCATACTTTCAGAACTGAAAGTGTTGATTTATTCTTTGATTTTGAGCATGATTTCATATAACAGATTTGCAATCCCCTTTTTAGAAGTATTTCGGTTGTGTGCTTCATTTTCGTTGCAAGAGATATTCTAAAAAAAAAAAAAAAAAAAAAAATCATCAAAAATCATCCCACAAAAGTTCAATCAAAAACAAAATTTCATAACTTAAAATTCATAAGTTTTAATCTATTCAATCAATTTAAACTTGATTAATTAATCTAATCAAAATTTTAGTGTTAATTAAACCAGCGCAATTTTGCCATTTTGAAAATACAAGGTTAAGGGGTGGCTTGGTTTTACTTCAAAATGACCTTATTTTATCTTATTGGGTATACCCCAATTAGTTTGGGTATACCCCAATCTCGCCAGGCTTAATTGGGGCCTATCAAATTTTCATTCCCACACCACCAAATTACTATAGGCACCCAAACTTCTAACAAATACTAATTTACCCCCACATTAATTCCTAAAACAATCTCATATAAATACTAATCCTTACCATTTTCAGTAAATCCAAAAACAAAAAATTTTAAACCTAAAAAAAACTTTATTTTTCCATCATAAACTTTCCAAATTTTCAAAACCCTAATAAAAAAAAAAAAAAATCATCCTCTTCTCCGAAGATCTTCGATCCAACCAAGAAAAAGGTAAACCTCCATCAACCCATTCTATGATTTGCATTTCTTCATTGATTTACATGTTTAAATCTTCGATTTTCGAAAATCAAAATCTCTGATTAACCCAGAATCGGTTTATATGATGATTAACATCATCAACCGATTCTGGGTTTTGGTTTCCGCCATGAAGAGCATGCACAATAATCGGTTTATATGATGATTAACATCGACCGATTTTAGGGTTAGAAACGAAACATGAAAATACCACACCAGAATCGGTTTATAAGTGCTTTAAAATAATCCGATTCTGGGTACCTTTTTTTTAAAAAAAAATATTATGCGATCCCATAATCGGGTTTTATATGCTTGTTAATTTACCGATTATGACTGTCTCTTCAGATTCCTTTTCATAATCGGGTTTTATATATGTATCACATAAACCGATTGTGAGTGTTTGACATTTCTGTATGTTTTTGTAGTCAGAATCGGATTACGTATGTTTCATTATGTACTGATTATTAACTAGTTTTTTTTTTTTTTTTTATGTAGATATGGACTTCTCACACCTACCGTTTTATTCTCGAGAGCTCACATTGGAGGATATCCTTAGGAAGCCACAACGAGTGCCAGAAAGAAGCCTCTACAAGTTTGCTTATGGACGTGAGACCCATCTTGAACAAGCCCTAGCGTTGATTGACAAGCTTGCACTGGAGGAGCTTCGTGAGGTCATGAGGTTCGCTAGGATGAGGAGAAACATTGTATCAGCTGAGAGGGATCGCCACCAAGAATTGGAAGGTATGTTTGAAGAAATGGCTGAATTTATAGCCATGGATGATGCAGAAGTTGCTGCTCTTGGTGATGCTACTGCTGGTGGTGGTGGTGCTACTGCTCCTGATGCTGGTGCTGGTGGTGGTGGTGTTGTTGCTGATCCTGATGATGTTGCTGCTGCAAATGCTCCTGGTGCTCCTTAAGTTTTTGAGTTTAACTTTTAAATATTAAAACTTTTTATAAGACTTGTGTTTGTATTTTGGATGATCTTTGTGTGGTTGATGTTTGTATTTTGGATGATCTTTGATTCTAGCCTGACATGCCAACAATCGGTCTACTCGATATGTCAACATAAACCGATTTTGCAAGCCATTTTTCCTGGATGTTTTTCAAGCCAGAATCGGATCACATATTAAAATGTATAAACCGATTTGTGTCAGTGAAAATTCAAAATTTAACACGTCTTCAATCGGTTTATGTTGGTCACAAAAATAACCGATTGCTGGTGGCATTAAAACATAATCGGGTTATACATACCTTCTATAAGACCGATTATGCCAAATTATTTCACGTTTTTCAAAATAAATAGCCGTTAGGGACTTTCTATATAAATAGAGACCTCACCCTTGAACCCCATTTGCCCCAAAATTGATCATTTTTCTCCCCCTCACTCCATATACTCCACAACTACTCATTTCATACATATACATACAAGAAATGGCATCGTTTGACTCCGCGGAAGATTTGACAATCACCAAAGCATGGTATGCGGAAAATCGACTTAGACGTCAATCCTCCGAAAGGGAGGATTCCACAACCTTTTGGGCTAGGGTACACAACAAATTTTGCCAAGAGTTTGGGAATCCTAATGCAAGAAGTGTTCAACAAGTCCATGATAGGCACCTAGTCATCGAAAATGCGATACTTGCTTTTTAGCTCTCCAACCTCGGATTTTTAACACTTGCCCCTTCACCTTGTCCATTTCACAATTTGTAAGTAATTTTGTGATTTTTTTTTACGTAACCCATGTTGTTTTAACTTCCAATGAAACACCACTAACAAATGTAAGTTTTTTTTTGTGTTTTTGTAGCACGAAGTCGTGAAAGCGCTACTTGGAGGAAAAGGGGGAAGCATTCGCATTCGATGCAAGCTATCACTTCTTGGCAGAAAGAATCCCGGAGGATAACCCGGACTACTTGGATGTTGTATCGTCTTCGGAGGAGGAAAATTGATGGCTTTAGAAGTTTTTGTATAGGTTTTGTGGGTAGACCTCTATGTAAACCCTCACGAGACTATAACTCGTCCACTAGAGTCGCCTAGGGGTTTAAAGGCTTGATGCATGTGCTAAATGCATCCTACAATAATAATGCAATGAATGAAAATTGGTAATGAAAAGAAGCAATCGGTTTATATATGTCATAAGTAAAATCCGATTAACAAAATCGGATTATAAACATGTCAACATTAACCGATTATAGATGTCCTCTGTTAATTCGTAAACACCAATCCAGAATAGGTTTACAAGTGAACGAACGTAAATTGATTCTGGGTACTGTTTACGGAAAAAAAAAATGTTTGATGTTTTGATGAACTCTCTAACATTAGTAATCTCACATCCAAAACAACATTAACCCCTAATACGATTAATTAGTGCTAATTATTCAGGAGTAAAATAGGTAGTTAGGTAATTATTTTGACAAGGGGTGGTGTGTATGTGATTTCTAATGACCTTTTTTGTCATCTAGCTATAGGCCCCAATTAAGTCCTATATGCCCCAATTGAGGCAGGTAAATTAGCCCTTGCATCATTATCTTATGTTTTGGCTGTTTCTGTTAAAAAAAAATTGCGCTTGTTGTTTTGAAAGTGGGCATTGGATTCTAGAGGAGTAATGGATCTCATAATTGACATTTCCACCATGGTGTTTGATTTACATTTTTGAGTTTAAGGGCTTGTTGTTGTTTGTTTGAATGTACTGCTCCCTCAGTATTAACGAACCGCAAAAATATTAACGAAATTAACATGTTCTACTTCAAAAAAAAATAACAAAAAAACAAACCGAGAAAAAAACTGTCCCCCATATTCTCTCACAAATATCGGGCCCTCCCTGCTGTTTTCCGCGGGCACACCCGAACCCACCAAAAAATTAGAGTCTGGTGGTTTTGCTGTAGTCTATTTTCTCGGTCTGTGAAGAACTGGGTTGCACAGACGCGGAAACGACACGACGCTGACGCGGACACTACAAAATTCTCAAAAAATTAGGACGCGGATACGTATATACATATTATATTTATATATACAGCAAAGTCAAGTGTTTCGATCCTAAAAATTAGAAAATAATGCTACATGTGTATACATTTCAAAAGAAAAGAAGAGATCGTATGTTTATACACGCCGAAGGTCAAGCAATTGTTACTATAACTCACACATACTTGGAAGGACTCTCTACAACAAACAGGGAATCAAGTGAAACGCCGTCTTCATCAGAAAATACATAACTCACACACCTTCTTTCCGTCATTGAAGGAGTTGAAGACGCCATGAAAACTGATAAGAGAAATGGCAGGAAGGACGGAATATGGTCGGAACAGGGAATTGCAGCGGTAGCAGAGATAGAGAGGATGCCGGATAATGGAGAAGAGAAGAAGGAAATCCGCCAAGAACACAGCCAACAGCGATGGAGAGAAGACATAGAAAGAGCGAGGAAAGTTGCAGAGAAGGAAATGGAAGGGAGACAAGATTTAGATGGCGGACTTATAAACCCCTTCTGTGGTAACCGGCGAAGAAGGTGAACCGGTTGCAGCAACTGAAAGAAGTGGGGAACAGCATGGCGTAAAATCCGGCATGCCCGAGGACGTGGGAAGACGAGGCGGTTTCTTCCCCAGTGTTGATCACACGAGAGGAAGAAGGGGCATAAATGTAGGAGAAGATAATCCACAAGGGCGGGTGGAACAATCCTAGGCCACGACATACCAGGGGAAGCATGCGCTAGAAGTACCGAATCACTTCACTTAGGCACAGGGAAAGAGAAGCGGAGGCAGCTCGAGAAGTCGACGTGAAAGGGGGAAAGTTATGATGTGATGGTCATCGGACACGAGGACAATAAATGCTCTGACAGGGTGGGTGAAGAGATAAGAAGAGCTCGGTCGAGATCCCAAAGGGCGACATCGATCAGTCATACCAAGCAAGCGATGTCAAGCAACGAGATGGTAGAAGGGGAGTCTCACTCGGCTCGGCTAGGTATCTCGACCTAAACGAGCAGAAGTATCACTGAAGCATCAATTGACCACCCGAGAAGGACATCAAGGAAGCTACACCAGGCCTAACATTATAACACTGGTTGTATCGTCACCTGTAACTATAAATAAAGACCATGTAGAAAGGAAAAGGGGAAGGAAAGAAAAGAAAGGAGAGGAGAGGGCACACCTAGAATATAGGAGAGAAACATAATCTTGTAGTCGTGAATCAAATAATAAGATCATATTTTCACCCCGTGGACGTAGGTAATCATGCCGAACCACGTACATCATGTGTTCTTCTACTTCTCTTGTTTGTTTTACTTCTTTGCATGCATGTTTAATTATCTTTGGATGTAGTAGTAGGATTTTCTACATCTACAACATTTTTGAGTTTAAGGGCTTGTTGTTGTTTGTTTGAATGTACTGCCCCCTCAGTATTAACGAACCGCAAAAATATTAACGAAATTAACATGTTCTACTTCAAAAAAAATAAAAAAAAACAAACCGAGAAAAAAACCGTCCCCCATATTCTCTCACAAATACCGGGCCCTCCCTGCTGTCTTCCGCGGGCACACCCGAACCCACCAAAAAATCAGAGTCTGGCGGTTTTGTGGTAGTCTATTTTCTGGGTCTGTGAAGAACTGGGTTGCACAGACGCGGAAACGACACGACGCTGACGCGGACACTACAAAATTCTCAAAAAACTAGGACGCGGACACGTATATACATATTATATTTATATATACAGCAAAGTCAAGTGTTTCGATCCTAAAAATTAGAAAATAATGCTACATGTGTATAAATTTCAAAAGAAAAGAAGAGATCGTATGTTTATACACGCCGAAGGTCAAGCAATTGTTACTATTAAACACATGACACAATTAAAATGCTTTCTTAGAACGACACATGCCCAACCAAGGATATATGTAATGTCATTTCCAATCACAAAACCCTAATAAAGACTTAAATGATTGATCTAAATGTTTGTCTTTCCTCATTTAGTTAATAATAGTAAAAATAAAGGAAGAAATTTAAATGAAAATGAAAAAAAAAAAGTTTCAAACACGAGTCATCAGTGTGTCCAAATAAGACGCGCGTGACACGCGCATATTGGTGCGTCGTGTCAGTGTCCAACACGCGTCCTGTGTCCGACGCGAGTCGTACGCGGACACTACTAAAAAACGGAGCGTCCGTGCAACCCAGGTGAAGAACGATTGTACTCAAAATCATTCAAATTCAATCTTATCCAGGGTGCCACGGCCAGCAAACAAAAATTAATAATGGTTTTGTGACTCAAATTTTTTTTTTTTTTTTTTTTTCTGAGATTGTATCTTTCTACTGTGGTGCAAACCTATACACCCCATCACTCATAACCTACCCTAGGATACTGCACGTGCACGATGTGACTTAACCACGACTCCCAACAACCGCTGAAAATCCTCGGCGCGCCTTTTCTTAAAACCCTCTTCTCTCTTCCTCATTCATTCCCAAGAGAAAAAATCTTCTTTCTTCATCTTCTTCTCAAATTTTTTTCTCACCACGGAGGGGCTTCTTCAAGCTGCAAGTCCGTAGTACCATCCCTAAGGACCCTAACCCTAGAGTTTTCGTTTCAATGTTTCTTTTTCTCTGTATTCCGATTATTAAATCCTCCGTTGTTTCCTCTTTGTTTTTGCAGCTGCTATGTTTCTCAATGCTGCTCATGTCGGAAAACTGAAACGACTCAAAAGTATGAACTGATTTTCCTGAGTTCTTTTTTTTTTTTAAATTATGTAGGATTTGTTGTGTTCTTTTCTGATGATCTTTTGTTAATTGATCTTGTTTTGGATCATCAGAATATCTGCAGCAGCACTAGATCATCTACTAGAAGATGGAATACCAGCGATGGAGACGGTAGACGAGCTAAAGAGCTCCAACTTGATGTTGATATAAAAGATGGATCAGGTTTACTTTCAATTGACTTATTCTTTTCCATTCCCCCCTCCATGCCTCTGTTAGGGTTTAAGAGTTTGAATTGAGATTGGTGCTTTTCGATTGATGTAATTGTAATGTTTAGGGGTTCTCTGAAAGGATTGTTGCCACCTTAATCTTCAACAATGTTTGTTTTATTTTCTGTTTTGTTGTTCTGTAATTTTTTTTTTTTTGTCTACGACTTTAGTGAAATTGAGAGGCTGGTTGTAGATTAGAAATTCATATGTGGGTTAATGTACTTCATTAGTATGGATACTTCACCATGAGCGGGCGGGTGACCAGATTTATTGATTATGGCGTCTGAAGATTTAGTGCTAGTGGAAATTATAGTTGGTAGCATTAAAAATGAGTAAATCTGATTGAGTGACTGGCCCCAAACGATGATTGTTAAAGTTTTCTTGTTCAAAGATGAGTGTTTATGAAACAAAAATGAGATGGGTGTTTCAGATTGAGTACAGTGAATATATGACAGCATCGATTTCATAATGACTACTAACTGATGTATTTTGCAGGTGAAACTCCCCTAATATCTTCTTCAAATGGGTGCAAATCCTGAAATACCAGATGATTCAAATATAAGCCCTTTGCATCATGTCGCTTAATGCTGCTTTGTAAGTTTCTGCAAGTGTGATCATAATACACCTCTCTACATACAATCTTGTTTCGTATAATTAATAATAACATAAAATTGTGCCTTCTACTTCCACAGTTTCTCCTTTTTTCCCTAAGCATTGGGGATCACTGAATCTACCTTTTTTTTTTTTTTCGCAGCCTAATATGATATTCCTTGGTACGCTGACTCCACTTCAGGCATCTATCCATTCTCAATCTTCGCAATGCGTGGAGCGTTTGCTGAAGGTAGAAATATTTTTCTACATTCTTGTTGGACTTTATTAACATCTATTTAGACTAGTTTGTATGATTCAAACTATTACTTGTCGGATTATGTACAGATTGTGTAAACTCTCCTTAATTTTTATCAATTCAAGCTTTAGGGAACTTTCCATGTGTCTATTGGTTCCATTTCTCTTATGTGGGTCTTTTGGGAGTGTGTACAGACGGTGATGGTGTTTTCATCATACACACATATCATAGAATTCTTTGGTGTCTGCTTGTGGTTGTGGGTGCCTCAATAGTATTGTTATTATACTATGTCTGGGTTTCTAAATTTACCCGATCTAAAATTGACTTTAAAACCTTGTGCCATGTCTGTAGGCAGGTGCCGACCCAAATTTTGGACCAGATGGCGTAAAAGCTCAGTTACTTGCAGCTGAAGAGGCAACTCAAATCATCAAGCGACTGGTTGAAGCTGGTGCAGATCCAAATGTTACAAATATAGTAAGCTATACTGTTCGTTTGCTGGACATTATAAAATTCCATGGGCCACTTTGGGACGAATGTGATTGTCTTGATCCTTTGTTTGGTGGTACACTATGAGATGATCCATTTTGTCACCTATGTTTGTCTGGCTTCTGAAAGTCTACTTTTTCTTGTCACAGCACATACTAAAGCCAATAAAAATTGCAGCTGTTAACGGTAATCGTGGAGGTGTTGAGATTCTTCTTCCTGTGACTTCTCCCATTCCATCATATGTTGACCGGAGTGTAAATGGAATAATGAAGCATGCAAATTCTAAGAAGCTTAAAAAACAGGTAAATATATCATTTTGGGACCAGAACGACTTCACTATCTTTTAACTGGCATTGTGTAAATCAACTAGTACTAGAAGTTCTGGATCGATTTTAGATTTGTAGTATGTATGGCATAACATTGACATTGCTATCAGTTCATACATGTTTATGTTGGCATCTAGCAGTTTCCAACTTTCATGCAATAGAGCTGGTAAACATGTAGCTTATAGAAACTTTTCAAGTGAATGTATTGTATTACATGACAGATGATTCATAAAGCAAAGGAGAACTTTCTTGAGGCAAAATCAAGGGGATCAAGTGCATTTCAGAGGAAGGAGTATTTGCTGGCAATATATTGGTACACCGAGGTACCTTTTGTTTCTTGGGTGCTTTAATGGATTTAGTTTAATTGATAGCTTTTAAATGGAAGGTGAAATAGGAACACATCCTCCGTCTACAATATAGTGATTTTTAAGCATTCATATCATCATATGGGATAGAATTTGGATCATATGGAAATTGCAGGGAATATCCACATTCATGCTTATTTCAGAACCTACGATTAAGTTTCAGAACAGTGGCTTTTCAAGTCTCAACTGCACAGTTTTATGCTAGGAAGACAGCTTCTCTGCTCCACTCAAATCATTGTCACCTAAGCTTAATCTATAAGCAACTTAACTGTACATCTCAGTAGATGTTATAAAATTGTTATTTACTTTAATTAGTTTGCAGAGGCACATGCTTCTCCCTTGGTCGAGTTAAAATAGGAACCACTCATATCCACAATTTCCACATTGTCGTTGGATAATATTCTCAAATATGGAAACCGATCTTCAAGATTTTTTTGTTCTTATTCTATTTCTTTCAAGCCGTCTTGAATTATTTTTCTCTCCCATAGATGGGTTGATCTCTGTAGCTTTTTTTTTTCAGGCCCTCCAAATGAAACCTGGTGATGCAGTTGTCCTTTCCAACAGGAGTTTGTGCTATGTGTATTTAAATAAAGGAGAGCTTGATTGAAGCATGCAAATTCTAAGGAGTTTCACAATAAGGTAACTACAATATGGATATTTCTTTTGAGGTTTTGAATAGTGTCTTAACGTTTTGGAACCAAAATGAACTCGCTATCTTTTCACTGGCGTACTGTGAATCAACTAGAAGTTCTGGATTGATGTTAGGTACGTTGTATATGCCATACCGTTAACATTTCTATCATTGTGTTGGCATTCTGCAGTTTCAAACGTTCATGCAATGGAGCTCATAAATGTGTAGTTTATAGAGACTTTTCAAGTGAATATATTCTATTAAATCTTAATTATTGGCAGATGATTTGTAAAGCGAAGGCGGTTTTCCTGGAGGCAAAATCAAGGGGCACAAATGCATTCCATAGGAAGGAGTATTGGCTGGCGTTACATTGGTACACAGAGGTACCTTTTTCAAACGGGTAACATTATAAGGTTAAGCGTTCAAATGAATTTTGATTTTATTGATAGCTTTTAAATGGAAGGCAAAATAGGAGTACACCTCCGTGTATGATGTAGTGATTTTAAGCATTCATATCATCATACGCATTCTATGCAGTTTCTTATATGCTTATTATAAAATGTATGGTCAAATTCCAGAACAGTGGTTTCTGTTCCTCTCAAATCACTGTTCAATCTCATTTGAAACTTAACTGTATACCAGTTGATGTTTCATAGTTGTTACTTAGTGTAGTTCATACGCGGAGCCAAATGTTTCTCCTGTACTGGAGTTAAAATGGGAAAGCACTCATATCGACAATTCGTACATTGTCGTTGCGTTTTCTCTAACATGGAAATTGATTTTAAAGATTTTTTGGTTCTTAGTCTATATCTTGCAAGGTGTGATGTGTTTTTTCTTTTCCCCAATGATGGGTTAATCGCTCTAGTTATTTGTTTTTCAGGCCCTCGGCATTATACCTGGTGATGCAGCTGTGCTATCCAAGAGGAGTATGTGTTATGTGTATGTAAATAAATGAGAACTTGCTTTTGAAGATGCTACTCAATGCATGTTGAAAAGACCAGACTGGCCTAAGGCGTTTTATAGGGCAGGCGTAGCACTCAAACTGCTGAATGTACATATTCTTCAATTTTTCCTTGTCGGTTAATTTTCATCTCTTTATTTTATTTAAAGAAATTCTTTTTGATAATCCTTGCTGCATGTGCCACAGAGGCTTGATGAGGCAGCAGAAGCCTTTTTCGATGGTTTGAAAGTGGATCTTAAAAACAAAGAGCTTGAAGATGCATTCAGGTTAGGCTTACTGTTATGTTACCAATTCTGCTCTTCATTTATTACTTCTAGTCTTGCTTAGCAAATTTTATCACAAAAACCTGTACTGGTCCTGGTTGAAGAGTGGAACTGAACTGCTAAATGTTGATAGCCATCAAGAAGATGGAATTAGTACTCCGGAACTATTATCAGGAATTATTGGGCTACGGTCTCTCTAATACATGGTGGTTAAATTGCTTTAGCCTGACCTTCCCAGATATTGCTGATTTGTTTATCTTCTTTCCTCTTAAAGCTGAAAAATAATGGTTTTGAACCACATCGAACATGGATCTAGAAAGCAAGTGTTGCTTGAATAGAGAGACAGTCGTATTTGTCTCGGGTTTCAGTTCCCTTGAAATGTTGATTGAGCTTCTCTTCGACCCAAGTTGCGTTTTTTTGTGAATTATATAACTGATGTATATATGTAGTAACAACTTTAGCCGGTGTAAAAACTTTAGCCGCATCTCCGGAGATAAGATCGTTACGCGGTTTATCTTCGCTCGACCCGGTAGTTGCTACTGGAAAACAAGCTCTGGTTCTGGTTCTGGTATATATATGTAGTAACACCGAACTAAGATAGTCGTTCTTGTAGTTTGCTTCTCTTGTTTGACCATTTCTTAATTTGTTTCACTCTCTTCTTTCTTACAGGGAGGTTTCTTTGGCCAGGTTGAAGGCCATCGATGTCCCGCTCTAAATTGAAAAGCAGTATAAACATACAGAAATACCGATAGGGCTTGGGAGTTTTTTTGTCACCATTTGTAAAAAGTTAGAAACTTGCTGACAGACGGCCTCTTGAACCTTTATGTAGTAGTTCTTGAAAATCCCCTTTGTAAAAAGAATCAAGTCTTGACTAATCTGAAACATCGAGATATTCTCCCTACGTTTGGTAATGGCCAAGCAATCATGTAGTGAGGTTTCTTAGCATCCTCTAGTTTTCCTGAACAAAAGAGCTCATAAAAATAGTGCACGTATGGCTTAATTCTGTGAGCCTTTAGGCCTCTTCCTATGCACATGCCAAAACATGGTATTTGGCATATATGCACCCACTATGGGTATGCCAAACTGCCAAACTCATATGCCAATATGTTATTTCTGGCATATAGGCATACGCGACAGAGTTTCCAAAATGAGCGATAGAGTCTCGGTCGCTCGATGGTCAAAGAATCGTTCGATGGTCATTCAAACGACAGCGACAGTCAAGCTATCGCTCGGTACTATGATAATCGCTCATCAGATCTTCATCTAACGGCTACAATTTCCCCCCTCTATAAATACCTGATTTCAAACTCATATCAACTCACACCAAAAATTCTAAATCTCTCTAGAATTTCTTAATTTCTCAATCTTTTTCAAATCTAAAACTATCACAACTCCTCTACAATATATTTTCTTGTAAAATGGATTCACAAGCAAAAACTCAAGGCAAAGGTAAGAAGAATCGAGTCCGTGGTGCAAAATACACCATGATAGAAGATGAATGTATTTGTCGTAATTATGTTTTTTTTACCCAAGATTGTATCGGTGGTGCACACCAACATGGTAACACCATGTGGGATAATATATTTCAAAAATATGAAGAACAAACCATGAACATCAATGGTCGTGATGCAAAAGGATTGTCGAGAACACTTCATTGTAATCAACCCAGGAAGTAGCGCTTATGTTGCATTGATAATGCAAGCCAAGAGAAAAGGAAAGGACAGTGGTCAGACTGATGTTGATTTTGAAAGAGAGGTTCGTACAGATTGGCAACGAAAACATGGTAAACAGTTTGCTTTCGAAAGTTGTTATCATATTTTGAAGGGTTTGAACAAATATAATCCCGATTACTTAACAAATAATCAAATAGTACCTGAAAATTCACCATATAATTCTTCTCCCTCAACACCAAATTCTTCACCATTTTCACAAGGTCCATCAAATTCTTCACTAGATACCCCTACAAGCTCAAATTCCAACGTAGTTTTCAATAATTATATTGATGGTAATACTAAGGGAAAACTTCCAGGGAGGAATAAGGCAAAACTGGCTAGAAAATTAGCTCAAGAAGGAGGGAGTTCCGTAGGATTTAACATGGCGGAGTTTATGGATTATCAAAAGACCATCGCGAAGGAAAGATCCATTCAAAGGAAAATTCAAAACCGGGAGAGTAAGAAAAGTCGTCTTTCTCAAGAAAAATTCCAGTTTGACTATGACAAGCATAACATTCTTCAAGCTAACACCTCAATTATGAACGCCCAACAAAAACATGTATGGCAAATCGAATTTGACAGGATTCAAGCACAGATTGAAAAGCAAGCTGGATTTACTAACAACCGTGATGAAGAAGATGATGATGAGTTTGATGAAATAATTCCTCTAAATGATTAATGTACTAGTTTATAACTAGTTTAATGTAGCAGTTTAAGTTTTAATGTTCTAGTTTAAGTTTTAATTTGATATGTTGTTATGCATTCCAATTAATATTAGTTTGAAATGAAATGTTGAAGCTTATTAATTAGAAAAATAACAATACATAACATAACTTAAACTGAAGCTAAAACATTAAGAAAAATACATAAAATCATCTTCCATGCTCTGCCCAAAGATTCAATCTCAGATCATCTCTTAACCGGTCATACAAATTACGGTTACGAATGTAGTTAGTCATTTGACCATAATTCCTTGCGGGGAGGCCTCTTTCGGGTCGAATCTCCGGCCTCAAATCTTCATCATCATAGTTAATCCAATCCGAATCACGTCCTGGTTTCTGAATTACCATGTTATGAAGAATTATGCAAGTGAGCATAGTCTTGTGCATTTCACGAGGACTCAACCCACGATATGGGCCACAAATGATAGCGAACTTCCTCTTCAAAATTCCAAAAGCGCGTTCCACATCCTTCCTCGGTGCCATTTGGGCATCGTTAAAATATCGGTATGAATGGCCCAATGCACCACGGAGGCCGACGGTAGCATTGAACCAAGGTGGACCATTTTGGGTAGATACCATCCGCAAGATAATAGCCATGAGTGTGCGATGGCCGTTGATCATGAAACGGACGGATGGAGAAATTCCATACTTCAAATCTTCAAACGAGGCGACTTGTGCAAAACATTAATATCATTTTGTGAACCCTAAGACCAAAAAAAGCGTGCCATATCCAACAATCGTAAGAAGCGGCGGCTTCTAAGATAATCCTGTTGGTTTTGGATAATGACCTTTATATTGACCAGCCCAATAAACAGGCATCCATGCCATACCCAATGCATACAATCGAGACTACCTAGCATTCACAGGAATCCCCTTTCCTCATTCTCCCTTAATATTTGTCTAACATCTTCGTCGGTTGGTTTTCGTAAATATGTTGGACCAAAATAATTAATCATTACTTCTTGAGAACAATGAAAGGTAAGTGTAAGAAGTTTTTTTACCCATACGAAGGTACTCATCATTCGCATCCGCTGGAGTGCCATAACCTAGAATCCTTAAAGCCGAAGTAACTTTTTGTTCGGGACTATGACCTCTAATATTCGGTGCATCAAACGATAATTGAATTGAGGTTCCACTCGACAAAGTTCTTCAATAATCTTTTCACCGGATGACGAGGCATGCGGAATCGACCTTGAAAATCTCGATCGAGTACACACAATTGGGAAGAAAATAATCGTGCATGAGCTTCTGATGGTAAAATTCCCTCCCTCGATACGTATATCTTCTTGATAATACTTCTTTGGGCTCTGGAACTCTTGGTATTTGACCCGTATGTACAAGCATCATAGTTTCGATTAGATTCTCATCTTCAGCTTCCTCTTCGTCAATTTCTTGCAACCTCATACGATAACTTTCTTGTCTGTAACCTGAACATATTCATAATAATATCCCTTTCTTCATTGGATCTCGACATTGTGAAGCTTAAAATTGAGAATAAAGGAGTAATATCTTTAGAAGCAGGTGTGAGTTTTCTGTCGAGGTAAAATGACGTATATATATAGGAACCATAGGGGAACTAGCCGTTGCAGAATAACTACTTGGCGATAATCATTGTACCGCCAGCGTTATTGTTTTTATCGAGCGGTATTGTCAATATCGCTCGCTAGGGATTCGATCGCTCAGCGGTTTCCCCATAGTGGCGCAAATGGTTTGGCATGCCACCTGGCATGCCAAACACCATTTTTTTGGCATGTGCATAGGAAGAGGCCTTAGTATGCCATATTTAGATAGATGGTAGCAATTTGTCTCTTTCTCTCCTGCTTTATGAGATTTGGTAGTTACATATATCTTAGGCTACTAAGTTTTGAAAGCCTGCTCTAGCATGAAACACTAGCAACAAAACTTGAGGTTTTGGATGAATCAGAGGAAGGAATATGTTGTGAAATAGCCGTTACATTGTTCTCATATGATTTGGCGTAGGTATCACCGTATCATAGAGATGTTGATTCCTGGTTGAGTTCCAACTTCCAACCGTTGAAATGACATGACCAATACAACCCACAGATAGAATCACCGTGGCAATGACCGGACCAATGCAGAATACGGATAGAATTACTAGTCAGATAGAATTACTAGTCAGAACTTTGATAATAAATGGTTAAAAATGAAACCCATGAACTCAAAAGCAAGGGTATGTATGTTTTGATATAACCTTGTGGTATGTTAAGTGCCCAAGTTTCGTAAAAAAAAAACCAACCCCACGCACCGTCCCGAGTATTTTTTTTGTTGAAGGAACTAGTTTCTCACCCGTGCGATGCACGGGTTTGTTCTCGCATGTTATTTCTCGCGTGTATTGGGTCCACATTTTAAATTTTACATCATCAAATAAAAGGATCGTTATGAATAATAAACTAATAAAAATCAGTATAAATAATTCATTTTTTCTAAAAAAAAATCAAGGGCTTGTAGCACAATATCTTCAAAGCCAATAGTATTTATTCCAACTTCATAAACCGATCAAAAGTTATAATGATGTGGTCTACTCTAAATTTCGAAATTTTTTATTTTTTTAGAATTAATACTTTTGCCTCTTTCGATCCATCCAATCATTAAATGCTTTTACTTTATTGGTAGTAGCATCTTCAAGATCACAATTACATGATATTTTAAAATTCAGTTGACCGCTTCATATTTTATAAATTGTTGGGTATGAATTCTGTGACGCTATTATGTTAGTATTTTAACATAATAGAGTAGTCGGAATAAAGGATCACTATTAACCATTTGAACTATCGAAGTCGGAATCAGAATCAATAATTGAATAAAATCACTAATGCCTCTATACTTTAAATTTGAGAAAGATAAATGAAAGCCTAATTAAATTAGAGAATTTTAGGGCTTTATCATCGATAGAAATCCAGCTTGAGCCTGTTAGTTTTTTTGTCGCAAAAAGCACTTTGTAACAAATTTGTGGCCACTTTTGTGGCCCTATTATTAAAATCTGTAAAAATAAAATAAAATTTTAAGCCGCCGATTATCTATTCTAACTATATTATTCTATGAAAAAGACGAATTTCACCTTAATACATATTTTTTGAACTAATACTTTTTGTTTATAACACAAAATAATAAGATAAACAAATTAGATTTGAATCGTTTAAGAAAAAATGCTATATAAAATTATATCTTTCCTAATCATCATGGTAATTTTGGCGAAGTATGTTCTTCTCTACAAATCATTAAAAAATTTGAGTATCACATACCCAAGAAGTTCTCTTTTTTCTTTGAAATTAAAATAAACCAAGACTATATATCATCACCGATTTATTGTTGGAACGGCTTAGTTAATTATCATCTGATTTTAAATGTTAATCACCAAAAATCACCACTTCGAATACAATAAGCCAACTAATATCTGAGGCACATCCATCAATTGCAAAATCACCAAAATAAACAATGATAAAGATAAGAGATTAACCAAAGGCGCCAAACAGGTAAGAAAAATACAAATAGTTTAAGGGATACAAAACAATAAAGTGGTTCAAAAAAAAAAAAAAAGTTAAAGTTTAAGTAAAAAGAAATTAGCCGATCTTCTAGGTATAAATAAATCCCGACTACTGATTAAGCATATTGTGCATTAAGCTTGCTCTCTTTGTACATCTTCAGATGGATTATCCGCCATAAGGGAGGTGGTCCATGCTATTCTTCCATCTTAGCCCAATTGTGTATTAATTATCAATGTAAGCCCTCTGTACTTGGTTGGTCGGTTGATTGCCCTTGAGATCTACTTAACTTGGAATTTCAACGGATCCAAAGGGATGGGGATTTTGAAATAATCTTTTTAAAGATAGATGATAATGCTCACTAAAAAATAATGAGTTAAAATTGGATAACAAATTAACAACCAGTAATCATTATTAACAAACTAATAGTGGTTGACAAAAAAAAGTGAGTGAGTTCTTAAAACACTTTAAATAGCAATAACAATTAGTAGTTAAATGGTGAATTTCTAATTAGAGCATCCAATGTTAGGGGTCAAGGTCATCCTATGTGGAGGTCTTATTAAGACCTTTTGGTTGTGGGTCATTTACTATATGACAAAAAATAATTATAAGATTTTCTACCTAATTCCATCTTCAATCCCCAAGGTCCTATCCAACACTTTTTGTCTAAATTTATAGACAAAAGATGATGCGTACTTAAGACCCAAGGTCATGAAGAAAGTATAAATAAGACTTCGAAAAGTATCAACAGACCTAGAAAAAAACTAAGAAAAAAAACCGCCACACACATCCGACCCCGAGGGGGTGGGCCCCACAAATAATTTTTTTTTTTTTTTTGTGAGAGGCGGTTTTAACATAATTTTTTTTTCCGTTGTCTGTAGAGAACCACTCATAAGACTTTCTCCTTTACCCCCACTTGGTCCCCACATGGACATGTCATCTTCTTTATGACCTTCACGCTAGTGTTGGAGATGAAAAGTTGGTAGGAAAAGTCTTAAATCCTACGTGTCATATCAATTTAAGACCTTGACCCCTAGCATTTAAATATCAAAAATTAGAATTACATAAATAGGATATCCCTATTAACTATTAAACTTGTTAAACATTTTTTTTTATGGTAGAGATTTTGACGTCTAGCATGGATCAAACGTAAGTGGATATCCAAGATGGGATTGTCAAACATAAGTCGAACATAAGCGAATGTTGAAACTAATGAAGAATAGAGAGAATAATGGAGAAAGGGTCTTGTTTAGGCTTAATATGATCAAAAGTAATAAAACATTGAATAAGATCGCGATCCTGAAGACTAATATATTGCACACTAATAAAGTCTAACATTACAATATGCATTTTTTTTAAATGTCATGGTGTTCCAACATCATCAAAGATTACAACCCTTAATCCCTTATTATAGCTTCTTAAATTTGATTAGTCCCGATCGCATTTTTGCGTGTGGGTGCCGAAAATATTCGCTAATGAACTGAGGTGGATGCAGGTCTGGAAACCCGTTAGACATTTGCACCCGTTAGATTAATGGTGCTTATGGATTTTTATAAAATATCGTGTTAGTTTTATATTTTTAACAGTTCCATTGTGTAGTAACTTATCTTCTCATCATTTTTCTTCCATTAAAATTTTAGGGCTCGAGTTTGAAAGGAAAATTTGATTCTTTTTTGTTTTCTTTCATTTTTTCTTTATTGTTCACTATTCAAGTTATTTTTGTTACTTTTTTTTTCTATAATTTAAAATTTTAGGTATAAAAGAAATCGTTGGATCATCCGAATTCAATTCATCCATCCTTATATCCATTAGATGAAAATCCGTTAGATATTGAATTGATTGCGGATGTCAAATTTGAAATCCGCCATACATTGGATTTTGAGGCAAAAATCCAACCTATCCGGACTATGCTCACCTCTGCTCTTAAGCTATATTAGGATTTTGAGTTGGTTATTTCCTTTAGAATTGATAGCTCTTTTGTCTGTGGATTTGTAGAAGAAATTGGTTATCCACGGCTCTTTTTAGTTATACATGCGTTGAGCGACTATATGTACACGTAAATTCAGTACATATATGATGAACTATAATTTGAAGAGGGTCTGTGTTACATTATGGCGCAACATAAAAAAAAAAAAATCCTATTATTAGGGCTGCAAACCAATAGGTATTGGAGGCTGCATAGGGTGATGAAATAGTAATGACCAAACCGCTTATCCTGTTAATTTTAATATGCCATCGGTTTAATTAAGAACCCAAAATTGGGGGATATCAAAACTAATTGGGGGATATGAATTACTTCCCCCAACCAATAGTTTTTGCTAAGGGGTGTTTTTGGGGGCAAAAATACGAAACTATCCTTTACAACAATAAAAGCTAAATCAAACATAAAAAACCCTACTCCCTTTTAAATTCGAAACATTTCTCACTTCCTTTCAAATTCCATTTTCCTTCTCTGCCGGCTCCTCACTTTGATTTTTTTACATTCGGTAGGGATGAAGACCACGCCGGTAGTGATGAAGACCATGCCGGTACTGAGTGCCGACATACTTATTTATGATGAAGACCATGCCGATACTGGGTTCCTCAGTACCGGCATAGTTATTTAGGATGAAGACCACGCCGGTACTGAGTTCCGGCATGGTTATTTAGGATGAAGACCAAGCCGGTACTGAGTTCCGGCATGCTCAATATAAATCTATCCATGCCGGTGGTCAAGTGAAAAAAAAAATCAATTTTTTGGATACTTTTCATTATGTGCTGGCACAGAAATTTAAGCAACATACTATGCCGGAAGCAGTGCCGGCATGCTCGAAAATTAGATAGCTGTGCCGGAAGTGGACTGATTAGAACAAAAAAAATAGGTTTTGAAAATTAGTTAGGTTTTTAAATGTCATGGTGTTCCAACATCATCAAAGATTACAACCCTTAATCCCTTATTATAGCTTCTTAAATTTGATTAGTCCCGATCGCATTTTTGCGTGTGGGTGTCGAAAATATTCGCTAATGAACTGAGGTGGATGCAGGTCTGAAACCCGTTAGACATTTGCTCCCGTTAGATTAATGGTGCTTATGGATTTTTATAAAATATCGTGTTAGTTTTATATTTTTAACAGTTCCATTGTGTAGTAACTTATCTTCTCATCATTTTTCTTCCATTAAAATTTTAGGGCTCGAGTTTGAAAGGAAAATTTGATTCTTTTTTGTTTTCTTTCTTTTTTTCTTTATTGTTCACTATTCAAGTTATTTTTGTTACTTTTTTTTCTATAATTTAAAATTTTAGGTATAAAAGAAATCGTTGGATCATCCGAATTCAATTCATCCATCCTTATATCCATTAGATGAAAATCCGTTAGATATTGAATTGATTGCGGATGTCAAATTTGAAATCCGCCATACATTGGATTTTGAGGCAAAAATCCAACCTATCCGGACTATGCTCACCTCTTCTCTTAAGCTATATTAGGATTTTGAGTTGGTTATTTCCTTTAGAATTGATAGCTCTTTTGTCTGTGGATTTGTAGAAGAAATTGGTTATCCACGGCTCTTTTTAGTTATACATGCGTTGAGCGACTATATGTACACGTAAATTCAGTACATATATGATGAACTATAATTTGAAGAGGGTCTGTGTTACATTATGGCGCAACATAAAAAAAAAAAAAAAAAAATCCTATTATTAGGGCCGCAAACCAATAGGTATTGGGGGCTGCATAGGGTGATGAAATAGTAATGACCAAACCGCTTATCCTGTTAATTTTAATATGCCATCGGTTTAATTAAGAACCCACAATTGGGGGATATCAAAACTAATTGGGCGATATGAATTACTTCCCCCAACCAATAGTTTCTGCTAAGGGGTGTTTTTGGGGGGCAAAAATACGAAACTATCCTTTACAACAATAAAAGCTAAATCAAACATAAAAATACCCTACTCCCTTTTAAATTCGAAACATTTCTCACTTCCTTTCAAATTCCATTTTCCTTCTCTGCCGGTTCCTCACTTTGATTTTTTTACATTCGGTAGGGATGAAGACCACGCCGGTAGTGATGAAGACCATGCCGGTACTGAGTGCCGACATACTTATTTATGATGAAGACCATGCCGATACTGGGTTCCTCAGTACCGGCATAGTTATTTAGGATGAAGACCACGCCGGTACTGAGTTCCGGCATGGTTATTTAGGATGAAGACCAAGCCGGTACTGAGTTCCGGCATGCTCGATATAAATCTATCCATGCCGGTAGTCAAGTGAAAAAAAATCAATTTTCTGGATACTTTTCATCATGTGCCGGCACATAAATTTAAGCAACATACTATGCTTGGAAGCAAGTCTTAGGCATGCTCGAAAATTAGATAGTTGTGCCGGAAGTGGACTGATTAGAACAAAAAAATAGGTTTTGAAAATTAGATAGCTGTGCCGGCCGCAAACCAATAGGTATTGGGGGCTGCATAGGGTGATGAAATAGTAATGACCAAACCGCTTATCCTGTTAATTTTAATATGCCATCGGTTTAATTAAGAACCCACAATTGGGGGATATCAAAACTAATTGGGCGATATGAATTACTTCCCCCACCAATAGTTTCTGCTAAGGGGTGTTTTTGGGGGGCAAAAATACGAAACTATCCTTTACAACAATAAAAGCTAAATCAAACATAAAAATACCCTACTCCCTTTTAAATTCGAAACATTTCTCACTTCCTTTCAAATTCCATTTTCCTTCTCTGCCGGTTCCTCACTTTGATTTTTTTACATTCGGTAGGGATGAAGACCACGCCGGTAGTGATGAAGACCATGCCGGTGCGAGTGCCGACATACTTATTTATGATGAAGACCATGCCGATCTTTGGGTTCCTCGATCAGGCATAGTTATTTAGGATGAAGACCACGCCGGTACTGAGTTCCGGCATGGTTATTTAGGATGAAGACCAAGCCGGTACTGAGTTCCGGCATGCTCGATATAAATCTATCCATGCCGGTAGTCAAGTGAAAAAAAAATCAATTTTCTGGATACTTTTCATCATGTGCCGGCACATAAATTTAAGCAACATACTATGCCGGAAGCAGTGCTGGCATGCTCGAAAATTAGATAGTTGTGCCGGAAGTGGACTGATTAGAACAAAAAAATAGGTTTTGAAAATTAGATAGCTGTGCCGGCATGCTCGACCTCCCTGGATAGTAGCAAACAATTTATGAAAATTTCCAGCAAATGCCGGCATGGTTTTTTGGTTTAATACCATGCCGGCACCAAGCTTTTTCAACAGCAACAATGGTGGATTCAAAGAAAAAAAAATCAAATTTTCAACCTCTTAGCAACAATTCTCTCTTCACAATCATCCTCCATTTTCACAAAAAAAATGCCCTCTCAAATATTTTTTCCCTCCTTCTACTCTCACCTCACTCACACAAATTATAATAAAAATACACACTAATTTATCCCCCAAATACTTAAGATTTTTACTAATTATTATTAACCACTAAACCTGATTAGTGAGGGCTAGATTAGGAATTAAAAAAATAATTAAATAAGGGGTGACCCAGCTTTGATATTTGGATCCCTATTTTGTCATGTAGCTATATCCCCCAATTGCGCGTTCTTAATTAATTATAATATGATTTGATTAAAATTTTGGAAATTATTTTTTTTGAATTTTTTAAACCATAAAATAATACAAAGAAACATTTGCTCAAAATAAACACCTCTAACTTACCTCTCATTACAATTTTTATTTTATTTTTTTTCAGAATTTACGCCTGAGTAGACATCAAATCAAAATATGTATTTCCTTTTTGATTGTCCTTTGTTTTTTCGGGCTCCTCCTTGTTGGATTTTTCCATCTCTTTTTTGTCCTCTATTTCAAACTGAGGTTAAAGAATTTCAAAGTAAATCTGTCCAAATCTAATTATACTTCTATTTTTATTTTATTTTTGAGAAGAAAGGTTATATCGAAAAGATTTTCTTTTACATCCGAATAAAACAAACAAACAAAAAAAACTTAGAAGTCAATTAGAACTATCCCATATGGATGTCTTTCCAAATAAATAATAACTTGGGAGCTAGTATATCAATCTCCAATACTTCAAAAAAATAGTGTTCGATTAATCATCAAAATCAGTTATGTCTTGCTTTCTTTCTACCCTCATGATCTCCTTGCAGTACCTCCCCTCAGCTGTGTTTCCACATCTTTAAGTGCTACCAATTGTAGACCCAAAGAGTAGCAAATGTACAACGCTTTCATCCTTACAATTAGCATTGAATAGCAGCAATTTTAGTTCCTCTGCCTTTCTGCATCATCCCAGTCTTGAATTGCGCACCAAATAAAGAAAGACATATTTGGAAGAACTTCACACCAACGAAAGATATGAAACAAAATCCCTACCACCAAGGTTTTATGTAGACATCACTTAATGTATATGGTTCTTGGCTCAAGAGCTTCCCCATCTCGCAAAAATGTATTGCACATCTCTTACTAATTTTTTTTTAATAAGCACATCTCTTACTAAAATGGATATAGGGAGCGCGAGATTCTAAACTTCCAGTCACCATTTTGCTTTCGCGAACAAAAGCCTCCACTACAAAGCTAATCTTGAGAATCCCTGGTGAATGATAAATACGGGTGGTGAAGCGGTGGACTTGCAACAATGAGAGAAAATGTAGGTAAAGACAATGAGAAAAAATGAGATACAAATACTGAAATCATTCCGAGGATGGTACCATGAATCTTACCCAAGGCCCATGATGCCACATCTATCCTTTTTTATTAACATTCAAAACAATGTGGTGATTGCCCATGAGCTAGTTCTGGATGATTTACTTCTCGAGATAAAACCCAAGTTTCATTGTTTCTCTCAGTTTCTTCTAAACAAGATTCTAATCATCTTCTTCGTTTTTAATTTGAACAACAACGATTTATGTCCAAATCACCCAAATACTCGTATCTTATTTATGTCTGACGTTAACCTTCACAGTAACCTAGCTTCTTCCTTGTGCTCGCTCACAACATCGGACTTCTCTTCCTCTCCTCTCTCCCTCTCACCTTGCTCTGATACCATGTTAAGTATCGAGCAAGAGAGAGGAGAGCATAAACGCGGAAGCATAAAAGACTACATTGATAATAATCTTGGTGTCTTTCTCATTAATTCTTCAAGATATTTATACAATCACAAGACTTGATTCTCAAGATAATTCCTAATATAACTCTCACAACTTAAATGCATATCTCCTAAATATAGACTCTCATATATTATTTCCTAATATTTTTTCCCACCAATTCATTTGCGTAGGAAATACCATATGGTCCTAGGAATAATATATTAGGATGAGTCTAGTCCTATTGACCCAGTCATGTGTCTGTTTGGTCCTATTTGGTAATATAAATTATAGTTTGGTCCTAAAAACTATTGTTTGGTCCTATCTTTGATGTCATGGATGATGTAAATGTCACATTGTAGTGGCGAAATACCCTTTTGGATAAGGGCCATATATATAGTCAAAAGGTAAGAGATGGAATCATTCTCAGATTTACTTTCTCTCTCTTCTTTTCTAGATCTAGTTTTTCTTTTCCTCTCAAATCTTTTTTCTAGGGTTTAATTTTGTGGAAACAAGAAACAGAGATGATGATATATGTAGACGACGATGAAGATTGTTGCTGTTGTTTTGAAAAACGATGAAGTTGCTGCTGATGTTGAAGAATGATGAAGATTTGTATGTTTTTTCTCCTCACGATGTTCTTCTAACTGTTTGTAAAAGAATGATGAAGACGATGATTTTTGCTGCTCGTGTTGTTGTTCTTGATCAAAAAAACGAATGATGAAGTTGCTGCTGATGTTGAAGAATGATGAAGACGATCAAGAATGATGAAGATGATGAATAATGAATGGTTTTTGTCCCCTGATGCCGCTGCTGTTGTTAAAAAATGATGAAGACGATGAATAATGATGTTTTTTCTCCCCTGATGCCGCTGCTGCTGTTAAAGAATGATAAAGACGATGAATAATGATGTGTTGTTGATGTTGAAGGTGATAAAGATTATGTTGATAATGTTGTTGAAGATGAAGATGATTGTTTGCTGTTGCTGCTGATGTTTTGTATGGACTTCATTCCTGGGAATGAAGTCTGTTTTTTAGCTTTTTTGTATGGACTTCATTCCTGGGAATGAAGTCTGTTTTTTAGCTTTTTGTATGGACTTCATTCCTGGGAATGAAGTCTGTTTTTTTTAGCTTTTTGTATGGACTTCATTCCTGGGAATGAAGTCTGTTTTTTTAGCACGGAAGAACTCCTACAAAAAAAAATTTTAACACGGAAGGGTATTTTTGTCTATTTAAATATTTTTAAATAATTATGGACCAAACAGTAAAGGCGTTTGACCAAAGGACTAAACAGACATGGGCCCACCTAAAAAAGGACCAAACGATATTTTTCCCTTCATTCGCAATTAAAATGCTATCATGTATTTGTCTTCCATCAACATATATAAGCAAATTGTGTTTCAGAAATGATCTTAGGTACTAAAAGTTGTAGCTTACTAACAAGTACTTTAGATATGATTTTGTACGCACTAGTACGGAGGCTAATAAGTCTAAGATCAAAAACACACTCAACATGGTTCTTTTTTGGTATCAACGAGATAAAAGTAGCATTATGTAGATAATTTATCTTACCTTGAGAGTTAAACTCAGAAATGGTATTCACGAAAAAATTTAACTTTGGTCTTTTGTTTTATCAAATAACCCTAAGTTATGACCCAACTCGAAATCTTTTTCAATCATTGGCATAAAAAGAAAAGAAAAAATGATCATTTGTAAAACTATAAAAATGAAAAAGAACTAACAAAAAAAGAAATTTTTCGAAGGAACTAAAAAAGAAGTAACTCACTAGATAAAGATATAAAATACAAACTAATTGTGCCTTCTATTGCATAAATTTTATATTGCTGTTTTCAAATATGTGCCTGATTTTTTAAACATTTCGGATGTAAACCCGGTCATATCGTTTTCATTTTTAAAGCCCAGTTGAGTTCTAGGTGATAGGTATCTCACCTATTAAAAGTCATCTTTACTCCTAAACCATATTTCCATTGTGAGGAGGGTAAAACAATTAGATGATCCCGAAAGCAACCTCGTGAACGATCGTGAACCAACCTCGACGACATTGAAAGCAAAAAGAAAAAATTTGGAATTCATGACCCGACAATATTTAGGTGAAGACACTTGGGAACGTATGATAGTTTTAAAAATTACAAACTCAAAAGAAAACTGAACTTACGGTGTTTGCCATTTTATGGAAGTCCAAATTAAATTTGGAAATCGAGTACCTACCATGTTATGACTTTTTTTTTTTTCTAAATTAATATATGAAAGGGTAAAAAAATCCACATATTTCACACATATTTTCTGCAAAAATAAAAGGAGAAAATAAATAAAATATGCACATACTCTCCACCTATTTAATATATTCCCCCCGCCACACCAAATCAAAAATACATCACCACACGGAAGGGCAAAGCCCTGCGCACACCAAATCAAAAACGCACCGCCACGGGGTGGGGAAAATCCCCGCGCACACCAAATCGAAAATACATCGCCATAGGGCGGGGGGAATCCCCGCGCACACCAAATCAAAAATGCATCGCCACGGGGCGGGGCGAGGCGAAGCCCCGCGCACACCAAGTTAAAAAAGAAAAAAAAAACCGTGTGTAGCATGGGCACAAATCTAGTTGCAAATGAAGTAAGGAATAAACAAAAACAAAAGTAAGTATTAGCAATATTTATGTTACTCACAACTTGGGCCATCACAAATTAATCTAATGTAGGGTTTGGTTTTGTTTTGCGAAATTGGACAGGTACATTCAAGGGCGCAGAAATGGGCAGTTGCAGGACGGAGTCAGCAGAAGAAGTAGCTTTGCTGCAAACCACAACTTGGGCCATCACAAAAAATTTACAAAATGTGGCTATTGAAGGACACAACCAAAACATTGTAAAGTACTTACAAGGCAAAACAAACTCAATTAAATGGCAATGTGAAGCAATTTTAGATGAAGTTAAGAAGTTGGCAGATAATTTAACCTGTTTCGGGGGATTTCATTTTGTGAATCGAAAAGCAAACAAAGCCGCTGACATGATAGCTAGGAAAGGAAGAAACTCAACCCAACAGTTTACTTATTTTGATGAACCACAATTGTTTTTAGTTACAACAATAGCTTTTGACACTGTCAAAACTTATGCTAGCTGTAATATGAACTCTAATTATGTATCGTTCTCTGAGGAAGCTAATCACACAGATTCAGTCTTCGGACGGATAACTCAAATAGAGTTGTTTCCACATGAGTCTGAACATGCAGATTAGTTCTCTTTGCTAGTAATATATCTTAGTTACTTGCAAAAAAAAAAAAAAAAAATTACTCACTTTGGTAGTTTGGTTCCTATAAATTCATGTAGTTATGGGTTTGAAGAAACCAAACGCATGTTGTTCATGTGATTTCTCGGATTTGCACGTCTATCCTTAGTCCTCGTCAACATAAGAGACTGAATATCCTTTTTGTTCCCTCGAACCATAAGTTTCTTTCTGTATGTACCTTTTTAAATGCGTATTATGCAGTGCTTAATTTGGTTCGACTACTTTTTTTCCTCTCCTCTCTGCGAACCGGTCCCTAGACTCAGTAAAAAAAAAAGAGAAAAAAAATTCCACCATGAATCCTTATTAGCCCACCACTCAATCCATGATGTTCAGTCTATCACCAGGATATTTAGTTTGTTGTCACTATTCTCTTTGATTAAATCGCTTTTACTTTTGTTCATTTCAATTTAATCTTGCCTTTTCTCATCTGTTTTTGTCCATTTTCAAAATGTCTGGCTAACTAATATTTAATCTTTCCAAAATGTGTTTACAGGTTGCAATCTCCTTAATGGCGTTTGCCTTGTATATAGTTGTGATTACTGCGTTTGCTCTGTGTGTTAAGATTCTTTGTGAAGCCAAAGTGTTTCCATTGTTTCACTAGCATGAAAAAAAATCAACTCAGTTTCTCCCGATTCACGGTCTATCACCGGAAGTATCCAAAGAAGAAAAGGCGGAAATTTAGGAATTTCAAATTTCAAAAAAGCTGCTACAATTATGGAAATAGTTTCCTTATTTTGCTCATAGGGATATTGACTACAAAAATTGTTGCCGTAACTAGTTCATCCTCCCATAACAACTTTTTATTTTCTCTCCAAAATACTCGAATTGGAAATTCAACATGTGGAAAAGGAAACCCTAATCCCTTTATAATCTTCTCTCATACCAGGCAAACTCTTAGAGTCACAGAAATCAAACCAAACCTTTTGAACCATAAAAATTTTATGGCCACTGAGAAGAACGACCAGGTTTCTGATTTAGCAGCAAAATTCAAACAAGCTGCTCTGGATCTTGATAATGAAGATGAAGAAGTTTATCTTGTATCTGAGGATGAGGATTTAATAGAAGAAAAAAAAAAGGAGAATGGGATCACTGTCTTATTGGCATGATTATAATGGAAGGAAAAATGGGTGGCAAAGCTGTTGAAAAACACATAAAGTTCACCTGGTCTCATATCCCTGAAGGTGAAGTCAAGGTGGTGGAAATTGATGATAATATAATGTTTTTCAAATCCAAGGATGAAGAAACCAAGAAAAATAATTTTATAACAAGACCCTGGAGTGTGAATGGTAACCTAACTATCCTACACCACTACAACACAAAGGTGATTTATAAGGAGCTTGACTGGAATGTCCAATGTTTTTGGCTGCAACTCAAAAATTACTGCCAGAGCACATGAATCCTATCTCAGTAACTAAGATAGGTAAACTGATGGGTGAGGTTATAGCTATAGAACCTAAGGATGTTATTCCAGTAGACAAAGATGGGGTCAAGGTCTGCATCTCAATTGACATCAACAACCCTTTGAGAAGAGGAGTTATGGCTAAAACTGATGCTGGGTATACAAGATGGATTAAATTCTTTTATGAGAAATAACCCCACAATATTTGTCCAAGATGTTTTATTATAAAACACACAAGAGGAGCATGTGATGCAGCTGCATAATTTCTTAGGAAAGAACATAACGAGCCATATTACTTTGGTGTCAGCAATCCTAACAGCAAGAAGAAGTCTGGAGAATGAACTTCTACTGCAACTATCCCCACTATGTAGAAAAATTTGGCACAAATATATTCTCCTTTTGTTCCTCCAAAAGATGGCATCTTTGTTGGAGCTTCTCCAAATCTCTAAGCTCAAGAGGAAGAGGATAAGAATACAGGAAGACTAGGCAAAAGACTTAGGACATTAGGTGCACAGGAAACCAATGGTATTGTGGCAAGCAACACTCAGCAAAATACTATTACTTCTTCTCATGATGGTAAAAAAGTAAAAACACAAGCCACAGACAGAATCACACAACATGAGAAGCAACCAAACAACACAACAGGGGACAATAAGGTAAACAACTTCAAGTCTTTTAAAAACTTTTTGATTTATTTAACTTCATTTTTATTATTTTCTCAAAAAAACTTTGCTCAAAACTACATGTATTGTGGAAATCTCCTAACTAGGATGAAAATCATATCATGGAATGTGTGTGGGTTTGGAAATAAGGATACTAGAAACCATTTTCACATGCTCATCAAATCCCAGAACCCAGATATAATCTTCTTATCTGAAACCAAAAACCAAAAGAAAAGAATGCAATATCTCATAGCTAGATATAAATTTCCAAATGTTTGTTTCCTTAACCCTATAGGATTGTCAGGTGGCTTGTGTCTTTTATGGAAAGACAATATTGATCTTCAAGTTGTGGATATGCAATTGAATATGATAAACTGCACTGTCAAACTGGATAGTCAAAATGGCAGTTCTTTGCTCACTTGTATTTATGGTGCTCTAAATAATAATGAGAGATGCCCAATGGAATCACATTAGCAATCTTAGAAATTCTTATAGGAACCCTTGGATAGTCATAGGAGACCTTAATTTTATCTTAAATAGGAATGAAAAAGAAGGTAGTAACCCTCAAAGTCAGAATGATTTAAGATCAAAACAACAATCTTCTGAACTCCAACAGCTTATCTAGCATGTCCTTTATAGGAAACCCTTATACCTGGACAAATAAGAGGAATGGTAGTGAACTTATTTTACAAAGACTAGATATAGTACTTTTTTCTTTTGATTGGAATGTCATTTATCCTAATGCTGCTCTCTATCACTTGATTGTTATTGGTAGTGATCACTATTCTATTATGTTATTAACTAGCAAAATAGAAAGTAACATTAAAAAACCTTTTAGAGTGAACAAAGCTTGGTTTAGAGACTCTACTTGTTCTGATCTTATTAAGTCTGAATGGAAAAGTCACACTCATGGCTCTGCTGCTTACCAATTTACTCACTGTCTGAAAAATACCAAAGTTGGCCTGAGACACTGGAATTACCACCATTTTGGGAATTTCCAAACTCAGATCATTAATATTGAGAATCAGTTATTTGATATTACTTGCAAGGATGATGCTTTACTAGGGGGTGACAGAAACACTGCTTATTTTCACCAAAAGGCCAACTATAGAAGGCAAAGAACCCAGATATATTATTTGCAATCTGACCTTGGAATCTGGCTAGAGGACATGAAAGACATTGAGAATGAACTTCTAAGACATTTTAGCAATATGAGTAGAACTTCTAATCCACCTATATCTGATGAATATCTCAAGAATATGCATGCTAAAATTGATGATTCTGATAATGCTATGTTGATTGCGATTCCTACTGCTATTGAAGTTAAACAAATCGTCTTTGATATGAAACCTTGGACTACCCCAGGGCCTGATGGATTCCCACCTGGATTCTATAATTTAATGTGGGACACTGTTGGTAATGATGTAGTAAAAATGGTTCAGGCTTTCTTCCATTCACATCATCTTTTGAAGCAATTAAACCACAACTTTACTACTCTAATTCCTAAACATAGGCCCCAATTTAGCCAGGCTAAATAAGTGACTGCTGCAAGGGCTATTTTAATCCATATTCTTTATATAAAAACAGAGTTTTTTCGATCGACGTGGTTAATCGGAGCTTCTGGTTGATTCTGGCCCCACCATTTAAAATTTCGGCCAATAAGATTTAAGTAGAATCTTTTGACCCCACGATATATTTATCAATCAATAACATTCAAGATTAATTAATTTACCAAAACAATGAAATCTAATAAAATCTTATACAACTAGTACGACCGTTGCCACGGTGGAAAGGCCGACCGAAGAAGAATCTGAAGATGGGGTTTGTCTACGATTACTTTCGTCCCGTTTCAGAAAAAGTGATACTTTCACCTCATTTCAGAAAAAGTGATACTTTCGCTCCGTGATACATGTGTATCTTCCTCTCTCCGGGAACTAGTGATTCTCAAGAAGGATTGAGGATAAAATTGTAATTTAAGGAAGGAATACTGATTTTTAGGCAGTATTCTTAGATAAGGAATATTCCTAGACAAGGTAATATTCCTAGATAAGGAAATATACCTAGAAAGGGAATATTTCCTAGACAAGGTAATATTCCTAGAAAAGGAAATATACCTAGAAAAGGAATTACTCCTTGATAAGGAAATGGATTACTAGAAGGTGTTTGGGAAACCATTAAAGCTATAAATAGAGATGTTTAGCTCATAGCTTAGACATCTAGAGTGTGTTTTGTGATACAGACACACCTTGATCAGAGAGGGAGGTTTGTTAGACAAATCACCTAATTAAAAGTTTGGGAGGCAATTAATTATTGTAAAAGCAAGCTTAGCAAAACAGTTAAAGGTTATTTACTGTTTAGGGAGATTGTGAGCGTAACAAAGAGAGAATTGTAATAGTTTTCTTGTTCATTATCTAGGGAAGATATTTTATTCGAATTACTACTTGTGTTCTGTTTTCTAAGTTTTCGTATATTATTATACTGAATTCCGCCTCTATAATAATAGTCACCAAGGTACAGAGATCAATACGTATCAAGTTGGTATCAGAGCAAGTTCGTTTCTTTTCGGGAAGATTCTTGTGGTTTATGGTCTTCACTAGATCTCTCTACAAACAGCTTGGTGAGTTACTCGAGAAGCTAAAAAAACGTTAGAAGAACAAGATGACCATGGTATGGTTGAATTTAGATAAGGAACATTCATATGACGAAGGTAAGAAGTTGAAGCCATTGAGACGTGGATCGTTTCGTATTTTCGGTAAGATCGGTAACAATGTCTTTAGTCTTGATTTACCACCTAATCTAGGAATTTGCTCGGTTGTTAATGCCGAACAATTGAAGTCGTTTGATCTATCGTTACGAGATGATGATGGAGATGACAAGATGATCTTGCTACATGTGAAAGACTTGTTGTTTGATAGAGAGGAACCATTCGAAGAGGATTGCATTACGGAGCGAAGAGAGACTAAGTCAAGACAAGAAGATAAGGACGCTTTTATAATTGGAATTCGAAGTCAAGTTCCAAGCAAGGAGAGATAGTTCAGGATGGAGAAAGGAACTTTCGGGTTCCCTAACCTCCAAATCTAACTTTCACAGGAGTTCAAGTTCTTGAGTGGGGGCGCATGATACATGTGTATCTTCCTCTCTCTGGGAACTAGTGATTCTCAAGAAGGATTGAGGATAAAATTGTAATTTAAGGAAGGAATACTGATTTTTAGGCAGTATTCTTAGATAAGTAATATTCCTAGACAAGGTAATATTCCTAGATAAGGAAATATACCTAGAAAGGGAATATTTCCTAGACAAGGTAATATTCCTAGAAAAGGAAATATACCTACAAAAGGAATTACTCCTTGATAAGGAAATGGATTCCTATAAGGTTTTTGGGAAACCATTAAAGCTATAAATAGAGATGTTTAGCTCATTGCTTAGACATCTAGAGTGTGTTTTGTGATACAGACACACCTTGATCAGAGAGGGAGGTTTGTTAGACAAATCACCTAATTAAAAGTTTGTGAGGCAATTATTTATTGTAAAAGCAAGCTTAGCAAAACAGTTAAAGGTTATTTACTGTTTAGGGAGATTGTGAGCGTAGCAAAGAGAGAATTGTAATAGTTTTCTTGTTCATAATCTAGAGAAGATATTTTCTTCGAATTACTACTTGTGTTTTGTTTTCTAAGTTTTCGTCTATTATTATACTGAATTCCGCCTCTATAATAATAGTCACCAAGGTACAGAGATCAATACGTATCACTCCGTTTCAGAAAAAGTGATACTTTCTCCCCGTTTCGGAAAAAATGATACTTTCGCCCCGTTTCAGAAAAAATATCACTTTTTTCTAAAACGGGGCGAAAGTATCATTTTTTCCGAAACGGCGCGAAAGTATTTTTCCCGAAACGAAGTGAAAGTATCACTTTTCCTGATACGGGATATGAAAGTATCACTTTTTCTGCGGAAAATTAGTCGATCCATAAATCAAAATATGGTTGCATGATGTGTTATGCATCCTTTGTGGTGGTTTGCATTATGGTTATGCATTCAATTTTCGAGAATTGTGCCTAAAAATGAAAGTATCATTTTTGGTTTGCATAATGGTTATGCATTCAATTTTCGAGAATTGTGCCTAAAATGAAAGTATCATTTTTCTTAAAACGGAGGGAGTACATCGTTTTATTAATTGCAACGGAAAATTAGTTGATGCATAAACCAAAATTTTGCTACATAAAGTATTATGTATCCTTTGTGGTGGTTTGCATAATGGATATACATTTAATTTTCTAAAATTGTGCCTAAAATGATAAATACCTCCGAATTTTTCGCAAAAACTTTAAATTTAATATTGTTGTTTGTACTCGTTGCGTAGAGTTTTTTATAACCTTTCCAACGAGATAAAATTTGTAAAATTCCAAGGCACGGATTTTTAAATATGTTATATATAAGTTTGGTTGCCAATTATACCCCTGAAAAGATAGGATACATAAGAAATTATAGTAATTGGACTAAAAGGGAGGGACGTTTTTGGTTTTTCGGCCCTAACCATTTCCAATCTTTTTGTGGTAATTGATCACTTAAATTTTACAAAATAGTGGCCATAAAGGTCCTCCCTCGCTTTGCTCGGTCGGCCCAATTACCAAATATAAATAGAAAACATCAACTAAAATATATGATATCCTAAATATATCCTATTTATATAGATTTCATTTAAAAGTAAAATTCAAAAATATTGAAATAGAATCACATCAAGATCATATGCATTGTTCATCACGATTTCATCATAAAACTAAATCAATCATAATATTAAAAAAGAAAAAAAAAAGTCCAGTGTCCAATGTTTAATTACATATGTTATAATTAAATAAACCATGGGCACCAAACTCAAATTTGGAAAAAAAAAATGGGCACCAAACTCAAAGGTGTACCATTTTATAGGCACCAAAGTCAAAATATCCCCCAAAAAAATAATGGTTACGTGACTTTTCCTTTACCAAAAAAAAGAAAAAAAAAAAAAAAATTCAGTGTCCACGGTTATGTGACTTTATATATATCACCAAAACATGGGTACAAAGTACACATCTATGCAAAATAGGATCATTATCACGAGCTGATGAGATCAAAAGTGCCCATATCTCATCCAAGAAGTATCTATTTTTCTTTTTCTGCGAGAAAAGAATCATCCAAGTTGTGTAGCTTAAGCTTTTTATAGTCTTTCCCCTAATTTTTATTTTTATTTTTATATCAAACAGGCTAACACACACAAAAGCAAGTTTAGAGACTTTCCCTTACTCTTAGATTTATTTCTTCTCAATAAGTATTGGCGCTACATACGGTCAGCCATGTGCGACTAATTTTGTGCACGTTTTACTTCCATCTTATAAATCTACACATTCATTATTGATCCTTTGTTGAGTTGAGATTATAATGTATAACAATTTCAGTGACTTGATTATAATCTAAACTTTATAAATCCATTAATGAAGTAAAGGCATATGATGACTTGATGGACCAAAAGAGATAAAGAAAAGAAAAAAAAAAACGGGGCTCTGAAAATTTAAGAACACGCAATTGGGGATATAGAAACTAATTGGGGGATATGAATTACTTCCCACAACCCATGGTGTGTGCTAAGGGGTGACTTTTGGGGGGCGAAAATACTAAAACACCCTTCCCTCAAAATAAAAATCAAAAAACTTAAAATCAAAAAACAAAATCATATCCCTCATTTCCATCTCCACTTCTTATTAATCTTTTTAGGGTTAAACCTTTGAAACCCAAATGTTCCCCATTCTCTTTCAAATTCTAAATTTTCCCCATTTCCTTTCAAATTCTCTTCCCCTTCTCTGCCGGAAGTGATGAAGAACATGTTGGAAATGATAAAGAACATGCCGGAAATGATGAAGACCACGCCAGAAGTGATGAAGACCATGCCGGAAGTGATGAAGAACATGTCGGAAATGATGAAGGTCACGCCGGAATTGATGAAGACCATGCCGGAATTGATGTAATTCAATGCCGGAACTAAATGCCGGCATGCTCGATATAAATCTATCAATGCCGGTAGTTAAGTGAAAAAAAAAAACAATTTTCTGGATACTTTTCATCGTGTTCCGGCATAGAATTTTAGGACGAAGACCACACCGGAAGTGAGTTCCGGCATGGTTATTTAGGATGAAAACCACCCCGGAAGTGAGTTCCGGCATGGTTATTTAGGATGAAGACCACGCCGGAAGTGATGAAGAACATGTCGGAAATGATGAAGACCATGCCGGAAGTGATGAAACTAAATGCCGGAACTAAATGCCGGCATGCTCGATATAAATCTATCAATGTCGGTAGTTAAGTGCACAAAAAATCAATTTTCTGGATACTTTTCATCATGTTCCGGCATGGAAATTTAAGCAAAAACCATGCCGGAAGTAGTTCCGGCAAACAATTTATGAAAATTTCCAACAAATGCCGGCATGGTTTTTTTGTTGAATACCGTGCCGGCACCAAGCTTTATCAGCTGCAACAATGGTGGATTCAAAGAAAAAAATTCAAATTTTCAACCTCTTAGCAGCAATTCTCTCATCACAATCATCTTCCATTTTCAAAAAAAAAATTCCACTCAAAAACCATTTTCCCTCCTTCTACTCTCAACTAACCCACACAAATTCAAATAAAAATAAATACACACTAATTTATCCCCCAAATACTTAACATTTTACTAATTATAATTAATCAATAATCCTGATTAGTGGGGCTAGATTAGGAATTAAAAAATAATTACATAAGGGGTCACCCAGAATTGCTATTGGGACACCGTTTTTGTCCTGTAGCTATATCCCCCAATTAATTCTCATATCCCCCAATTGTGTGTTCAAATATAAGGCGTACCAAAATTTGGAGGAAGATTGAAGCTAGAACGAAATACAGCTCTAAAGACGTCAAAATGAAATGCAAGCCTATGACTTAAAAAAAAAATTTATTTGCATTGAATTTTTATAATTTTATAAATGTCTTATTAGTTTTAATGGTTTTTGTGCTTATTAAATTTTTAATAGTGCAATTTATTGTTAACGTAATTAATTTTTAAAACATAGATCCATAAATTTGTAGGGGAAACATAAACCCGTGTGTAGCATTCTGAATTTTTTCGAGCGACGTGGTTAATCGGAGCTTCTGGTTGATTCTGGCCCCATCATTCTGAGTTTCAGCCAATAGAATGTCAAGAGAATCTTTTGGTCCCACGAAATATTATTTGGCCAATCACATTTTAGAAAATAATTTCCTAAAATTATTAAATCTTAATTAATCTTAGAAACATATCAAAACAAATATACTCAACCTAAACATCACCATAAAATGATTTCATCATGATGAAATAAAATAAAATATGCAATGTTCATCGTAAAATTAAATCAATCATATGAATAAAAAAAATAATCCAATGTCCATTTACAGCTTTTGTAATAAAATCACCTAATTACAACTCCAAACTACGGAAAAGAAAATATTTGCAATTATACTTTCAGTTGTATTAAATACCTAAAAAAATTCATGAGAATATACTTGATTAAAAGAAGAAATTTAAATCACTGATTAAAAGAAAATACCTGATTTGTGAATGGCCCGAATGAATCCAGTGAAAGGTTTGTTACTCATGTACAAAAAAAAATAAATACAAAATCATTAGGTGTATGATTTCCAGAGGGGAAAAAAAATCGGTGCCAGCAAAAAAAAATAAAAATGATAATTTCTTAATTATTTTCATACCATAATTAAAAATAAAATAAATCTAAAATAACATTTTCTTTATATAAATAAAGCAAATTTTCAATTTTGTTATGTCTTGATATGTAATATATTTTTTATACAAAAATATTTCCGACCACTAATTATGGTGATATGATAATAATATATAATAATCCATGATTAAAAAAGTTTTTAATTTTTAGAGTGTTGTTTCCTAAACTGGAAAAGATATTTTCTATTCGGACCCGCTACGATGGGAACGGGGCGCCCACCAGGAATATGCGACCCCTCTTCTCTGTATGACACCTAGCGTTTCTCTACGTATTTCACCTGTTTAAGTTAACAGCTAGTAAACACTGTTTCTCAAAGACGATGTTACCCTTGGTAAGTTGAAAGTGAACCAATATATGAGACCCCTAAGTTTTCGTTCAGTCTTTATTGTCTCTACTTTCCTTTCTATTTTTTAGTCTTCCCTCGTCTTTATCGCTCAATATATATGCCATTGTTGATATCTGGTTCTCATCATGTTCATCATGGACTAGAGAGAACCTGTTCCACTCAACTAAAATGATGATGATTCATCTATTGTACGAGTATAAACATTAGCTGCCCCTGATTCTTTTTTGAGGTTCATCCCTTGAGTGGATTAAGCGTATGTGTTTACTTTACTTTGTAGCTGATTTATGTGAATTGTGAAACCTAGATGCGAAGCTGATCTATATTCACCATTTAAGTGTACGTATTATTGTCGGTACACATAATTCATTCTTCTTAGATTTAGTTCCAAGCTAATTTAATCCAAAAACTCATCATTCAATCTTCACTGTCGTCTTTATATGAAGACAGTTACTGCATATTGTTAATCCAAGAACAGAACAAATCAGAAGGATTTCCATCCATACACTAGATTTAGTTAATTTAGGCGATAATTATGGGAGTAAATCTTGGCCCAAAATATAAACTTATTAGGAAACTTAAATAAGGGTGCCACGGTAAATAACAAGATGCTAACGATAATCTATTTTTAGAAACCGTATATTCAGATATAGTTGTTGCTGACATAATAGGTGGCATACACAGAAGAGGGGTCGCATATTCCTAGTGTGCGCCCCGTTCCCATCGTAGCCGGTCCGTTTTCTATTATAGACATGTAGAAAATGCCACGTATTTTTGGACAAAAATCTTTCAATAGATCTAAAATAACATTTTCTTTATATAAATAAAGCGAATTTTTAATTTTGTTATGTCTTGATATGTAATACTCCCTCCGTTTCACAAAGATAGTCCGGTTTGACTTTGTCAAGATATTAAGAAGACCATTGTAGGTTACATGTCTACCCTCAAGTACTTGCCTAATTTAGTTCAATTAAAATGTTAATAATAAAAGCTTCCAAAAATTGAACCCACAATTGAGGGATATGAAAACTAATTGGGGGATATAGCTACAAGACAAAATAGGGATCCAAATAGCAAAGCTGGGTCACCCCTTATCTAAGTATTTTTTTAAATCCTAATATACCCCTCACTAATCATGTTTAGTGGTTAATAATAATTAGTAAAAAACTTAAGTATTTGGGGGATAGATTAGTGTGTGTTTTTATTTTAATTTGTGTGAGTGAGGAGTAGAAGGAGAGAAAAAAAAATTGAGTGGAATTTTTTTTTTTTGAAAATGGAAGATGATTGTGATGAGAGAATTACCGCTAATAAGAGGTAAAAAAATTGATTTTTTTTTTCTTTGAATCCACCATTGTTGCAGCTGAAAAAGCTTGGTGCCGGCATGGTATTCAACCAAAAACCCATGCGGGCAATTGTTGGAAATGTTCATAAATTGTTTGCCACTATCCGGGGGGGTTCGGGAGGGCGTAGCTCTCTCGTTACGATTTTTTTCTGGTTTTGATGTTGATTTTTTTTCTGGTTTTGAACAGGTACCGGCATGGTAATCATGGATTCGAGCATGCCGGTACATGTTCCGGCATAGTATTTTGCTTAAATTTCTATGCCGGAACAGGATGAAAAGTATCCAGAATGTTGATTTTTTTTTCACTTGACTACCTAAGATTGATAGGAAATTCTCGAGCATCTTTGGGTATCATGTTCCGGCATATGGTCTTCATCAATTCCTAAGATGGTCTTCATCACTTCCGTTTTGAATTTTTCTCGGTATTAATCGACCCACTCACCGGCATGGTCAGTTGATATGAAGACTATGCCGGTATCATGATACCGGCATGGTCTTCATCAATTCCGGCATGGTCATCATCACTTTCAGAATGATCTTCATCACTTCCGAATAAAAAAAAATTGGTTTCCAAAGTGAGGAGAAGAGAATTTGATATAGATTGGGGAGAGTTTAGAATTTGAAAGGGAATGGGAAATATTTGGGTTTCAAAGCTCCACCCCTAAATAAGATTAATAAGAAGTGGAGATGGAAATGGGGGATATGATTTTGTTTTTTGATTTTAAGTTTTTGATTTTTATTTTGTGGGAAGGGTATTTTAGTATTTTCATAACCAATGGTCACCCCTTAGCCGAAATCATGGGTTGGGAGAAGTAATTCATATCCCCCAATTAGTTTTGATATCCCCCAATTGTGGGTTCCAAAAATTGATATGGAATTGTAAATAGGAAATAAAAAAAAAAAAATTAAAACATATCCCATTTATGGAAACAGTATCACCAAAGTTAAAAGAGAAAATATTTGGAATATTGTGCAAAAAAAAGGTGAAAAGATTATAGAGATAAAAAATGGTGTTTGTAAAAAAACAAAAGAAATGAAAAGAATATAGAGATAAAAAGATTGTATACTTATGGAGGATAAACTTTATAAGGAATTTAATTTGGAACCATATATATTGTCTTTTAAAAGGAATGTATAATAAATGTGTTTCCTTAATTATATAGATTTTTAGCCTGGCGAGATTGGGGTATACCCAAACTAATTGGGGTATACCCAATTTCAAGGGGACATGGTGTGTCATTATTAAAAAGTGTGATTTTACTTTAATACCCTTGAACTAATTAAATTTTAAAAATAAACTTATTTCTTAATTTCATTAACCCTAAAACTAAAAAACTAACCAACTCTTAATCTTCTCTTCTTCTTCATCTTCATCTTCCATCAACCAAAGCCATATAAAAATCTTCAACTTTGATTTTCCAAAAAAATTGTTGACTCTAACAAATGAAAAGAAGACTATAAATGATGTTTAAACTCAAACCCATCATTGTGTTGTGTGATTTGATTGTTATATTAGGTTAGAAATCGAAAATTATGATTTCGTGTTTTTGGCCGGCAAGGTCGTAACATGCATATCTTGCCGACTTTTCATAACAGCCCATGGCGGCGATCAGAATTTTTCAACAAATGGCGGCGGTATTTTTTGATACCTTGCCGGCCAAAAACAAATTTTAAGGGTATTTTTGAATACCTTGCTGGCCAATAAAATTTTTATGTCATCTCCTGTATGTCAAAAAACAAAAGTCGGCAAGGTCGACGATGAAGATCATGCCGGCCACTTTTGGCCGGCGAGGTCGACGATGAAGACCTTGCCGGCAACTTTTGGCCGGCGAGGTCGACGATGAAGATCTTGCCGGCCACTTTTGGCCGGCATGATCTTCATTAGTCGACCTTGCCGACTTTTCATATTTTCAGAACTGAAAGTGTTGATTTATTCTTTGATTTTGAGTATGATTTCATATAACTAATTCACAATCCCCTTTTTAGAAGTATTTCGGTTGTGTGCTTCATTTTCGTTGCAAGAGATATTCTCAAAAAAAAAAAAAAAAAAATCATCAAAAATCATCCCACAAAAGTTCAATCAAAAACAAAATTTCATAATTTAAAATTCATAAGTTTTAATCTATTCAATCAATTTAAACTTAATTAATTAATCTAATCAAAATTTTAGGGTTAATTAAACGAGGGCAATTTTGCCATTTTGAAAATATTTGGTTAAGGGGTGACCTCTTTTACTTCAAAATGACCCTATTTTGTCTCATTGGGTATACCCCAATTAGTTTGGGTATACCCCAATCTCGCCAGGATTTTTAGATTGGGTCCCATTAATTTTTTTTTTTTTATAAATATAAAAGGTTTAAGGGTATATTAGAGAGATCATTGAAAAACTACGTCCATAAACAGAAGCTGGACACAATTTTGAAACAGACCAAAATGGAATAGAGGACGGTCTTTCAGAAACAGAGGGAGTATATTTTTTATACAAAAATATTTTCAACCACTAATTATGGTGATATGATAATAATATATAATTATCCATAATCAAAAAAGTTTTTAATTTTTAGAGTGTTGTTTCCTAAACTTGAAAAGATAGTTTCCTAACAAGTTAATGTGACTATACAATAACAGAGTTGCTATCCAAAATTATAAATATTACTCCAAAATTATTATGATTTTTGAAATATTGATTGATATCATTTCCTACGTAGAGTTTTTTTTAATGGAATTTCTAGGCTTGGTGATCTCTATATAAAGAACCCGAGCAAAAGCCAAACTTGTTGCATTTTTCTTCTAGGTCTTTTTTTTCTTCCTCTCTCTCGGGTTTCTTGCGATTAAATTATTTCTTTGTTCGTTGTTTGATTTGCAGGTATCTCGAGACTAGAAACATTTGGCAAATTTTGAATTTGGTAATTCTTTGTCTCTCTCAAATCTTTGTCTATATTTGAATTTGGTAATTCTTTGTCTCTTCCAAATCTTTGTCTATATGCATGCACAATGACCAAACGTTTAGCATCTTTGGAACCATTGGAGATAAACATCTTCTTAATGGTGCAAAAGTAACAAAATCTTGCAGGAGAATTAGCACATCGATAATCATGCGATCTTGGTAAAACAACAGTTGCAATTGATGGTAAATACATACTCACCTTATTTTTAAAAAATTCTATAATCTCGAGGATAAACAAGCTTTTTTATAGGATAAACAAGCTTTTTTATTTCTATAGGATTCTTTTTTTATATTGCGCCATAATGTAACACACACTCTTCAATTAACAGTTCATCATATGAAGATCACAAAATTGATTAAGAGGGTCATGTTATTAAATGCACCCATCAGCGGCTGCATTGCAAGATTCATCTTCTTCAACTAGTTATCATTCATAATTTCACTTATGTCTGTTACGTAGAATGGGATGATTAAGTCCCAGAAAGGAGATTCCTTCAGTGCTCATGCAAGTATCAGTTTCTTCTTATTATTTGCACATTCTACTTCAAACAGTTTGCTTAAAAAATTCCCCATTTCAACCAATGGTTGGAGACCTGCTTTGAACTTCTTTTCTTTTGCTCTTGACTTTCCTGCATACATGAAACTCAAATCATTTTCATTTTCATTTTTTATTTTTAAACAACATATTTTATATACCAGCACAAGTATTCAAGTCAATGTTTTTACCTTTGAACTCTGTCTCTGGTTTGCCTTCTTCTGCTACTTCCTCTTCTTCCGATCCTTGATCCTCTTCATCTGATTATTGTTGCTCTTCTTCATCGGATTCTGATTTCGATTCTTCTGATTCTTCCTCAACTACCTTCTTGTTTTTCACCTTTCTTTGTGGTTCTGCTTTGAATTTGTTTGCTTTCGCCCTTGACCCTCCTGCATACATGAAACTCAATCATTTTCATTTTGTTTTCAATATTTTAAACAACATAGTTAGATATACCAGCACAAATGTTACAATCTATGTTTTTACCTTTGACGACTTTGTTCAGTTTTCCCTTTTCTGCTTCTTTTTCAGATTTATCTTCCTCTTCTTCCGACTCTTGATCATCTAATTCTTCTTGCCCTTCTTCTTCTTCAGATTCTGATTCTGATTGTTCTAGTTCTTCCTCAACTTTCTTCTTGTGTTTCACCTTTCCTTGTTGTTTTTCATTTGTATTCTTGTTCTTCCTCTTTCTTGTTGTCTTCTTCAATTTTCTTCTTGTTCTTCACATTTCGCTTTGGTTCTATAGCTTGCTTAATCTCTTGCGTGCCCTTTTCATCTTGATTCTTCTTTATTATCCTTGGTGATCTCCTATTCATTATGTCTTCTCAACCTGACTTCAACAATTATTATAGTTAGCATTCATATTAGAAAACAACATAACTAGCAAACATTTCAGTTTTATGGATCAACTACTGTTGTTTATCCCCTAAATTGGATCAACTTCTAATGTTGATCCCTTTTTTATTTGGATCAACTACTGCTTTTGATACAAAAATATCTAAAAATGCTTCAGAAACACATTACCAGTAGAACAAATGTGCATACAATGGATCAACTAATATTGTTTATCCCCTAAATTGGATCAACTTCTACTGTTGATCCCTTTTATTTGGATCAACTACTGCTATTGATACAAGAATATCTAGAAATCCTTTTAGAAACACATTTCACCCATTAACAATCAACTTCTATTGTTTATCCTATTTTTATTTTGGATCAACTGCTATTGTTTATCCCCTAAATTGGATCAACTCCTACCGTTGATCCAATTTTTATTTGGATCAACTACTGTTGTTGATCCCCTAAATTGAACAAAAATATCTAAACCAACCAAACCTCCAGAATCACATTTTTCAAACATTTACCAGTTGAACAAATTTGCATACAAGATCACTAGCATATTCAACCTAGAAAAATACCATTTTTCAATTTCTCACATTTTTCAGCATCTGAGCAAAATATTCAAAATCAACATAACTAGCATATTCAACCTAACAACAATTTGAAGCAAAGATTAGAAGCAAAATATTCAAAATCACCAAATCATGCTTGTTTTAGTCACTCACAGAATATCAGATTTGACGAAATCTAACAAAAATCTCAAGAACTCTAACCAAAAATCAAAACAAGACCAAAAGCAAAAGCGTTTTTATCTGTCCAAATTGAAATCTTCAGTGAAATGAAATGAAACTTGATTAGCTTTCTGTTTGCTGCTTTCTGTTGACGATGAAAGATATAAGGTTTGGTGATTTTTCAGTTTCTTCTCCCGTTTTTCAGTTTATGTTCTTCATCAGAGAGACTAGATATAAGTTTTTAGTAACGGCTAGTGCATTAATGTTTGATTATGAGCAATGGCTAGTGGATTTAATCCATCAATTTCAGTTTTTTTCTGGTTTTCAGTTTCAGATCTCGATAGTGGGAGCGATGGAAATGAGGGACAGAAGAGTGAGTAGGTGAGAGAAACCGAGTAACTAAAATGGAAGTAAATGTGTCCTATCTAGTATAAAGTGAAATATATAGAGGGGGCATTATAGTAATCTAATAATTCCGGATTTTAATTCTAAAAATTGGTAGGGATATATTTATTTTGGGAAATGATATATTTGTTGGGTTTCAAAAGTAGGGACATATAAATAATGTACCATACTGTTTACAAGAAAATATACGATTCAAAAATCAACCATGAATCTTCGATTCACGATTTAACATATGATTCGATTCTGAGATTTACAAAAACGATTTACGTTTCGATTCACGATTTAAAAACCTTAATCAGAAGGCTTACAATCTAGAAATGAAAAAAAGATAAAAGACTAGGTTGTATATAGTATAATTCATTTTTTTAACTACAGTTGGATCCTTATCTGAAAAAGGTGAAGCATGCTAAGACACATCCTTATCCGTTAAAAATATTATCTAACGATTTGAAACATACTAGCTTAGGAAACAGTCGTACGCTGTCGCGTCGGGTAGCACGGCCCAGAGAATTTAGCTTTGGATGGGCCTAATGGGTTTGAACTGGAGTCTAGAATTCCTGGTTCATATACAAATAAAAAGTGTATACCGATTCAATCTCAAGTTACGATTCCTAATTTTGATATGTATTTAGTAACAAATTCACAATTGCTAGGGTTTTCTGGTGTGGATAGCGCTGATATTTCTAATCGTGTGAATGAAGAACAAAGAGATTCAATTGAAAATTGGGAACCACTTACTTTGGATGGTCAGCACAAAATTATTGGTAGTTTTGTGCTTTACATTTATAAGAGTTGTCGTAGAGGTATAAACACTTCTGCTAAATTTTATTCACTTTCTCACTTCTGCTAAAAAATATTTTGGTCTCCGGTTCTGCTAAATTTTTCTAACTTCTATTAAATATTTCTCACTTTTGCTAAAAACTATTTTCTCTAAAACCCCCCACTAAATTCTAGTAATTTATGCCTTTTGAGATTAGGTAGAAATATACAAAAGAGGGTTTGTACAAGGTTTCGGGGAATATTCCGATGGAATCTTACCTGTAAATGGTCAAAATCATCGTTCTTATGTAGTTTCCGACTTATAGTAGTCCACTCCCGGCCAGGTTTCGAGTTTGGAGACACTTTCTTTCTCGAAGTCGCTAGAAAAGGGTTTGTTTAAGGTTTTTGACAGAATTGATATAGTAATCCATTTCTCAAATATCCGATTAACTTCAAAATAAACTTTCTTGAATGTTATTGGAGTCCTTATAACCATTCTGCCTATATTTACTGCCTAATCCAATCATAGCTAGTGACTCCGAAATATTTTTGGTTACATTTTATTGATGATAAATGTGTTCTGTAATTTTAGGGAACTCGGTTGCACAAAGGGCTGCTTAGCCATTGGCATAAGTACACATTTAACCCCAGGTAATGTTCTTTACGTATATGCTCCGTGATCTGTTGATATTGACAAGTGTCAGACCAGATGGTCACTGTTGTCTTTTTAAATTAGCCCACTTCCTCTCCTTTTTCCTTGACTGTTTCCGGGAAAGCTTTAGTTAATGACACTTTAAAATGATCATTCTTAAAAGCAATACTCGTATGACCTCTGATTGATCATCCTTGGTTAATAGAAGTGCCAGAAAAAGAAAACCCATGGCTGCAGAACTTATTTTCCACTTTATTAATAACTAATATAGCAGTAAATAAGGTTACTGTGTATATCCTATCTAAATTTGGTCTGGAATAGTAATTTTATTTTCTTTAGATAACAGAGAAAAAATTTTATTTAAGTAATGACAGGTGCAATATGCCTGCCTAGAAGAGTTTCAAGACAACTTGGAACATTGTGAATTTCCTCCAAAAAAGAGTTATCTAACCTCACTTTCTTAGCAATACTATCTGCTAAGCAATTATTATCTCTCATAACATGATTAAAACTCCAGGAATTGAAAAGAATTTAACAGAAACTTAATATGTCTAACTAGTTTCCTGTATTCCCATCTGACAAAGAGTTTGTCAGAATTAATAGAATTTACCACGTTCTTTGCATCAGCCATTATGTTGATTTTTGTGAGACCCAAAGCTTTAACCCATCTCACTGCTTCCAAAATGGCTGTGCATTCCCCTTCCTCTTGATTCCTCAAGCTGAAAATTTTTCGAGATAAATTCTGTGTCTGCGTTTAGTTCTACTTTGGTTGTACCTGTTGAAATGGGTCTACCTTCATCTTCTAACTAGTGAACTTCAATGTATCTCTTTTGAAGTGGTGGGCTGCGGCTAAAACGTGACATAACAGAGTATGGAGAATATGTGCGCAGCTTCAATGCTCCCTCTGTTGATGAGAAGTTTGAATTGTTGGGCATGTGAGTATATTTTCCAAGTTTTCTTTTCTGTCTGTAGTTGCCTTTATATATTTTAAATCTTAAAATGCAAATGTTACTCATCATTCAGCATGGCCAATGTCTTCATTGTTGCACCTGAAAGTCTTGCCACCTTGTTTGAGGGAACCCCAAGTATCCGAAAGGATGCACAGAGGTAACTTATTTTTTTTGTAATACCACATGTAGCTCTCACTCTTCCTTCCATCCTCGCCTAATTGGTCACGTTAAAAAAGGCCATCGAAGGCTGTTTGGATTTCACTGGGTAGCTTCTTGATAAATGAATGAGCGGTTCCCTTTTGGCTGTTATCAACAGGTTTATTCAGCTTAGAGAAGATTACAAATCTGCAAAGCTTGCATCCAGGCTCAGTTCCTTGTGGCAAAGTTCAAGTTAATACAATAACTGTTTGGTGTCATGTAACTAATGCACTGGGGGTCGTCACCAATTTCTAGAAGACCACAATTTTTTCAATCACTGGATAAACATGAGGAGGAACCAGGCAATTGAAGAAGTAAACCGAGAACAACCTCCATCAGAAGAAGATTCCTATGATGACAACACCGAGTCAGTAGGTTTAGGTGACTCATTTTTAAGTTAATTGGTATTGTATGCCTGTAATCTTCTTTTTGACCCCAATTAAACAGCACATTCTTTTTTTGTTTTTTTTGTTTTTGTTGTATCTTGTGTGAGTATATGCAAATGACTTGTAACCTGAAAACCTTATTGACCACTAACCCTTGAGATATCTGTTGCTTCTTGAATTCAGTGCGGAACAGGTGGACACATATCTGATTGATGCAACAAAACACTCAATTATGATAGGATATTAAATATGCGATCTTAAGAGCCTCATAGGAGTGAACCCCAATAACTTAAAATCTACTTTGAAGTTTGAACTGCATGTAGAAATTTTACAGACATGTTATGCAGCTTGCTATACATTTGGGACAAGCCCACCAACTATACATTGTCATGCCCAGTTCGCCGAGGTAGGGCTGGCACTTGACAGCCTAAGTGTGGAGGGAACAAGCACCGAATAAGGAAAGTTGAAGACAAGCGCGGGCGGGAACGTGGAAAATGACTCCATGAGGCATGGCATTGCCACCTCAGATTTCTCAACGGAAAACCAACAATTTTAGATAAAGATGAAATCCTAATCCTGTTGTATTATTAAAGACCCAGCTAAGATGAAAACGCCGGCTGGACTCATTTTAAAGCCCCCAGAAAAATTCTACTTCTTTCTTCAGAATTTTCAACTCACCGGAAAAAAAAGGGAAGAGGAGTGCTTCTGTACATATCAAGGTTCGGAATTTACTATTTTTCTTTGATTTATTTTGACAGTGATTATTAAATTTCTCTAGAATTAATTGGCTGTTGGATGTAACTAGGCTAGTTAGGTTCAGATTATATTCCCTGAAAGTATGTTTTTCTCATCCTTCTTGAGTTTTTTTTTTTTTTTTTTTTTGGGTCAATCTAGCTATTTAATTAGTCATAATCAAAATGAGTACTGATAATAGACGCATTTCATGTTCCGTCTAATCACTTTAAGCATGGTAATAACAGATTATTTGCTTATAAAAAAATTAAAAATAAAAAAAAACAAATTATTTTATGGAAGGATAAGTTTTTGCTTGCTTCAAGAAAGTCAGGGTACGACAAACAAAACTATCGTTTGGCCGAACAATTGATGAGATAACATCTTCTGCTAGTGCCTGCACACGGTTCGGTTCGGTGCGGTTAGTTGTAAAACCGTTCAACTAACCGTTTATAGTTCGGTTAGCACATTTAAAACCGTAACCAAACTCAATAGTATTCGGTTCGGTTCGGTTCGGTTTTAACCATAAATTAATCTAAGCTTAGTAAAAAAAAAAAAAACCCTAGAAATTGATAAAAAAAAAAATCAATCAAAGAGAAAACAACTTACTAGATCATAGAGGTGGTGGTGCTCTTAAGTCTTGAATCTCGATGGAGGTGGAGGAATCGGAGAGGAAGAGAAGAAGAAATGAAATGGCCGCAGAAATAGTTTAGGGTTTAGTTTTTGTACTCTAGGGTTACCCAATTTTAGACGGTTAGGGTTAATCCTAATAAAAATAAATCAACGGCCTATAATAATCGGTTATCGGTTCGGTTAGGGTGCGGTTAGTAGTGGAACCGATAGCCGAACCGGATATCCAAAGGTTACCAAAATTAAAACCGACACCGACCGTTGAATTATCGGTTCGGTTCGGTTACGGTGCGGTTAGTGCGGTTATCGGTTCGGTTACGGTTATCGGTTCGGTTCTGTGCAGGCCTAAGTGTAAGTGATAACCTACTCCATTTAGGAAGCACTAGCATATCATTTTATGAATTTGTTAGGATTAGGAATTTAGGGATGGCATTTCGTATTCGATTCAATAAGCTTGTACGTATGGCTTGTTATTGCTGGAAATATTTTGTGTGAATGGATTAGTTTCGGAAACGAAAATTTTGAACATTGCAATCTTAACCTTCTTTGGATTTTTTTAATTGTCAGATGGAAGCGTCCTCATTAGGCATGCGATGTGGTAATACATTCTTGTTTCAGAAAGCAGAAGTAAAAGTAAAGACCAGGTTGAGATGGTTAATTCATGAGGCACAGTCGACTAATGTTCTTCTGTATCGTCATCATCTGAAATTCAACAAACAAGCATGCTCGATTTCAAAAATTGGTCGCAGCATTAGAGCAGCAGTGGGTTCCTCTTCTGCAGCATACTTGGATACTGACTTCGGTACGGACTTAGAGTTGGTCCGCCACAATTCGGAGAAGCAATCGCGAAGGGACAATGCAGTTAGGGAAAATAAGGTTGAAGTTTGTCAGGAGCAGGTACCTCCCATATCGGCCGAAAAGCTACATGAGTGGATGACATATTCAGTGTCCGAGGTATATATTCCTTTCTTTTCCAATTAAGTATCTAATATGTTTGGCTCATATGTCTGCATTTGAATTGATTTTCTTTAGGTACCCTTTTTATTTGAATTGAACTTGATTCCCCTTTTGTACTCAAACATCGACAGATTGTGAAGAACATTGGCGAGGTGCCTCTTCTTGTGCACATTTACTCAGGATCCCCATTTACTTCCATACCAATACCCATAATTCAGAAAAAGAAAGCTGACCCGGAGAGTTGGTTTGGTGTCACAAGGAGATGGGAGGAAGGAAGTCCTGTCCCTGATGGGATTATCCTGGTTGAACAATTACACGTGGATGACGACAACTATAATTGCATCAAAGATGAAAATCCTAATACGACTAACTGTAGTAGCAGCACAGAAACATGGGGGGTCGTAATCCAGGGTAGAGGAGCTGATTCTGCCAGCTCCTGCTACATTCTCAGGACATGTCGAGTTGGGTCGTTATTAGGATTTTGCACTCATTTCTGTTTGGTAAAGGCAAAATGTTTCGGGGAAATTGCAGATTTACAGCTCAAGAATTCATGGCTGCTTAGTCAGCTAATCAATTAGAGGAACAAAAAGAAAAGGTGGTGGGACTTGCAAAAGAGGATCAGTTAGGATTGTTCAGGAAGCTGTTTGTTTGCCCGAGCTGGATTGACGGATGATATAGATACAAACATTTATCTAAATTGTAGCATAGAAGCGGCCTCAATTGGGTTAATTTGCCGGGAAACAAGATTGAATATAGGATGTACATAGATGTAAGGATGGCGTGCTGGGTCTAAAATATGGCATAACTGAGCATGAAGAATATGTAGGCAGCTTCAATGCTCCCTCCACTGACGAGAAATTTGGATTGCTGGGCAAGTGAGTCAATCTCCTACTTTTCTATTTGAGACCCACTTTACATATCTTGAAATCTTTGATTTACTCCCTCCGTCCCACTATTAAGTGACCTAGTTCAAGTTTGCACAATTTTTAAGGCAAGTAAGGGGAAAAGTATTTTTAAGCACTTTTTATAATTATACCCTTATGGATAATAAATAATGAAATTTTGAAATGATTTATCTCTCAAACTACACCACGGATATCCGCAAACTTCGTACCATTGAAAAGCATTTTAAAACACCTACGTAACGAATATAAACATGACTATTAAATTATGCATATTTCTTATATTTCTTATAACCAATTAAAAGGATAATTTTAGGAATATCTCTTTGTTTAGTGATATAGGTCACTTAATGGTGGGACAAAATCTAAAAGTAACTAGGTCACTTATTAGTGGGACGGAGGAGTACTATTTTTTTCTTTCTTTACGGCATGAGATATGTCTTCAAGATGCGCAGGGGTAACTATTTGCGTATTGATGCACCACGTAATAAAACACTTCTCTCAACAAAAATTAAGATGGATTTTTGGAATTACTTAAAAACTGCATGAGTAATGAACGATCTGTTCTCTTTCGACAGGTTTTATTCTGCTTAGAGAGGTTCAAATCAGTAAAGCTTGTATCAGGACTAAGTTCCTTAAGTTCTGGTTCATACAGTAACTGTTCGGTGCCATGTAACTAACGCAATGAGTTCTTGGTAACAACTGGAAGACCCCAATTGTATTTTTTTTATAAACTTTCGAGTTTACTGATAATCAGTAAACTCAGAAAGTCGACAACAAAAACAAAATGTTAAGCGTTTTCTAAAATACACTGGTTTCAGGTGATGAACGTTGTTAGACATCATCCCTGATTCGTCTTCCGTCCACTTGGTTTCTCGAGTATCAACTACATACAAAACTCTATCACCAGAACAATTCAAGATTCTAAAACTCTAATGATGATACATTTAAATAACTCTCTTCAAAATCCATCTCAATCTGGATTGGAATTAAAGAAGTTCTACAAAGAGGACAAATTGTTTGGTTATGAATTATCCAACGATCTAAACAACTTCCATGGAAAATATGACGACAACTCTTTGGTGAAGAACTACGGTGTCAAGACTCTGACCACGGTATCAAGAATGGGTTATTTGTTTTTCACGAAATCCGTTGGAAGACCTGGATATAGCTCTGCTCCTAGAATTGGATCCTAGTGGTTACACGAAGAATGACCGTCTTCGTTGGTCTAATGACGATTATTGGATGATGCACCCTCTTGTTCTCGAAGGCCCATGAATCTGGTGTGTGTATGATGATGGTCATGTTTGCGATGGCCATATTCCAAGGCATAATCACCAACAAGCTCACCCAAAACGTTTTATATGAAAGTTCTTTTTAGAAGTTTTAAGTAAATCTCATGTTTCGGCTTTTTCCGATGGCAAACATGTTGAAAACCATCCGATGAGGAGAAGGAGTATCTTCTACCACTAGAGGTGTAAATTGGGCTGTGCCAGCACGAGCACAGCCCAGCCCAGCACGCTAAAATTTGAGCACAGCCCAGCCCAGCATGTGACTTAGCCCCGCACGGCACAGCACGTTTGTTAAATGGGACGTGCTGGGTTTGATTAATTGGCACAAGAGCACAAAGACAAAGACGCACGCACGGATAAGCACGTGGCCCAAAGACAACACATCACATTAAGAGAGCACGTCATAACATGTACAAATACACCATATAACAAGGCATAATACATCACATCTTTTGTATATTTCACAAAAGAGTCACTATTCTAGCTAGTTTTTAACATTTTATGTTGGGTTATTTATAACAACACACATAATACCTTAATATTTAGAAAATATATTTCAATATCATTGTTATATTTAACTAGAACATCAATTTACAGGACAATAATCCAATTTTATATTTGATGGGTTATTTCTTTTTATTGAATAAACTTGTTAATTTTACTTGAAATAATTTCAAATGATATGTTGTCTAATTAAATTCTTGTGATAATTGTGCCAGCACGGCACGTTTATTCGTGTGCTGTGCCCGTGGGCTGTGCTGTGCCTAGCTTTTGACTAGTAAAGCACAAACGGCAGACAAAGACGTTTAAATCGTTGGCACAAAGACAAGAGACGGCACATGGTACGTGAAGCACGCGACTTCGTGTGCCGGGCAGGCACGTTTTACACCTCTATCTACCACCATGTTCTCTAATACCGACGATGATGCAGGATAATCGTCATATATTCAATATAAATGGCTAGCCTATTAAATCTATTCACATCAGCACTACGAGCTATGAGGAGACACATTCCCTATTTCTTCGTCTTTGTGAATAAATCTCACCTTCCTCCCCTGATAATTGTCCCCACCGAGTTCCCTTTAAAGAGATAGGACTCGTAGCATATTTAGAAGGAGATTCGTTGAAAAATTGAATTTACATCCAACGGCTAGAAACACAGAGGAATATCTGGACGTCCCCAGTCATCCCCAAGTGTCACCCCCTATTTTTGTTGACCCACGCCCCACCCCATGACATTACCTGAAATTTGTAGTTGTTGACTCAAAAAACATGATCTGAATGATTCGGACCGCCTGATAAACCTCATGGATTGTTCAAACATTATTAGAACCGTACTCTTGACTTGTTGCACCGATTTCTTGATTCTTTTATGGACCCGTGAGTTTCTTGCTAACCAAAAAGCCATATGGTGAAACTGAATAGCATTGTTGTTGGTAGTTTTGTATCAAGCACTTCCTTGATGTGGTTCGGTTGTTTGGGTGTTGCATTTGGATTTGGGTTTCTACGAAGATGAGTGAGAATGAGGTTCCAGAGTTGAGTTGCTTGAGAACATTCGAATAGAAGGTGTTGTTATGTCTCTCTATGGATGTTGCAAACTTGACATGTGTTACTTATGGTGATGTTGATGTGGTAGAGTTTTCCGAAAGTGGGGAAGCCTTCTAGGGAGATTTTCCCAAACAAAAGCATGATCTTTGGTAGACATTGAAGTTTCCAAATTTTTTGTAGTCCACATGAGTGGGGGAACTAGGTGTTGATGGAGGTGGTTGGTTGGTTTTTTGCGTACACCAACTGATTTTAGTATATTGAAAACATCAACAACAGATCTAGGGTTTGGCGTGAGCGAAGAAAAAACGACCAAGAGGTAGAGAGAGAATCATAACGGGAAAAAGAAAAACAAAATAAAAAAGAAGAAGATGTGAACTGGAAAATATATATTGTACGACTCATTGAAAATTGAATTTACATTCAACTGCTAGAAACACAGAGGAGTATCTGGACGTCCCTAGTCATCCCCAAGTGTCACCCCTTATTTCTGTTGACCCACACCCCACCCTATAACATTACCCGAAATTTGTAGCCGTTCACGGATCAATCCTGATCATTCATTGGCTTTTTGATCTTGTTTCTTGTGCAAAATCAAATAAACCTATTCTTTTGGAACGGGAAGAGGCGGCTCCCCTGTTTCAAAAGAGGTGGCTCCCCTGCCCATCATGGGATTAGCACGGAAAGAGGCGGCTCCCCTGCCCATCACGGATTAGCAGGGGGCGCTTTTAGTGGGAAGCTTACATGGGCGCCTCATCACCTCTTCCTAATCTTTCTCTGTCCCAAATCAACAAAATGGTGCCGAGGCTTTAGTAATCAATAGCTGAGTATTCGATTCATTTTCCATATTATTCCACAACACAAAAGCAGACTACAATTCCAATAGAACTGTTCAGTTTTGCACTGAATGGTAAAACATCAGTCAGTATCTTCAAGTGAGACATGCCAACCCTGGGCAACACTAAACTTTGCTGTGTAGAGACATAATAAAAACTCTTCGTAGCCTACAATCATTTACATTCAGCAGCACTAAACTTTGCTTGTTCATCTATTTATCACCAGTTCTGCAAGCAGTAAACATTACTTGTTCGTACATTTTGGCAAAAGAAAGAGAGCGACATCTAATACAGTGATAGATGGTCGTGATAGGCGTAGCGAGCCAACAACTGAATTTTAGCCTCTCTCTTATGAAATGAAACTTATAGAGCTACTTTGACATGGGACTTCTTTGGGAATATTGGTTGTTGACGTTTCGAGCCATAACTTGCAGCAGAACTGAACTTGAATGACCATAAAATGATCAAACTGGTAAAGTTTTTAAGCCAGGCTGTCATTGAGAAATACGGAACAAGATTCATACGGTTCCGACGCTTGCTCCAGCTCCTAAGCAAAATCAAGAATAAAATACACAAGATCAAATTACAACAATCATTCATAGCTAAATCAAACAAAGTTAAAAGTGAACTTAATTATCAGAGATGGGAAGATGTAAAGTCACTAGATTGGAGACGGGGTACTTCTCGTATAATTAAAGCATGTGGAGAGAAAAAGAAACATTCATTGTATATACTCCCAGCATAAATGTTACAGTCACTCCTAGGTTGCAGACGCGACATACTCATCAGAAAATAAAGGGTAGTTATCAAACACCAAACGGTATCCAAATCTTATTAAAGAGCATGCATACTAGATAGCAGAGCTCACCTCCTTTCTTCTTTTTCATAGTAGTCATGTCCAAGTCAGAGGTTCCTCGTGCCCGCTATGGTGGCAAAAAAATGATGCAAGGTAAATTTCAATTTCAATCCATAAGCTCCCATTAAAAGTTGATATAAGTAGCAAACATACTGAGAAGAGTATTTACCTTGGCACTACTGACTTTTCGGGTCATAGTTTGCGGATCACCATCTCGTCTTTCCTCCTACACATACGGTGGGAAGAACTTTTGTTCAGTTCCATTTCAAGATAATATACATGCCGGCAACAGTGAGCAGAGTATTTACCTTGATGTTGTCGTCAGGGTTCACCAGATGTCTATATCTCAGTTTGGGCTTAATTCCCTTAATAAGACTACACGCGGACGGACCACCACTGATACAATCTATATTTTTATGCGGCATGTTATAAGCAACCTTTAGTTCTTTATGATACACCTGTGACGAGAAGAAGGTGAAGGAAGGAAAATTGAGAATCAGGTATACTCTATGAATGATGATTGATCTAGAAAACATGTGTGAGTTATTACCTCGAGCCGGCTTTTAAATCCATCTACATCTTGAACCCTGATTGTTTCGGGAGTAATTATTTGTTTCTCGAGCTCAACCCCTTCGGCAGCTGCTCTAAACAGCACATCTTGTTCATGAGCATCGGCAAAATGAAGGTAATCTTCCCAATCCTCGATATTTAGCTTCTCCATAATCCAAGCCCGGAAGTCAGCATCTGGAGTGACTGTACCTTGTCCCTTCAAGATACAGTCAAGATCACGGAGCAGCTGTTGTAAAAGTAAAAAAAACAGCATTACAAGAGATTACTTGGTACTATAGGGAGTATTTTAAGGACAAGAGTCTGAGTTATGACAAATCATACCATGCCTATTTTCTTATGAGCGTAAGCGATTGCAATCTGACATCTAAAATGATTTCTCATGCCTTCAGCAACATCGAGTTCCAATAGAGTGAGAAGTTTCTGAAAGTAAGATGCAATTAGACCTCAGCATCATAACAATGTATATAGCAGATCCAAAAATGAAAACCACCCAATATCAGAATGCACGTACCTCTAGCAAATCCAAATCGTCAAGTACCTCCGTTCTGTCTTCATGAATTTGATAACCAGTCATACGCTGACAACTAAAAACCAGAGTATTCAAATAAGGCGAGAATACGCGCTCCTTCTCTTTAAATGTCATATTATTTTTCCAATCATCAAGGAGATGTTTCAATTCAACCCTGAAGTTTAAACAAATGAAATTCAATTGGCTGTATACCTTAAAATTGTGACTATAAACAATAGCCCTCAACACCCAAACCCTAATTTATACCACAAACAAAACCCTAATTACAGAGGGAAAAAAAACCCAAATTAGATAAGATTTAGTGTTTTCATGAAATACCTTTGTTTCCGAAGTTTACTCCTCCAAGTTTCCAAGGGTGAGTCGGCTGATTTCACCGTTTCTTTTTTGGGAAATTCTTCATCGCAAAAAACTTTCAAGATTTTCATCGTTTTTTCTCCAGACAATCGCACAGCGGCGGCAACAACTTCTTTCTCTCTCTCTATTATGTGTAGGGGAAAAAAGGATTTGGCGTGAGACTGGGTTCTAACCTATAATTATTATATAGGAGATGGGATTTCCAAATCTGGTGCACCGACCGACACGTGTCGTTTCTCCTTAATAACAAGGTTCTACCTATTTACGGTCTGCACATTTCCTAATTATATGAGAGAGAGATGGGTTTTCCAAAACGGGTGCACCCCAAACACGACCCGTGTGCATATCGTATATTTTGGCCAGGTTGCATTTGGATACCTCATGTATCTCGACCTGGTTTAAAATAAAAAAAAACTTTAAAATAAAAAAATTTGCACTCACAGTGCGAGTTCAAATAGCGAATTCGCAGCATCACAGCCATTGGATGTTGCAGATATGACATCATGACTTAACCACAATTATGAACTTATGTCATATCTGCAACATCCAAAGACTGTGATGTCATATCTGCAACATCCAACGATTGTGATGCTGCGAATTCGTTTTTGAACTCGCACTACGAGTGCAAAAATTTTTCCTGCAGAAACGCAAACATTTAAAGGGAGTGCTGAAGGTTAGGAATAGGATACGTAGGAAAAATTAATAAAGATCTTTATCGTGCTACTTTTGTCAAACTGTGGGAAAATAAGTTCAGATGTTTGGTAATAGTCAGATTCTTACTGTATGTTGCTTTCTCCGCGCCTTTTACATATAGTGTATCCTTTTTGCTCCATTTAAGGCCTGAATTGCAACTTAATGTATCATCGTACGAAAAAAAAAAAGCTGATGGCCACATCAACGACATAATTTCAAGATTTATGGACATATACTACTGACCTCAGAGAAAATGTCTTTGAGCGTCTGATCCAGTCTCCACACTTAAGTGACCGTCTGCTGGAGAAGAAGTAAAAGAGAATGGATGCTTGTTTCAATATTTTCCATACTGTTTAACACTCTTGTTCTTAAGTAAGGACAGATGTGTTTAACAATCTTAAATTGACAACCTGATTACAGACTTTTTGGCACGGTTGGTGCCAAAATGGAGTCGCCAATTAAATAGGACAATAGTGAATAGATTTTTATAATTGCGTCTATTTACCATCCAAAAAGAGAAACAGCTGAACACTTTAGAAACACATATTGCCACTCCTGTATTTGAAGACTTTTGGTTTCTGACATATGAGGTCCCAGTGCCTTGGTATACCTAGCCATACAGCCAAACAACTGTTAAGAACAGCGAGAGAAGCCTTTATAAACAACTGTTAGTAAATCTAGGAAACAACTTTATAAACGAAAGGGAAATAAAGATCACAAAACAAAACGATGAAAACTAAGGAGACTGAAAGAGATCAGAGAAAGGGACGATTGTCAACTATAAGGAGAAAAAGATCGCTAACTCGTATTCGAACACGGATCTCTTAAAATTTCGATGAATCCTCAAATTATCGTTTAGTGAAGTTGCATGTTTGCTCATGTCCTTTACTCATTCGATGGGGTTCATAATGTGGTTTAAGAATCTTTTTTTCCCATATTGAGCAGCAGCATGAAATGCCTGCATGGTTCACAAATAGTCAATCAACTTATCTAGCATATATATATCCCCAACTGGGTAATACCAAAACCAAGTAAAAACTCAATTTCAGAAGTATAAAGAGCTTAATTAGTTGGTGTTATTTTCAATCTGAAGCAACAGTTCATCCTGAAAGGTTAGAGACTGTGTGACGACACTTAATAGAAAACCTAGGTCATTCTCCACTCCACCTGTTTAGGACAAATTTGAAAAAGGTTCAAACAAAGAGATGAGGCAGGAGAGGAGATTCAGGTATATTAGGCACCATCATGAGAGTTTTGTATGGGGATTATTGGAGTCGATCAAGAAAATACATGGAGTCAGCGACAGAATAAAATCTATAAGAAGAATTTCTAGGGCTTGAATTCTCAGAGAACTAAGAGCAGATAATAAACCGAGAGAGGTTTCCAAATTCTAATTACGAACGAATCGCTCACCTACTCTCTTTTTTTACACCATGGCTCGTAGTTTGAAGCTTGTGCACGCTTTGAGAAAGTTGAATACCTTGTTCTGATTCTGATTTGCCTCACAAATCATGATGAATACCTTGTTCTGAATCTGCTTTGCCTCATAAATCATGAGGAACACCAACAACAGATCTGCAACCACCACTGATTCCAACTCAACCTTAATGCAATCCACCCATTCACCAAAGCAAGCTCCATTATACTCTTCTCATTTCTTCAAACACCAATTACACATCTATTTGAACATGGGAAAAAACAAACGTGCAGGAAAAATTATGAAAAAACAACAAAATCAAAACATAACAGAGCTGGGAACTATGCTATTTGGTAGACTAATCTAGGCTGCAAAATCAAAACGGAAAATCCTAACGCAGAGAGATAAATCAAAAATAGTTCAAAAACCAAAAACTACAGAAAGAGAAATTACCATAGAGCATAATTAATTTCATTCTTACGACATCATTCTGGAGTGTAGATGATACTCCCATTCACGTTTCAATACCCTAAAACTTAATTAGTAAAAAAAAAAATCAGAACTTACAAAAAACTACAGAACTGCAAAGAAGGAGAAATTGATTTAGGAAAAAACCCAACAACTTACCTCTAAATTCAAAGCTAGGTTTTTCATTAAAATTTTAATCAGATCCACACAAAAAAGAAGGAACAAACGAACCTCTTAAGCAGAACCAACAATTACCTGCGTCAATTATTAAACCCAAAATTAGGGTTCGGAAAGGAAATTTGCGTTTGTCGAATTGTTGATGGTGGCGATGGTGTCGATTGATTGTTCTTTAGTTAAGCCAGAGAAAAGTTAGTAGATCACTACAACCTAAAGAAAAAAATCGATCTCGACTTATCCGCCCCATTAAAAACAATAAGGATTCAAAGAGACAACCGGACGGTCCCGAATTACTCCTGACGAACGAACGGATATATCTTGATGAATGAGCAATTGGAGTCTGACAATCTTGATGAATATTGAAAAGCACAGAAAACAAAATTCTAAAATTTTGCATGAGAGAGTAATAATGGGAGGAATGCCGCGACAGTTAATTAAACTTAAACACTGGTCACATCACTATAGATTAGGGAAATCCACCCAATATTCTCTCACCAAGATCGCCCCAGCTAATAATACCGCAAGCTTTTTGAGCCGTCCATGTAAAAACCCAATCCGGAACTTCCCGACCTTCGGATTAGAGTCCCCATTAAATGACGTCCGTCTGATAGCCCTGGCTATCATGGAGACAAAGGTCATACCTTTTTATAACTATGATATAAATTTTGGCCAGGTTGCGTTTGGATACATCATGTATCTCGACCTGGTTTAAAATTAAAAAAAAATCTCCACCCACCGATCTCGCACGAATTTTTTTTAAACTGAAACAGTAGTGGCAATTGATGATTAATCTTCACAACCACTACTACTTCAACGAATTTTTAAACAAAAAAAATAAAGAAATCACACATTAACCAGCCAACGGTGGTCACTTACTTTTTGATGATCGATTCGTCGAATTATCCCTAGACTATTTACATATTAATTCGTTTATTTTCAACAAATTTCATGACAAAAAGATTTCTAATACATCATAAGCTTTTGATGAACAAACAATAATGGCTAGACAGTTTATTAATGTGTTTTTAATGAAAAGGGGAAGAATAAGGGCCCTAAAGTTAAAGTCAAATTATATTTATTAGTACTTTTTACATTGGCGGATCCAACGTGAAGCAAGGGTGTGCAGTTGCGATCCCTTGCTTTCACAAATCTCTAATAAGCCTCTAAGTTATCCAAGACCATAGAAATATTTGCGCTCCCTCAAGCCCAACTTAGCCGACTAAACTTTTTAAAGAAGCATGAATTCCTTTCTCTCTTTCGGTTTCATACCGAGGAAACCACATAGAAACTCAAAAATATTCTCTTCCTTACATACATTCAGAATTTGTACAAATTTCACATATAAAGTATTGTTAATTCGGTTTTTGTCCCATGTTTAAATCTTCCGAGGTCATGACAGGATCAGGATTTCATCATGATGCCTAACAGATGAAAAAGTGAAAGAGGGGAAGATATCGTGGGAAAAGATGAATGCAAAATGGATGTAACTGATAGGCCCTGGTTGTAGTATGCATGATATGTACGTACGATTTGTGGAGTAGTTAGGGTAGTTTTAGGTGGTTACTCTATGGGTGCTGGTATATAGAGGGGGTGTATCTATTTATTATAAATGTAAAGAATGATTATGAATTGGTATCCTTGTGTCTGTGTTGTCTTCTTTTATGTTCTAATGAATTCGTCTAGTTTCTCCTCTGCAATTCTTCCCTTCTCATCTGTTAATTCGTCTAATATCTCTAATGATAATTGATTGATGAGTTTTGGGATCATCAATTGGTATCAGAGCCGTTCGATCTTGTCGGACAATTCCTGTTATACCCAAATGGATTCACATAATGATCATTGCAAAGGCCTGATTTCAAATTTATTGGCACTCGTCAAAGAAAATCGACGGGAATTTATGAAGGACAGTTCAAATATTTTAGCACAGTTGAAAGATATTTCATCAAGACGTTCAACATTAGTAGAAGATGAATCATGTTTGCTGAAAATGAAGTTGATTCTTCTGATTCCAACGTTGGTGATCTCTGTCCAGTTTTCAGCGAAGAATCTAAAGAGACTGAAGTGCACGCTGATAAGCCACAGGATGAAGAGCCCTACATATTGTGCTTTGCTTCTATTTAAGAAACAAAAATTTACTTCTTCTTTGCAATTAAACACAGCAAGTATGCGGGAAAATTTCGTGGACGTGCTATTCTGCTTCTTTGGTCTATCATTTCTTGTTCCTTCTATCAAGTGGCCAAGATCCAAACGTTCTGCATTTTATTATTACCTTGTAATTTTGTCTTAATACCATTACTGGATAGTCTGTACACAACCTTGAGGACAAGGTTGTTTTGAATGGGTAGGAATTGATAGGCCCTGATTGTAGTATGCATGATATGTATGTACGGTTTTTGGAGTAGTTAGGGTAGTTTTAGGTGGTTACTCTATGGGTGCTGGTATATATAGGGGGTGTATCTGTTTATTATAAATGTGAAGAATGATTATGAATTGGTATCCTTGTGTCTGTGTTTTCTTCTTTTCTGTTCTAATGAATTCGTCTAGTTTCTCCTCTGCAATTCTTCCCTTCTCATCTGTTAATTTGTCTAATATCTCTAATGATAATTGATTGATGAGTTTTGGGCTCATCAGTAACTCATAACCATAAGGATGGAAAGCATGTAGGAGACTCTGAGAAAGAATGTCCATGGTGGAGTCTATAGAAAACTGTCTCCATCGACTTACACCGATCTTCGTTTGATCTGTAAAGCATATCCAGCACTATTTCCAACGGTAAAACATATATCCAATTCTACAATTTCTACCACAAGACGCACATACCTAAATATCTCCATGAATGATGTTTAGGTAATAATTGTTTACTGATAACACACGTTGATCGGAGAAAAATTTCAAGGTACGACAACATGTCGTGAGCATCGCTGAATAAGTAAGAGCTGTTTTTTTTTTCCTTAATTTTTGGGGTAATTATACTACAGATAAGGTGTTTTGTTTTTTTGTTTTTTTTGATGTTTTGTAGATACTAATAGGTTTATCAAAGGCTATTAGGCATTGTAGTGGAAAAAAATTATTGCGTTAATACTTTTATCGTGTATTATTTTGTTTGCTCCCCCTATCTTGGAATCCTGGATTCGCCGCTGACTTTTTATATAGGTGGTAAATAAAAAGCAAATTGAAAAGTAAAATTATTTTAGAAAAACTAAGGTAAGTGGCTAATAGGACAAACGTGGGTAGCAAATAGATGGAATCTTAATCAAATAACGTTGCATCCTCGTGTAGTTGATTAATAATTTCATTCGGAGGAGCTAATAACTAAATACCACTAATTTTATGTGTTCTTGCTAATTTAGAAAGAAAATCTGCTACCTTATTTTGCTCTTTAGACACATAGAAACATTGCCAAGAGTTATGAATACTTAGTAAACTTTTGATGTCAAGAATTAAGTTGTAAATTCTCTATCAATGTTGAAAGAATCACTGTGTACTGTGTACTGCATCCACCACAAGCTTCGCGTCCAGTTCAAATACCACCTTTTCCATATTCTAACCTAATTATATAGGAGATGGGATTTCCAAACCTGGTACACCCCAAACACGACCGACATGTGTCGTTTTTCCCTTAGGGGTAGGACAGTGACCACCTCCTAATTAGGTTGTAGTTTTAGTAAATCTCGGAAGCCACTCTCGGACTTGTTTGCAAGATTGCTAAACTAGGGTAGGATAAAGTAATCTCAGCCGTTGGATTATGGATTAGTACCCACCTCTATGCATTTTTATATATGATTAAAGTTTGCTAGTATTTTTTTAATTAGTATTTTGTGTTAGAAATACTTAAACCTAGGGCTACCAACGGGTACCCGATTACCCGGAACCGAATCGGACCCGGGTGTATCGGGTTCAGTTCCTAAGATCGGACCCATTAGCAAGATCACTACCCGACGGGTAGACCTGTTAGGAACCGATAAGATTTCGGGTCCTAACGGGTATTACCCGTCGGGTGCCCGCCGGGTATCGGTACCCGAATATTTACTTTTTGCATGTTAAATTCATTTAAAATGGCAAGATTTTCTATAGTTTTGCGTAATATTTTTCATTTTTCCTTTAAATTCTTACATTTGACATTAATTAGAACATTTGCATAGATATAATAATAATTTTATATGAAAAGTTATTAGAATCAAGCTAATATAACAAAATATAAATAGATTATCAAGAAATATAGTTGATTTTTGAGGACCCGATAAATACCCGGACCCGACGGGTATTTAAGATTTTTATCGGGTCCGGTTCCAGGTCCATTAATTTAGGAACCGGACCCGAAACCGATTAAAATTACCGCTTCCGGTTCCGGGTAGTATACTACCCGGACCCGATAGGACCCGTTGGCACCCCTACTTAAACCATAATGGAAAATCAAATCTAGACACGTATAACCTTGACAATAGCAACTAAAAAGCACCAACCAAATACTTGTATATTTCTATAGCTAAATGTTTTGCATATAACTTTTAAACTAAAAAAAAAAAAACTCGTATCGCTATATAAACAACTTCATTGTTATTGTTTGAATTATAGTTAAGATGAAAAAGATTTTCAAATGTTGTTGGTTGATCAATTACCAAAATATCCACTCTTCATCCCTATTGCAGTTAAATCCAGGTTCGTAGGGAATAAAACAAAAAAGACACTCACCATAAGGTTGTTTCTGCAACATTACACTTCAAACAGATCTGAATCTCTAACATCGCAAAGCAGGGATTTAGGAACCACTGTGCGACTATATCATTCCCTATAATACAAAAAAAAATTGTTAGTTAATTTCTAAAATATTACTGGAAAACTGTATATAAACTTTTTAGAATGTTAGTGAACTTGTGAATAATAAAACACAAAACTTAATACATTTGTTTATGCTTCTAATGCTAATTTACCACATGCCATCCCTAGATCTCAAATTCAAACAGACCTTTGGAGTCTTCCTAGAACCAATGTTTTCACCACCTTTTGAGTCACCTATTCCAGTGAAAGACCATTGATGGTGTAATAAAAATCTGGAGGTGATATTTTGAACCAAAAACACAGACATTATTAAAGAATAAAGAACAATGTAAAGTAAAGATTAATAAAAGATAACGTTATTATTGTGAACCAAAATGCATACTCTAAAAATAAAATGCAATCGTCGAAGTGCTTCTCAATTCTATCCACCTCCATTTCCCATGTGCCTTGATAGCAAGTGTTGTCACGCCACTGCTTAGTGTTTGCTGCACGGAATAAAACTTAAGGGATAATATCCACTGCAGTACAAATGGGGATCAGACACAATTTTTTAATACAACTATCAAAGGGAAAGAGTTTTAACATATAATAATACACGCCGTAAAGCAAACTATATTAACTCGCTTTTCTGGAACATTTTCACTCTCCCACTCCAAAGGAATATGGTACATGGAATGGGAGAAACAAAATTTTCTCGTGTTGCACTTGATTTCTCATAACCGCCACTCACCATTTTGTTAGTACTAAATACGTTGGTGTGCTATCTTCTCACACCACATCGAGGCATGCCTGTTTCTGCAATTTTTGAATTTTTCCACGACTCATAGGCGCGCCTTAGGCGCTAGGTTTGGCGCCTCTCCTTGCCTAGCGCCCAATACAACATAGCATCCGATACACCTTCACATTTTAAGGCAAGATTTATATAAATTCTCATGGATATATTCAAGTACTTTCATCGATAAGACACTATTATATTTGTTCAACTATAACTGGTTGCAACATATTCTATTCATGGGCTACTGCAAAACATGTTTCACTCTTTTGGAGTCCATCAAAATACAAAGGCATAATATATTAATGTTCGGATAAATTAATTAATTTCTTTTAGATCCGCTGATTATGAAAAGAAGAATGCACCATAAACCATGATTACTCCAACTGTGAGTTGTTCTAAAAAAAAAAAATGAAATGGAATAAATTTGTTTGCACTTAGTTTTTACATAATGAAAATCAGACGTTAATTGAATCGACAACTTCTTTTGTAAACCAATTCCAGCACCACCAAAATTATGAAACCAAAATCCAACCGTGACTGATCAAAAAAAAAATCAACAATATATTGGTAATTTGGCTAGCTTACGAACCTTGTTTACGGTTATCCATTGTTTTTTGATTTCCCTCCCCAACCATTAGAAGTGCGATTTCCTCCCCAACCATTAAAAGTGTGATCTTGATTTTGATATCTTATATGCGACTGTAAAATTACGCAAGAAAGACAGTACGGCGATAGAAGTCAACTTGACCTTTACTTGAAGCTAGCGGAGCACCATTGTAAACTTGGAAAGTATTAGTTTTCATAGCTTGACTTGGGTTAGTATTAATACATCTAACACTCTAACATGATATGTTTTCCAACAAAGTGAACATTATCGATGTACAAATTCTAACCAAGTTCAGCTTGGAAGGCATATCACCATTCTCTCTTTATGGTGAAGTTGAATAAAATTTCTGTTCACCTTGAGAAGTCTTTCTGATTTTCCTGCATAATCAAACAGAAGAAAAGGAAGAGTCTACAAAATATAAGCATATCAATTTTATCTAGTGGGTTATATATCGTATATGAAGCACCTAGGATGCTTTATCCTCCGTTTATGAGTTCATAGTAACATGTACACAAAGTATTGAGCAAACTCCATAACTGATCTAATAAACATCTTACACAAACCAAAATTTGGAGACAGTACCAACCACCACAATTCAAAATTAAAAATACTCATGAATGGATGAACCTCATATACACTAAACCATCAGACAACTCTAATTGCCCTTCTTCATGGTATCGAGTTGTCTGAAGTTTTTTATTTTCTAAAACTCCAGACAACTCGATACCATGAAGAAGGGCAATTAGAAAATAAAAAATAAATATGCTTCTAATCCACTTGGAGAACTATTTTCTACATGGAGCATAACTAATTGTGCAACACATCACAGATATCTAAATCCATTAATTTGCGCGCATGACACAACCACCATGTAACTTAACCAAAACCGGAATAATTAAACCAATCATTAGAAATCGGATACCACATTGGAGTTTCCAGAATTAGATTGTTATACAATCCCCATTATCTGAATCAATTTAACAAAACTCTTCATACCAATGAGCCTCAACATTCCGAAGCTTGGCCAAATTTTCCAATCTCTTGATCATCCAAAATAAAAACAATCATGCGCATCACTCAGAGAGCCAGGATAGATTTGTTTCTGGTAATCATTTGAACACATCAAAGATACTCTAAAAAAACAAAAAAATCAGCCTCAAAATACTTAGAACGATCGCATATTAATCTTGCTCGAAGCTGAAATCTCACCAGACAGGAAAAAAAAAGAAGATAATGTGCAGACTAATAAGAAGTACAGAACCAATATATAAACCAAATACAGCCACTGCCATAGCAAAAAATTACACAAAACAACAATGAATACCTTTTGAATACACTGACCCAGTCCATTTTAGCTTAATTACACAAAACAACAATGAATACCTTTTGAATGCACTGACCCAATCCATTTTAGCTTCTGTCGAGACCGATCTTGTCAACTCAATTTCTCCATAAAACTATTCCCTACACCCTACACAGCCTATCATTCAACCACAAAAATTAAACCCGATCAAAAACCACAACCCCAGTTTGAACTATATAAAGATCCACATTATCAAATTAATCCTGCAGAGCAGCAGAGCCATCCAAAGTATAAATTTAAATAAAGAAATGGTATAAATTTATCTCATGTAAAGAATTTGATTTACCGAATGTCCTCATAACAGATTCATACGCTAAGCTCAATTGCTTCTTTGGATAGTTTCAAAGAATCAAACTCCATAAAATAAGTAAAAAATCTTGTACTGGAAGTGATGTCAGAAATCGTTATCCCAGAATCAAATATATAAATATGAAATGAATCGAAAAATCTCACCTCTAACATAAAGAAAAAAAAACAAAATCAACATAACATATTGACTAAACATGATTAATCAAAAGAAAGAAACAAATAATCAATTAATCAAGCCTAAAATGTGCTGAAAGATGATTGTGTTGTTTAAGCTAATATTCCTTTTTAGATGTGACTTACTTCCTGAGCTTCCTACCGCATTTAATTACATTTTGGTGCTAAGGGAGATGAGAAAAACCATCACCTGCACTATAAAACCATGGTTAACTCTTAGCTTGGAATCTCAGACATGCTATTCTAAGTCTTCCTTTGCTAAGATTGACGTAACACAAAAATGGATTGGATCCGTTCCAAAACATTTTTAGGCAAACTGCCAAGGTTACTCCAAAAACCAGACCAACAAAACTAAACACTCCCCTTACGAACTTAGAAAGAACTTTCTGCCTTTTGCACTGCAAAGTAAACATATAATCTACTATCCCTTCCACCATTCTTTCAGAGCTTGGGACAGTGAGCATGCTTCCACTATCTGACATGTTGAAATAGTTGTAGTTACTAAATCCGCCAGATGAGGAAAGCGTCCAACGTTGAACTTGTAGGATAGTACCTACACAAAGTTAGGGAAGTCTTAGCTTCTCTTTATGCAAGTAAGACAAAATTTTCAATGGTACTTTAATTTGAAGCAAATGAATACTCTGAGTAGAAAGGAAATGCAATCGTAGAACAACTTCTCAATTCTATCCACATGCCTTCATAGCAATTGCTATCCCACCACTACTTAGTGTTTGCTGCGTAGAATAAACTTAAGGGCTAATTTGAGAAAACTATATTAACTCGCTTTTCTGGAACATCTCCAGTCTCCTACTTCGAAAAGGATTGTGGTACAGGGAATGGGAGAAACAAAATTTTCTCATAAGAACCACCATTCACCATTTGTTACTATTTAATATTCGTTTATCCACCTTGCCACACATTCCTAAGACGACCCTTTTCGATCCACACATCCATCCAAAGACCCAGCATGAAATACTTTATATAATGAAAAATGAAGAGAAAAAATAGACAGAGGAAGTGTAATAATTTTCAAAATAAAATAAAATGAAATCATCGCAATTATTATCGACCCGAGATAACGGAGAAAAAAATGAAGCACACTGACTATCCACAAAATTATATATCCTTACAGAACCATATAAGAACACTACCTGCACCACTATGCAGACATCCCAGAGACTGCCCGCACCTCCATCACTGTCACCACCTCCATTCCCACTGTAAGGGGCACCGTATCTGGAAGTTATGTTCTTTTGAATATTATAATAGCAAAAAGATGGTTAAGAGAAGGCTTGATTGAGATAAAATCAAACAGTCCAGCAACATTTCTTTTTCGTTCAATATTTTTCATTTGAGATAAAATCTATGAATCTTAGTATTACCGGTTTCATTTGAGATAAAATCAAACAGTCCTCAGTCGGAGATAACACACACTTCCCTGTATAAAAGCATATGGTTCATACATTTCATACATAACAGTTTTAAAGAAAACTGTAAAAGATTAAAATGGTAATCGTATGACCATTTAACCAGGATCTGAACACCACCTACAAATATGAGGAAAAATTATGAATAGGAGACTAAGAAACCATAACTGAAACTTCTTGATCTTCCTAATTGTATCAATATTTATCTTCTTCAAGATCAGTAACCTTCACCAGCTGCCTAGCTTAGAATCGTAAAAGGAACGGTCTGAAAAAGAAGATGACCGTGCATCTTCCGCCCTAAAATCGTTACGATATAGATCGAAATTGTATAACCTTTCTCGAGATGATGGAAGTCTCCGCTTACACATACGTGATACGTATAGATGCAAAATCCATAACCAAGCAAACGAATGTTGATCTCATCTTTGCCCAACAGTTTCCATGCTTTATAACCACCTTTCCAAACAACAAAACAACCTTAAACTATAAATCAACAAATATTTGAAAATCAAGCAATAAGAATTGAAACAAACGCAAAATCACTAAGACAAAATAATACGTCACAAATGCAGATTAATAAATTAAAGAGAGGAGATATTACCTTTTAGAACAAATCAAGTCAGATGAAGTACCCATTCTTCGGGTTCGAATTAGTCTCTCTTCTCTTACAAAATCAAAACAAAAAAATCACCAACAAATACATAAGAATGGAGCCGTACAACCATATTCGGGAAGATTAGGGTTTTGTGATTTGAGAGAAAAAAAAAAGCCGAATGGATAAAAACCCAAAATTCGATGGGGTAGAATTCCAAAAGAAAATATATATACCTCCGTAACTTTGGTCACCACAAAATTTCCTAGAATAAACATATTTTTTGCGATAAATTTGGCTTAAGTTGCCAATGAACAAAGCTAAATTTGGCATAAGATGTTGTTTCTTAAAATTTGGCATAATATTTATTCCCGAAAATATATCTAGCGTGAAGTGTTAAAAGAAAAAAAAATTCTTACTCTTTTGAAAACATATTTCCGAATATACATGTTACGAAAGTTTTCACAAATTTTGTTTCTAAGAAATCTATTTTTAGCATTTTCGTGTCAACAAATTTAACATGTTCCCTTAAAAGATTTTATTAAAATCATGTAAACGCGGTGTAAGAATCTGCTAAGTTATCACTCGATTTGGAGCGTCAGATCGAGTCAATTCTATTAAAAATTAACGGTCACGAAATGTAGGGGGCTGCCAATGATAGAATCTGCTAAATTTAGATTACACGAAATTTCTTGCTCCATTAATTGTCGATGAAAAAATACTATAAAAAGTTAATTGGGTTAATTATCCTCTTGATATGGAAATTATCGGATTTTTTTTCTTCCAAAAACAGAATTATTTCAACTCTTACCCCCAAATATCTTCGGAGATTGCCTTTCCATTAATTTCCCATAAAAGAATCTCGTAAAAACCTATTTTTGTTGATATTCTTTTTATATGGAATTTTTCAGAGATTTCCTTTCCATTGATTTCCCATAAAAGAATCTGGTAAAAACCTACTTTTATTGATATTCTTTTTATATGGAATTTTTCGGATTTTTTTCCAAAGAAAAAATTGTTCGACCTTGTCGGGAAAGATATTCGCATTTTTTTTTATATAGCATTTTATTTACGGCTAATCCAAAGGCCTGGAGCATCCGATAGAAACGGTCCCATCGAAAATTAGCGGCCACGAAATGTAAAGGGGCTAACTTGTTTTTCAGCCAATCAGGAGCGAGGGTTCCGTTCACCGGCCAATGGTAGAGGAGGTTACCGCAACTCTCGATTGGGTGTTTAGGTTGGGTGTTTAGGCTAGGTTGGGTGTTTAGGTTGTTGATATAAATTTTGGCCAGGTTGCGTTTGGATACATCATGTATCTCGACCTGGTTTAAAATTAAAAAAAAATCTCCACCCACCGTTCTCGCACGACTTTTTTTTAAACTGAAACAATAGTGGCAATTGATGATTAATCTTCACAACCACTACTACTTCAACGAATTTTTAAACAAAAAAAATAAAGAAATCGGGTTATCCCCGGCCAACGGTGGTCACTTACTTTTTGATGATCGATTCGTCGAATTATCCCTAGACTATTTACATATTAATTCGTTTATTTTCAACAAATTTCATGACAAAAAGATTTCTAATACATCATAAGCTTTTGATGAACAAACAATAATGGCTAGACAATTTATTAATGTGTTTTTAATGAAAAGGGGAAGAATAAGGGCCCTAAAGTTAAGTCAAATTATATTTATTACTTTTTACAGTGGCGGATCCACCGTGAAGCAAGGGTGTGCAGTTGCGACCCCTTGCTTTCACAAATCTCTAATAAGCCTCTAAGTTATCCAAGTCCATAGAAATATTTGCGCTCCCTCAAGCCCAACTTAGCCGACTAAACTTTTTAAAGAAGCATGAATTCCTTTCTCTCTTTCGGTTCCATACCGAGGAAACCACACAGAAACTCAAAAATCTTCTCTTCCTTACATACATTCAGAATTTGTACAAATTTCACATATAAAGTACTATTAATTCGGTTTTTGTCCCATGTTTAAATCTTCCGAGGTCATGACAGGATCAGGATTTCATCATGATGCCTAACAGATGAAAAAGTGAAAGAGGGGAAGATATCGTGGGTAAAGATGAATGCAAAATGGATGTAACTGACAGGCCCTGGTTGTAGTATGCATGATATGTACGTACGATTTGTGGAGTAGTTAGGGTAGTTTTAGGTGGTTACTCTATGGGTGCTGGTATATAGAGGGGGTGTATCTGTTTATTATAAATGTAAAGAATGATTATGAATTGGTATCCTTGTGTCTGTGTTGTCTTCTTTTATGTTCTAATGAATTCGTCTAGTTTCTCCTCTGCAATTCTTCCCTTCTCATCTGTTAATTCGTCTAATATCTCTAATGATAATTGATTGATGAGTTTTGGGCTCATCAATTGTTATCAGAGCCGTTCGATCTTGTCGGACGGTTCCTGTTATACCCAAATGGATTCACATAATGATCATTGCAAAGGCCTGATTTCAAATTTATTGGCACTCGTCAAAGAAAATCGACGGGAATTTATGAAGGACAGTTCAAATATTTTAGCACAGTTGAAAGATATTTCATCAAGACGTTCAACATTAGTAGAAGATGAATCATGTTTTCTGAAAATGAAGTTGATTCTTCTGATTCCAACGTTGGTGATCTATGTCCAGTTTTCAGCGAAGAATCTAAAGAGACTGAAGTGCACGCTGATAAGCAACAGGATGAAGAGCCCTACATATTGTGCTTTGCTTCTATTGAAGAAACAAAAAATTACTTCTTCTTTGCAATTAAACAAAGCAAGTATGCGGGAAAATTTCGTGGACGTGCTATTCTGCTTCTTTGGTCTATCATTTCTTGTTCCTTCTATCAAGTGGCCAAGATCCAAACGTTCTGCATTTTATTATTACCTTGTAATTTTGTCTTAATACCATTACTGGATAGTCTGTACACAACCTTGAGGACAAGGTTGTTTTGAAGGGGTAGGAATTGATAGGCCCTGATTGTAGTATGCATGATATGTACGTACGGTTTTTGGAGTAGTTAGGGTAGTTTTAGGTGGTGTTTGTAGGTGAAAATGGTTTCTGCTGATTTCGGTAATTTTGGGTGTATGGTTGAGAAACAATTTAAACCCTAAACAATGTACTGCAAGGGAGTACTTTAGATTCGAGAGATCAATCTGTACAAGTCCGGCCTAAACCAAGAAATGGTCGTTCCAGACTTGCTTCGGTCACAAAGTGAAGGAGAATGGGTTGGTTTTGGGGAGGGAAGCAAGGAAAGTGATGAGACCAGAATAATTGATTCTGATAGAGTAGTTGTGTTACTACGACTTGTATCAGAAAAGTTGGAAGGCTAACAAATGGTAAGATAGCAAGTATTTTCTGAGTGTTGTATATTGATTGGGTGTAGAATACCTCATATTTACTATCTATTGTTTATGCTTTCTTTGCTATTTTTCTTGTAAATTATGTATTTTACGCTTGTTTTGAGTTTTGTAGCTACTTTGGAGTCACACGGAGGAAAAGAAGAAGAAATTACCCAATTTGAGCCAAAAGGGCAAAAAGGTCATTTTATAGGCGATTGATATATGGAGCCCAGTTAAGGTTAAGGGGCAACTCTTTTGGAGGAGTACTAAAGCCAGGCCCAGTCAAGGTTAAGGGGGATTGATATCAGGGTACCCCTTATCATCTACCAGAGGGTGCATTTATCGGCTCTCATGTGGGGTGTCTTAATCTATCCTAACACTCATACCATAGTTCAGTCGAGAAGATTTTCTTCTCTTCTCTTCTTCACTCTCATCCTATTCACCTGAAACTAAGAGCAGCGGCTACTCGAGAGGTAAAATTGCATCAGAAATCGAGAGAGATTGGAGAGGGATTAATTGGTTTGTTGGTTGAGCAGATCGAAACCCAGAGAAGATCAGACCGAGAAGAAGTTATTAGGGTTCGAATCGAGTCTGTGATTGAAGCTCAGGAAGATGGAAGCAACAGAATCGGAGAAGATGTTCATGGTTTTGAGGTTGTATATCTATGAATCGAAATGATGGGTTATGCTGTTCGATCTGTGAAGATGGGTTGGTGCTGGATTGATAGAAAAGGTGAAGATTGAGTTCGAATGAAGAAACAGAAGGATCGGTTCGCTGCTGTTGTTCGAATCACAGAGAAGAAATCAAGGGAACTGGAATTTGAGTTCAACAGAGAAATGGGTTTGCTGTGGTGAAGGAATTGAACAAAGAATGACGCTGGAGGTGGTTGAATGATGGGTTCGGTTAGATTGTCAAGATAAGGAGGATATGAGGCTGAGTTGCTGGTGAAGCTGCTCCTGTTAAACCGAGAAATTGAGATTGAAGCTATGATGGGTTTGTAGCTAAACCAGAGATGGCAATGAATCTGAAATCGAGAGATGGTAAATCGAGAACAACAGATGGATTCTCGTGTTGTTGGTAGCTGCTGTTTGAGAACTGGAATGGTAGGTGTTGAAGCCGAGTTTTAAATGGGTGAAATGAGTTTCTGAAGGTGGTGATGCTTCTGTTACAGGAATGATGATGGAATGGTGCTTGAATTATTAGATGTATGTGCTAGGAATGATGCAGGAATGGAGCTGAGAACGGCCGGAAATTGGCCTGAGAATGTCGTAAAAACAGAGGAAACTCTGTCAATTTCTCTGCCTTGGCGAGTCAACTCAGTCCGCCGGTACACCTTGCCAGACGAATCCGATGATCGATCCGTCCATGTGACTCAGTTGAGTAAGACGATTCAGACCAGTCAGATGCCTAACTGACTCGGCTAACTCCCCTTCTTCTGACCGGATTGACTAACATGGACTGACGGTTTGACCATTTTGACCGTTAGTCCTAACGGTGGACTGACGGAATATTCCGTCGAATATACCATTGACGGCGAATAACTCAGGTGACCGGCGGTGATTTTTCCTACGGGATTCCGCCATAATACCAGATTTTCCGGCGAGCCAAAAATTCCAGAATTTTCTATGGACTTCTCTCATGGGTGTGAAGACTTGGACTAGGAATTGGATGGAGAATTGGGCTCAAATTTGGAAAGAGAAGATGGAAGAGTTGAGAAAGGCTTGGATTTGGAAATTGAATTGCTAAAGGAAAAGGATTCTATTCCTTGGAAGATTTGGAGAATATTGAAGCCTATAAATAAAGAAGTTTTCTACATCTTTTAGACACCTCTCTACACACACAACACTTGTGTTTTTGCTTTCAATTCTTCTTCTTAATTATTTGTGTGAACTTAGAAAATTCTCCTTTTAATTATTTTGTGTGAATTTCAAAAACATGAGTAGCTAATTTTCTTATTGATTGAGGATGAATTCCTAGTTCTTAATATATGGTTTGAGTTTTGTTTCAATTCTATCTTGAGGTTTTTCACATGATTATCGATTGTTTTTACTAATAGGAATGTTTATTCATTCATGATTGATTGATAGATTGTTTGGAGTGCACGCTAAATTGATTTGTTAATTTGATCTAAAGCTAGTGAAAGTTATGAGATAAGTAATCGTTTCTTGACTCTTTACATAAGTAGCAAACACAAGACCTTGTGGAGGGATTCCGTGGAGCAATTGTGTGTGAAAACAACGTTAGCAAGTAAACCTTGATCTAAGAGTTTAACTACTAATATCAACCTAATAAGTTCATAAATCTTAATGCGTTTATTTAAATTACATCTTGAGTGATCTACTTCTAGGTGGTTTGGTAAATAGAATCCGGTAGTCGAGAACTTCCGTGTCCGGTGATACAAGGGATTTAGGGGTTTAGCACTGATCTAGCTGCTTTACCTACGGTTGGTGATAATTTGTGACTAATAACAAGTAGAAAAGAACATAACTTTAATCATTGTTTTGCAACGAAGAAGGATTCCTTGATCTTGTCTCTCTTATTGATTTCAACTTTATCTTTTAATTGCTTTATTTACTTTCTTTTGCTCTACACCCCCCTTTTTGTGACAATTTTTACAACTAGAATCTCTTGCTCCTCGTGGGAACGATCTTGACTACACTATATTACTTGTTAATTAGGTGGAAAAATATTGATTAATTTGTTGTGGTTACGACACGCATCAAATTTTGGCGCCACTGCCGGGGAGAAACGGACGATTTTAGTTGTTTTTATTTTTCTTTTTGCTTTATTCTTGCTTTTTTAGATTTTATACCGTATCTAACTTAGTTTTCGAGAATCTTATTTCAGGTGCTATACCTTTGGTGAATGCTTAAAGAGGGCAGACCGAGTCCAATACGTCTTCGATCCGGCACTCAACTAAAGGATTTCATTCGAGCGGTTAACACTCCACTTCCTCCTTCTTCATCAAGTGAATTCACAGATTCGGACAAAGAGGAAGAAACAATGGATGATCGTACACTCAAGGACCTAGCTTCTCACAAGCTTGACACACAACAATGGTGTATCCAAACTAACTCAACTTTTGAGATCAAGCCGGGGTTGATTAGAGAGTTACCAAAGTTCCATGGCATGGTGAATGAGGACCCAAACAAACATCTTATGGACTTCTATACCATAGTTATGGCCATGCTTCCACCGGAGACCAATGCGGATGGAGCAATGTTGAAAGCTTTCCCGTTTTCTTTGGCGGGAAATGCTAAGGAATGGTTATATTATTTGCCTTCCGTAAGTATCACAACATGGATGGGATGAAGAAACTTTTCCTCGAGAGATATTTTCCCGCATCAAAAGATACTCAAATTCGCAAGGAGATTTGTGGGTTGAAGCAACATGTTGGAGAGTCACTTTATGAATGTTGGGAGCGATACAAGAGGTTGGTGGCAAGCTGTCCACACCATCAATTTAGTGACGCTATGATACTCCAATACTTCTATGAAGCACTCCACTCAAGTGATCGATCTCTTCTTGACGCCGCGGGTGGTGGTGCACTAATGAACAAGACTTTGACCCAAGCTAGAGAATTGATTGAAAGTATGGCTGCAAACTCGCAACAATTCTACACAAGAGATAAACCAATGGTTAGGCGAGTACATGAAGTTAGTGATTCATCATCACATCTTGATCAAAGGATAAGCAACATGGAAATTATGATTCAAAGGATGGCCGCGGTAATTATTCCGGATGGTGAGACCGAACAAGTAAATGCTTTATTTCCAAATCAAAGGCCAAGGTACGATCCATACTCCAATACCTATAATCCCGGGTGGAAGGATCATCCTAACTTTAGTTATGCGAACAAGCAAGCGGCGGCTCCTAATCCATATGCACAACAAGGTGGTTTCCAACAATCACGTTTCCAACCTCAATAACAATTCCAACCACAACAAGTCATGGAGCGAGATTCTTCAATTGATGACAAGCTCAATGCATTGATGCAAGGTATGCAAGGTATCACCACTTTGGTTCAACAACAACAACAAAAGACCGATTCGGCAATCAAGGATTTGCAAACTCAAATGGGACAATTGGCGACCGATGTGAACTTATTGAAATCTCAAGCATCCACAACGCTTCCTTCGCAACCATTTGTGAATCTAAGAGAGAATGTTAATGCGGTTACTTTAAGAAGTGGAAGACAAGTGGAGGGTCCAAGTCATCATGAAGAAGCTAGTGAAGAGGTAGTCAAAGACAAGGAGGAGGCCGCACCAAAGGAGAATTCAACACCAACCGACCAATCCAAGGAACCGGTTCCTACTTTCATTACTCCACCTCCTTTTCCTAGTCGTTTTGCTAAATCCAAGAAAGAAGCTCAAGACAAGGCACTCATGGATATTTTCAAGAAGGTCGAAATCAACATCCCATTCATCGAGGCCATCAAGACAATGCCACGGTATGTGAAGTTCATGAAGGAATTATGCACAAAGAAGGATAGGTTGCTTGATAATGCAATTACTAAAGTTGGTGAGAGTGCGTCGGCTATGCTATTGAAGAAGATGCCTACAAAGTGCACGGATCCCGGTGGTTTCATGGTGCCAATTACTATTGGTAAGCAAAGGTTTGAACATGCTTTACTTGACTTGGGTGCTTCCATTAGTGTGATGTCGGCCGATATATATGACTCCTTGGATCTTGGACCTTTGAAAGAGACAAGAGTTATTATCCAATTAGCAAACAAATCGAACATATATCCAAAGGGACTTGTAGAAGACGTGATAGTGCAAGTAAATGAGCTTATTTTTCCGGTGGACTTCTTTGTGGTGGATATGGACAACAATGAGAACTTAGCATCTACTTCTTTACTTCTTGGGAGGCCATTCATGAAGACCACAAAGACGAAGATTGATGTTGATATGGGTACACTCACTATGGAGTTCGACAAGGAGATAATACACTTTAATATATTTGAAGCCATGCGCTACCCAAGTGATGTGCATTCCTTTTACTCCATTGATGTGGTTGATTCATTAGCGCAACAAATGGTGGAATTGAATCAAGAGGATGAACTTGATGTGGTGTTACAAAAGAGCATTGAATTGGACATCCACGGCTTGTCTAACTTGGATGTTGAAATCTCCAAGGAGTTAGTGGAGATGTGTGGTGCCTTGGCGACATTACAAGAAGCTAAAAAGGGTAATGTTTCATATATTTCTTTACCCGTGAATGATGAAATACTTGTACCATCTATTGTGAAGGCGCCCAAGCTAGAATTGAAGCCACTTCCGGACCATTTGAAGTATGCTTTCTTGGGAGATGGAGATGAGCTTCCGGTGATTATTGCAAAGAACCTCACACCGGTACAAGAAGACCGTTTGCTTAGAGTCTTGAGAGAGCACAAAACGGCTATTGGGTGGACAATTGCGGATATCAAGGGCATTAGTCCATCCATGTGCATGCATATGATTCTAATGGAAGAGAACGTAAAGCCGGTACGTGATGCTCAACGTAGGCTTAATCCTCACATGATGGAGGTTGTGAAGAAAGAGATACTCAAATTGCTAAGTGTGGGGGTAATCTACCCAATTTCCGATAGCAAGTGGGTTAGTCCGGTTCAAGTGGTACCAAAGAAGTCCGGTGTCACGGTTGTTCGAAATCAAGACGATGAACTTGTTCCTACAAGAGTTCAAACCGGTTGGAGAGTGTGCATTGACTATAGAAAGCTTAATTCCGCAACCCGCAAGGATCACTTTCCTTTACCTTTCATTGATCAAATGTTGGAGCGGTTAGCGGGGCATTCTTATTATTATTTCTTGGATGGTTATTCGGGATACAACCAAATTGTTATTGCACCGGAGGACCAAGAGAAGACCACTTTCACTTGTCCGTTTGGAACGTTTGCATATAGACGGATGCCGTTTGGCCTTTGCAATGCGCCGGCCACTTTTCAAAGATGCATGGTGAGTATATTCTCGGATTATGTGGAGCGCATCATCGAGGTATTTATAGATGACTTTAGTGTTTATGGCAATTCTTTTGATGGTTGTTTAAACAACCTTGAACTAGTTCTTAAACGATGCATAGACACAAACCTTGTCCTTAATTGGGAGAAATGTCACTTTATGGTAAACCACGGCATAGTACTTGGTCACATTGTGTCCTCTCGAGGGCTCGAAGTGGACAAGTCAAAGATAGATTTAATAAGAAACTTACAATATCCCACTTCGGTGAGGGAGATCCGTTCTTTTCTTGGTCATGGAGGTTTCTATAGGCGGTTTATCAAGGATTTCTCCAAAATCTCCATGCCGATGTGCAAGTTATTACAAAAGGAGGTACCTTTTGACTTCAACAAGGAGTGCAAGGATGCTTTTGACAAATTAAAGGAAATGTTGACAAGTGCGCCGATTATCAAATCACCGGATTGGAATCTTCCATTTGAATTAATGTGTGATGCTAGTGATTATGCGGTTGGAGCCGTTTTGGGTCAAAGAGTGGACAAGTTGTCCCATGTTATCTATTATGCATCTAGGACCCTTAATGATGCACAAATCAATTATTCTACCACGGAAAAGGAGTTATTGGCTATAGTTTTTGCATTGGAAAAATTTCGATCATACTTGGTGGGTACAAAGGTTATTGTGTATTCCGATCATGCCGCACTAAGACACTTAATAAAGAAGAAAGAAGCTAAGCCAAGATTAATCCGGTGGATCCTATTGCTACAAGAGTTCGACATAGAAATTCGTGATAAGAGGGGTGTGGAGAATATCGTTGTGGATCATCATAGTAGACTTTTTATGTCTCAAGAAGAACTTCCATTACAAGACCGTTTTCCGGACGAACAACTTTTCTCCATGGAAGAATCAACACCTTGGTATGCGGATATAGTGAATTACTTAGTGACAAGGAAAGTACCTAGTACAATGTCTAATTTCCAAAAGATGAAACTTAAGAAGGTAGCTAAACAATATGTGTGGGATGAACCATACTTATGGAAATATGGCGTTGATCAAATAATGCGAAGGTGCGTACCTAACTCCGAATTTCAATCCATCCTCTCCTTTTGCCACACTTTTGCTTGTGGTGGCCACTTTGGTTCTAAACGCACCGCTCTCAAGGTTCTCGAGAGTGGATTTTATTGGCCCACCTTGTTTGAAGATTCATATGTTTTTGTAAATTGTGTGATAGATGTCAACGAACGGGCAATCTAGGTGCTCGAAATCAAATGCCACTCACACCAATTCTCGCCGTTGAGATTTTTGATGTGTGGGGTATTGATTTTATGGACCCTTTTGTCAATTCGAATGGAAACTTTTATATACTTCTTGCCGTAGATTATGTTTCGAAATGGGTGGAAGCTAGAGCCACCAAAACTAATGACTCTCAAGTTGTTTGTGATTTTGTAAGGGAAAACATATTCAATAGGCATGGTATACCAAGAGTGGTGATAAGCGATGGAGGTTCACATTTCAAGAAGGCTTTCCACGCTCTCCTCAAGAAGTACAACATAACACACAAAATTGGTACGCCTTATCATCCGCAAACTAGTGGACAAGCGGAAATTTCAAATCGTGAGATCAAGTCCATTCTTGAGAAAACGGTGAATACCACAAGGAAAGATTGGAGCTTTAAGCTCAATGATGCACTTTGGGCGTATAGAACGGCGTATAAGACAGCGATTGGTATGTCTCCATATAGGTTGGTTTATGGCAAGGCTTGTCATCTTCCGGTTGAACTTGAACACAAGGCTTGTTGGGCGATAAAGAAATTCAACATGGAGTATGATGAAGCGGGGAAACAACGGAAGTTACAACTAAATGAGTTAGAGGAGATACGTAATGATGCTTACGAGAGTGCCCGTATTTACAAGGAAAAGACCAAGCTTTTTCATGACAAGATGATTTCTCGTAAAAGCTTCATCGTGGGACAAAAAGTCCTTTTATATCATTCTCGCCTTAAACTATTTCCTGGAAAGTTAAGGTCCCGATGGATTGGACCATATGTTGTTACTAATGTTTTTCCTCATGGTGCAGTTGAAATTACTAGTCTTAGAGACAATTCGGTTTCCAAAGTCAACGACCCTAGATTGAAACCATACTATGAGAACATCGCTTATGTGAATTTGGATGAACTTCCATTTGGAGATTCACTCCCTCTGGAGGAGTAATGTGCAGCAAGATCTAAGTCGGGCCGTCGACTTTAAAACAAGCGCTTAATGGGAGGCAACCCATAGGTTTTGTATTTCTTATCCTTTTGCTTTTTGTTATTTCTTTTTCTTGTTCCTTATCATGTAAAAATTTCCTACCTTGACTTTACTAGGAGGATTCAATTACATTGAGGACTATGTAAGGTTTAAGTGTGGGGGAGTGGTTAAGCATGTATTTAAAAAAAAAAAAAAATATTTAAAAAAAAAAATTTACTTAAAACCTCCAACTTTTAAAGATTTTGGAGTCACTAGCATACTTCTAGGTATGTTTACATAGAGATTTTGACCGACATAATTGAACTTGGAAGTGTTAGAGAACTACATTCGGATTTCTTGCTTGTTAGAGTGTTAAATAATGGATTTAATCATGCCGGTGATGCGAATTTGGTGCAGGGAGAAGTGCATTATTAGAGTTGCTGATCAATCATTAGTGGAGACTACCCGTATTCATATCATGTGAGGCACCGACCAGAAATTTTCCATCTACTAAAGAGCTTCTTTTGAGTGTGTGTCACCGTACGTTAATTCCGGGTAGAATGGTGAGCTACCCAACCTCCCACCAATAGAAGCACTACTCTTTGATCTCTTGAGTGCTAATTTTTTCAATCATAAGGGTGACGTCTATAGATGAAAGCCTCCTTCTTGTAGTTCGATTTGCAGTTAGCACCATTCTCTCTCGCGACAACAACGGGTCCATAGAAACACCATCATCATCAACAAGGAGCGACATCAAAATCTACAAGGAAAGTTGGAAAAGTTCAAGGTTTACAAGCAACGGAATGAGAAAAAAGAGAAAATTTCAAATTCAAGTAAAGCAACATACAAAGAGCAGATTTTTACATATATATTGAAGACTTACACTACAATGAGGTAATTTTATATCCAAGTATGAAGACTTATTTATGAAAGCAAAGAAAATCAAAAGGTGAGAATTTTTGAAGTTTATGATTTCAAGACGATACAAGTTGTGAAGAATCAAGCGGTAAAATACTTCTCCCACGGCCATGGTTGTATTTAATTTCTCTAGTTTTGTTTTCAAAAAAAAAAAAAAAAAAAAAAAAAAAAAAATATTGTATTGTTTTTATTTTTATTTAATAAGCCGTGGGAAGGAAAATCTATAAGGAAGTTTCAAGCGACAAGGATTTAAGGTAAAGGTTACAAATTGTCAAGGATTTATGAAATTCGAGAGTTTATCATCAATAGTTAAAACCGAAGACGAAGACCAAGAAGTTAAAGACGAGGAGCGGAAGACGTTTCTATTGGATGCCGTGAGAGTGGTGTTATCATAATTGGCGATCGGATGTGAAGGTGAGTAAGTAATCTCATCCTCGATAATAATGGTTGATTTCCTTTCGTAGAGATCGTCAGAAAAATGGTTTTTCAAAATATTAAAAGATGTGGGTTTTTAAAAATATTTCGGAAGTTGTCCTTCCCACCATTCAACGTGTTGCAGGAATTATCTCTTCATTCCTACCTGCACACATGCGAGACCCATAAAAAAAGCCGTTTTTTTTAGTGCAATTATCATAAAATCCTATTTGGTGAGGCAGAAGTCGAGGCGAAATGCTTATTGATCGTTTCTCAAACACGCGTTCTCTCATTATGGTGTGGTTATTTCTCACTCAACATTTAAGAATGAGAATATGTTCTTTAGTATTTCTAACTTCTTATTACTAGCATGCAGAAACTCTATGTCCTCGTAGCTCTTTGGATGCTTGGGACGCTTGAACGCTTTGAAGTTGTGAGTTTTTAGTTTTTGATTTGCTCGAGGACTAGCAAAGTCTAAGTGTGGGGGAATCTGATTGGGTGTAGAATACATCCTATTTACTATCTATTGTTTATGCTTTCTTTGCTATTTTTCTTGTAAATTATGTATTTTACGCTTGTTTTGAGTTTTGTAGCTACTTTGGAGTCACACGGAGGAAAAGAAGAAGAAATTACCCAATTTGAGCCAAAAAGGGCAAAAAGGTCATTTTATAGGCGATTGATATATGGAGCCCAGTTAAGGTTAAGGGGCAACTCTTTTGGAGGAGTACTAAAGCCAGCCCATCAAGGTTAAGGGGATTGATATCAGGGTACCCCTTATCATCTACCAGAGGGTGCATTTATCGGCTCTCATATGGGGTGTCTTAATCTATCCTAACACTCATACCATAGTTCAGTCGAGAAGATTTTCTTCTCTTCTCTTCTTCACTCTCATCCTATTCACCTGAAACTAAGAGCAGCGGCTACTCGAGAGGTAAAATTGCATCAGAAATCGAGAGAGATTGGAGAGGGATTAATTGGTTTGTTGGTTGAGCGGATCGAAACCCGAGAAGATCGGGACCGAGAAGAAGTTATTAGGGTTCGAATCGAGTCAGTGATTGAAGCTCAGGAAGATGGAAGCAACAGAATCGGAGAAGATGTTCATGGTTTTGAGGTTGTATATCTATGAATCGAGATGATGGGTTATGCTGTTCGATCTGTGAAGATGGGTTGGTGCTGGATTGATAGAAAAGGTGAAGATTGAGTTCGAATGAAGAAACAGAAGGATCGGTTCGCTTCTTCTGTTGTTCGAATCACGAGAGAAGAAATCAAGGGAACTGGAATTTGAGTTCAACAGAGAAATGGGTTTGCTTGTGGTGAAGGAATTGAACAAAGAATGACGCTGGAGGTGGTTGAATGATGGGTTCGGTTAGATTGTCAAGATAAGGAGGATATGAGGCTGAGTTGCTGGTGAAGCTGCTCCTGTTAAACCGAGAAATTGAGATTGAAGCTATGATGGGTTTGTAGCTAAATCAGAGATGGCAATGAATCTGAAATCGAGAGATGGTAAATCGAGAACAACAGATGGATTCTCGTGTTGTTGGTAGCTGCTGTTTGAGAACTGGAATGGTAGGTGTTGAAGCCGAGTTTTAAATGGGTGAAATGAGTTTGTGAAGGTGGTGATGCTTCTGTTACAGGAATGATGATGGAATGGTGCTTGAATTATTAGATGTATGTGCTAGGAATGATGCAGGAATGGAGCTGAGAACGTAGGAAATTGGCCTGAGAATGTCGTAAAACAGAGGAAACTCTCTGTCAATTTCTCTGCCTTGGCGAGTCAACTCAGTCCGCCGGTACACCTTGCCAGACGAATCCGATGATCGATCCGTCCATGTGACTCAGTTGAGTAAGACGATTCAGACCAGTCAGATGCCTAACTGACTCGGCTAACTCCCCTTCTTCTGACCGGATTGACTAACATGGACTGACGGTTTGACCATTGTGACCGTTAGTCCTAACGGTGGACTGACGGAATATTCCGTCGAATATACCATTGACGGCGAATAACTCAGGTGACCGGCGGTGATTTTTCCGGCCGGATTCCGGCCATAATACCAGTTTTCCGGCGAGCCAAAAATTCCAGAATTTTCTATGGACTTCTCTCATGGGTGTGAAGACTTGGACTAGGAATTGGATGGAGAATTGGGCTCAAATTTGGAAAGAGAAGATGGAAGAGTTGAGAAAGGCTTGGATTTGGAAATTGAATTGCTAAAGGAAAAGGATTCTATTCCTTGGAAGATTTGGAGAATATTGAAGCCTATAAATAGAGAAGTTTTTTACATCTTTTAGACACCTCTCTACACACACAACACTTGTGTTTTTGCTTTCAATTCTTCTTCTTAATTATTTGTGTGAACTTAGAAAATTCTCCTTTTAATTATTTTGTGTGAATTTCAAAAACATGAGTAGCTAATTTTCTTATTGATTGAGGATGAATTCCTAGTTCTTAATATATGGTTTGAGTTTTGTTTCAATTCTATCTTGAGGTTTTTCACATGATTATCGATTGTTTTTACTAACAGGAATGTTTATTCATTCATGATTGATTGATAGATTGTTTGGAGTGCACGCTAAATTGATTTGTTAATTTGATCTAAAGCTAGTGAAAGTTAGGAGATAAGTAATCGTTTCTTGACTCTTTACATAAGTAGCAAACACAAGACCTTGTGGAGGGATTCCGTGGAGCAATTGTGTGTCAAAACAACGTTAGCAAGTAAACCTTGATCTAAGAGTTTAACTACTAATATCAACCTAATAAGTTCATAAATCTTAATGCATTTATTTAAATTACATCTTGAGTGATCTACTTCTAGGTGGTTTGGTAAATAGAATCCGGTAGTCGAGAACTTCCGTGTCCGGTGATACAAGGGATTTACGGGTTTAGCACTGATCTAGCTGCTTTACCTACGGTTGGTGATAATTTGTGACTAATAACAAGTAGAAAAGAACATAAATTTAATCATTATTTTGCAACGAAGAAGGATTCCTTGATCTTGTCTCTCTTATTGATTTCAACTTTATCTTTTAATTGGTTTATTTAATTTCTTTTGCTCTACACCCCCCTTTTTGTGACAATTTTTACAACTAGAATCTCTTGCTCCTCGTGGGAACGATCTTGACTACACTATATTACTTGTTAATTAGGTGGAAAAATATTGATTAATTTGTTGTGGTTACGACACGCATCATATATTCCCCGAATGAACTTGTTGTTCAGTGGAAATAGGTAAGACCTATTTATACAAGTCGAAGTGAAACGTACCCTGGTCTCATTAAGGAATGGAAAAATGGGTAAGTAAATGGGAGGAGGTGGTAACCGTATGCATGGAATTTGATGTTCCATAAAATCGCTAACGCATGGAATTGATGTTCCATAAAAACATTAACGTATGGAATTGATGTCCCATGAACGTTTCACTTTTAACTCCCTGTATTTACTAACCGCCTCACCCTTATGACACTTCCTTATGACGGGCGTAGTGTACGCCACACACTGTAACCGCCAATCCAATACCCAAAGAGGATCCCCCAGTTTGTGATATGTGTTGATGTCTCAAATGTTTTTGTGGAAAACATGTAGCATATGGTTGTTGCCTGGCAAGTCGAGCTTGGGAGACTTGGTAGCTTGGTGACCAGCATGGTGGCGCGGCTAGGTTAGCATGTCATTGGCATGGCATGGTGGCGCGGCTAGGTTAGCATGCCATTGGCATGGCATGGTAGCGCGGCTGGGTTGGCATGCCATTGGCGTGGCATGGAGGCGCAGCTAGGTTGGCATGCCGTTGGCATGGAATGGCATGGCCAAGCTTAGGTTTTCGGGCTGAAGGTTATCATGCGTCATCTGGTAACCTTGGAGGGCTAGGATTTTCTCCTGGGATTGAAGGGCGACCGTTGATTGTCGCACGCCTTCGTTTTGGTAGCCGCGTAGGGAATGCCAGCATGGTGGCGCGGCTAGGTTGGCATGTCGTTGGCATGGCGTGGTTTGGCGTGGCCAAACTTAGGTTTTCAGGCTGAAGGTTATCATGCGTCGTCTGGTAACCTTGGAGGGCTAGGATTTGCTCCTGGGATTGAAGGGGGACCATCGATTGTCGCACGCCTTCGTTTTGGTAGCCGCATAGGGAAGGCCAGCATGTTGGCGCGGCTAGGTGCGTTTGGCATGTGGGGCCAAGGGCTTGGTAAGCCGTTGCCACATGGGGTGGCTAGCATGGCTAGGTGCGGTTTGGCTTGGCATGTGGGGCCAAGGGTTTGGCAAGACGTTGGCACATGGTGCGGCTAGCATGGCTAGGGCCAAGGCAAGGCGTGGTTTGGCTTGGCTTGGCATGTGGGGTGATAAGCACGTAGGTGCTACATTTTAGACCCATATTTATATTAGCTATGACTCGATATTTTGACTAATATCACTATTTTAGTGCTTTTGTAAAAAGTACAAAGTAATTCGATCATCCAGGAAATAAACGCCTAAATTACGGCTTAAATGGTGTTTGCGACCAAAATGACAAAATATGAATACCTGGTATTTCTATATATCAGCCGCGTTGAAGTCATTTCACTACCTGAGGCCCAAAGGCGTGATTCAAGGGAGCAAAGAATTGTTTTTATTTCTTAGCACCACTCAAGGCAAGAAGACAAAACATGAAACCAGAGAACTCTTTTTGTTAAGCAGGTGAATCACCACCAAAGGCGTCAGAATAAGTGGGTCAAATACCACTTTAGAAGTCTTATGTGTCTACAGTTTAGAGTGGGATCGATAAAGTTGGACGTGGCAACTTACTCCACGTTTCTGAGTGGAATTAATACAACAAATGCATATTTCATTCTTTTCCAAAACAAAAAGAAGTCGCATTTCTTATTCAAGCAGTTGGAGTCCATTTTCTGTAGTTTTGTTTCACCGATCTATTAACGAAAGTGGAGATGGTTCTTTCTGCCATTTATTTGAAGAAAATGATGATGCAGCCGGATGTAGGTACTGGAGTTGGTTGTTCTCGATGGCAGAGTTAATGGAAGAAGAGCTGAAGTTGCAAAGATAACTAGTGGTACTGTACTACATACTGTGACGAGGTTGGAATTGAATTTGAGGTGGAGGTGATGCTGGAAATCAAGAATACCAGATGGTCAGGGAATGGTTGATCGAGAGTTTACTGCCATGGTGGAGGTGGTGTCAGATTGCTGAAGTATTCGTAACTGTGGTGTAATCTTGGCTGAACGTGACTCGGAACAGATTGGGCTTCTCTGTATCGTCTGAAATTGGGTTCGAGTGAAGAGTGAACAGGTACAGCAAAGCCATGGTCCTGATATTGCATGGAGCTCGAGCATATGTATGAGCTATAACTAATGGGAAATAAGGAGTTGGCTGGTGATGATGTTCGGAGGAGAAGAACTCGTGATCATCGATGCTGAAAAGAGTACGGAAGTATCGATGGCAGAAGCTCGTGTTGAACTTAGCAGTGAACGGAATAGAGAAGAAGGAGTCGAGTTGGAGACAATTGCTGTGAACCTAGCAGGAAAGACAGAAGCAAGATGGAAACAGTTTTGAAATAATTATGAATGTGTAGACCTGCAGATGAGAATAAGATGGTGCTGTGGTCAGACTTGGAGTGCTGATTAGAAGAAGAGCAATGAGTTGATGTCGTTAACTAATCGTATTCGGTGCAGGGATTGAGAAGTTGGATTGGCTGAGCTATTGGCAATCGGCCCAAGGCAGTGGTCGAATTCGGGGAGAATGGAACAGATTTGGAGATTATGATGGCTGAAATTGGTTGCAGTCAAGTAGAGCTGTGGTTATTCTTGATCGAGAATCAGCTGCTGGCAGTGGTGGTTGGAATTTGTGAGAAGAATCAAAGTCGAGAAGGTAAAGGGTTGGCTGTGATCTGCGATTGGATTCACTTTGCCGTGGGTGGTCTTGATGTTGAGAGATGGATGGGCTGTTGGTTCGAGAACAATGGCTGGTTTTGTATGGCGCCGTGAAATCGGTTGTAATGGCTTAACAGCAACAACGACAACATACTGGGGTTTGTCATCGACTAAATTTTGGGATATTTGTTCTCGTATTCAGTTTGAGTTTTGTATGGGATTGCAACGGTGAGTGAGCTGTACAAGGAGAGATTTTACAAAGTTTAGCAGGGCATAGTGACGAGAAGTGAGAGCTGATGATGTGACCGGACTTAGTGATTGCCTGAGTTTCGACTTGGCCTAGATTTGGAAGGAGCTCGATTTGGGAGTTGTGGTCACGTGATATGGAGAGTTTGGGCCGAATGTAGGTGGATTTTGGTTGAGCCAGTCAGGGAGTAGCTGTGAATAGAGGGACCGTGATAATAGTGATGTTTCCATTTTTATTGGAGTATATGCAATCACGTTCTTGCATGCAAGATCTTTACCAACATTTATGGACGAAAAATGATGAGCAGGCGGCATATAAGTTCAGATGCAAACGAGTGTTGGAAGAGAGGACGTGGCGGAACCTCATTGGGTGACTTTTTTCATCACTCGACATGTGCCATAACTCAATTGGATAATGACGTGGTCTAGGCAATGAAAAAAAAAATAAAAAAAAAGAAAGAGGAAATAAAAATTCCTTTCGGGGCTTGGTTACGAGGGGATAACGGCTGCACAGCCGAAACCAGAAGAGGCTGGTTTGGAGTTCTCTTTGGGAGGAGGCTGGCTGCGGCCTGGAGGCTGCAACGGGAAGAAGACCAGGGTTTGAGTTTTTTATTCCGTTTGGATTATCTAGGGATTGATTTTATATTGATTTATGGCTTTTGAGAAAGCCATGTCTAGCTAGAGCTATGTTAGGGTTTAGGTAGAAACCAATTTAATTGCGTAAACTCTATATTTATATGCTTAATAATGATTTGATTGATTAGTAGTTTTTCTTCATACAACTTGGTATTCGATTGCTTATGTGATTTTCTTGAGTATGTGTTCTTTTGAATTGATATTTCGTGCTTCGGTTAAATCCCTAGACGTGGTATGCAAGGATAGATAGGTAATGCTTTAAAATCACTACCCATGAAGCGAAGAAAATTACAACGGAGAAACAGTATTTGAAAATGCATGGAATATATATTTAATGTTTAGTAGAGTTTGCATAAATAATTGGTGGAAACCGAAAACCCTATCAACCCATTCCATCTTGTTTATTGTCACGGTTATTTATTATTATTTCATTTTGTCCGAATTTCTGAAAACTCTCAAAAACATCATATTGTGATTACTTAGTTTTTGGTATTAGTTGGTAGAGTATTTCACACTCCCTGTGGGAACGACCTGTACTTGCCATTGTCTACTATTTAGACGATGTGCACTTGCAGTATTATTATTGTAGGTTTCCGAGCCTACCATGGGGCCAATGGTTTGCCATGGGCGCATGGCGTGGTCTGGCTTGGCATGTGGGGCCAAGGGTTTGGCAAGTCGTTGGCACATGGTGCGGCTAGCATGGCTAGGGCCAAGGCAAGGTGTGACTTGGCTTGGCATGTGGGGCCAAGGGTTTGGCAAGCCGTTGGCACATGGTACGGCTAGCATGGGTAGGTGTGGTTTGGCTTGGCATATGGGGCCAAGGGTTTGGCAAGCCGTTGGCACATGGTGCGGCTAGCATGGCTAGGGCTAAGGCAAGGTGTGGCTTGGTTTGGCATGTGGGGCCAAGGGTTTGGCAAGCCATTGGCACATGGTGCGGCTAGCATGGCTAGGGCCAAGGCAAGGTGTGGCTTGGTTTGGCATGTGGGCCAAGGGTTTGGCAAGCCGTTGGCACATGGTGCGGCTAGCATGGCTAGGTGCGGTTTGGCTTGGCATGTGGGGCCAAGGGTTTGCCATGGGCGCATGGCGTGGTGGGTGTGGCTGGCATGTTTTGTGATTGGCACAGGGGTGCGGCTAACATGGTTGGCATGCCTTGGCGCGGTAGGTGTGGCTGGCATGGTTTGCCATTTGGCACAGGGGTAAGGATAGCATGGTTGGCATGCCTTGGCGCGGTATGTGTGTCTGGCATGGTTTTCCATTTGGCACAGGGGTGCGGCTAGCATGGTTGGCATGCCTTGGCGCGGTAGGTGTGGCTGGCATGGTTTTCCATGGCACAGGGGTGCGACTAGCATGGTTGGCATGCCTTGGCGCGGTAGGTGTGGCTGGCATGGTTTGCCATTGGCACAGGGGTGCGGCTAGCATGGTTGGCATGCCTTGGCGCGATAGGTGTGGCTGGCATGGTTATCCATTGGCATATGCGGTGTGAGAATTAGGGTTTTGGCCTGTCGAAACCCTAATTAGCATTTTTTTTAAAAAAAGGTACCCTGGTAATTTTCTTGCAGACAATTAAAGGGTTCAATAAATGTGCTTGGTTTGGACATTATTACTCAAGTTCTGTGACGTCACTATCTGACTAGGGTTTTACGATTTTACCCCTAAGCTAAAAACCACCATCAACATTAAGTCCCCTTCTTAGATCGGAACAGGTGCCTTGTTGCGAGGTAAGCATATGATGGTGACAGACAAGGACGGAATCAAGACGTAAATCACTGTAAAGATGGTCAGGAAAATCCGACTAACCTTTTTGAGAGGTGAAGAGAGTTTTTGCTTCCCGTGTTGGCGGCCCTGCATGAGTTGTACTGGGGATACAGACTGTGGAGTGGTGAGACGAAAGTTGCTGGCTTGGTCTAGCCATACATCACCGAGGAAAAGCGGGCGCAGTCTTGGAAGGTAAAGCGTAGCGGATGGCTTGGCACGTGGGGCCAAGAGGTGGCGTGATCTTAGGAAGGCGAGCATGGTGTATTGGGCCAAGAGGTGGCGTGATCTTAGGAAGGCGAGCATGGCGGATGGCTTGACACGGTTGCTATTTGTGGTAAGGAGAGTCCATGATCCCGCGTTTGGAAGCCTTGCCTAGATTTTATTTGCGTAGACCATGAAGCGGTGAGGTGACTTTAAAATCTCTAAGAGTCCGCTGCGTCTCTTCGAGAAATGGATGTGGTTTATGTTGAGCCAGGAATGTGTAAAGGCCAGTTTGACCAAGGCACAGATTATTGATGCTGTCGCGGCTTCCGCAGTTCTTCAAATTAGGAAAGATATTCCAGGCTTGGTTACTTTTATTTCCAGATGGTGTCCGGACACTCATACGGCTATACGCAGGTGGGGTGAAATGACCATCTCCTTAGAGAGCGTGGTTGTATTGCTGAACCTTCCCGTAATTGGAAACCTTGATGTTAGGTTGTCTGTGGATGAAGAAGAAATGCATGCCGCTCTGGTTGCGAAGTCGAAAGGATTTGTTCGGAAAAGAAACGAGACGAGGTGCTTTTATGACTGGTGGGTGTCTCAGTGGTTTCCCCATGAGTTGGAGTCGAATCAGAAGAATAGTATGCTTTATGCCGCGACGTTCTTGGCTCTTTGGTTATCCAGAGATATTCTCGATGACGGCTCCGGTAAGAAGGAGATAAGGCAGGAACTTATCAAGTTTGCTATAAAACTGGCAAAGGGCGTCGTCCTCCCTATTGGCGGTTTGTTTCTTGGTTCTATGTATGCACACTTGGATCAGCTGGTCTCGGATATGTGTGATTCAAATGGCTATATGAAAGTGGATTCGTACATTCATGCCGCCTTTATTCAGGCGTGCCTGTGGGAGCACTTCGATAAGTATGCCCCAAAACCGTTGGTTGTACTTCCCGAGTCTTGGGGTGGCTCCAGGATACTGCGCTGGTCGAATAGGCATCCAAAGATTGGCTCGAACCTGGCTGGATTTCTTGACAACTCGTACACGGTTAATTTTCGTCCATGGGCTCCGGTGCATGCGTCTATAACTCAGATCAGTACCTTTGCTCATGTTCCGAACATGTCTTTGTCTTCTGATAAAGAGGATCTGAGTGTTGGAGAGATAGTGTTCATGCAAAGCTGCACGTCCGGTCATGTACCGTCTTTCTTTCGAGGATCTTGCAAAGCGATCTTTTACAACATTGATAGGGCGGCTCAGCATATGGGTTTTGACCAAGGGGTCCCACTTGTTCGTCAGCCGGTTGTTCCAGAAACCCCGTTGTCCACTGTTCTCGATGCTAGTGCTCTTGCGTCGGGTCAAAGTCTCCCTTTTCTACTTGCGGAACGAAATCCATCAACAACCTCCAAATGTAACATATTTTGGCAGGATGAGTTTCTTGATATACATGGATTCGTGAATGATGTGGTAGAAAATCGTCGCGGTAAGCCTTCTCCTGCGGTTTTAGCGGAGCATCCACTGTTGAGGGATCCTTCTTTATCCAAACAAAAATCCGCTAGCCCGGGTGTGGACAGTCCCCCAGCAAAGGAGCGAAGGTCTAAAAACCGTGCTGGTGGTTTTCAGTCGGGTCCGACGGCTCTTCCGACTTTTAGTTCCTCCAATATGCGGGTACATATGATTTTCTTCTTGATTTCAGTTGGATCGTGCATATCCTTGTTTCTTTTCTGAGCATGCGTCTTGTATCTTGCCTAGGGTCTCAGCAGCATGAACGTCTTTGCCAAACTTGCAAGTAGTCAGAAAAAATTGCTTCTCGAGATAGAGGGTGGCAGTACCGAGCTTATTCATGGTGATGGGGAAACCGAGAAGGATGAAAGATCAAAGTCCAAAGATGGCGAGAGTAGTTCTTACAATAGCAGTGTTGAATCTTCCTCTAGTCGGTCTGAAAGCGAATCAGTGAGTCTTCTCCATGTCCTTCTCCTTACTTCTCTCTCTTTTTTTTTAAGAGTGTCTAAGTCATGATATCACAGATCGAAGCCGGTTCCGAAGAAGAACTTGAGATGGAAACTGGTGAAGACACGACTTTGTCTCCAGCTGTGTCAGCCAAGCCTGACGGCTTTGAAATAGAGGTAGATCAAAATAGAAGCGTTGTTGTGACTCAGACAACGGAGATTGTTCACATGAATGTTGGCGCAGTCGTTGTTAGGAATCCTTCGCCAGTTACTGATGCAGTCGCAGGCGCCACCTTTGTTCCTCCATACCTGGTTCCTTATCTGGATCACGTGTTGATTGGGGGATTTAGCGTGCCAGCTAAACATGAGGTGTCATATACCAAGATATGGGAAAGCTACGGTCATATTTCCACGACCAAGAAAATTACTAGCCGATACGCGCTGGTCAGGCGTGTGGAGGAAGCCTTATCTTCGATTGACGACATGTGCAACGCGATTGGTCATACGGTTTCTGAGGATGTAATCTCGAGCTGGAGGTTCCACCGTGACATGTGCATAAAGTTCGAATTCAATGCTCCTTGGTTCGTCGACAGTTTCTCCAAGGTCGAAAATTTGCTGGCCCAAACTGTCGAAGGTCCTTCCGCATACATGGTGAAGAAGCAGGAAGCGGAATTCAGAAAATTGTGCAGGCAAGTGAAGTTGAAAAGGGCGACTCTCCAGAGCACGAGGGAGGCCTTTGCTAAGAGGAGCAATACGTTGTTGGAAAACTTTCCTTGAATACACTTTTGTCTTTTGAACTTCTTATTTTTAGGTTTTTTTTTTTTTTTTTGAAAGGCAAATGGGAACGCCTGGTTTATGGTGTTGATTTTCTGGATTTTGGGGTTGACAGATAAATGTTACCTTGATGGTTTTGGATTATTTTTCGGAATGAATTGTTTAGGAATGAATTGTTTAGGAATGAATGTAAGTAACACAAACATCCCAGGGAAGATATGGAAACATGAACTTTGTGTGTCGGTAGATGGCATGGGATGAAACATAACATGGATATTGGATTTATCATTCCCGTGAAAACTTGAAATAGTAAACCATGTATTTTGTCTAGGAAAGACTTACTCAATTTTTTGGATCTGCTAACGAAAACGGGTCATGTGCAAGTCCGACTTTCGTGGGAAACACCGCGATTGTGGAAAATCCCCAGTCGTCCCTGAGTTACTTGATGATCGAGTCGTCGATCCCTGAGCGGATCATTTTGCTTTTAACCTATGGGAAGTCCCCAGTCGCCCCTTGCCGCGTCAAGACTGATAATCGGGTCGTCTGGTAACTGAGTCGCCGATCCCTGAGCGGATCGCCTGCTTCTACCGTCTTGATGTCTGGGTCGAAGCATGAAATTGATGGTCGAAAATTGACATTGTAACCGAAAGATCAATCTCCCACTGTGGTCGCCAATTGTTTGTAGGTGAAAATGGTTTCTGCTGATTTCGGTAATTTTGGGTGTATGGTTGAGAAACAATTTAAACCCTAAACAATGTACTGCAAGGGAGTACTTTATATTCGAGAGATAAATCTGTACAAGTCCGGCCTAAACCAAGAAATGGCCGTTCCATACTTGCTTTGGTAACACAGTGAAGGAGAATGGGTTGGTTTTGGAGAGGGAAGCAAGGAAAGTGATGAGACTGATAGGATCCGGAGATGCATATATAAACCACAATCGCACGGTGTCCAAATAGTAGACAGAGGCAAGTACGGGTCGTTCCCACGAAGAGCGGTAGAAATACTGTAATCAATATCTCTAAAAGGATTAACAAACAATAATGTTTTTGAATTTTTGAATTATAAACAAAGAAATAAAACTGAACAAATAGAATGAATTCAATGAGAAAGACGGCAACCAGGGTTTGTAGTATCCACCACTATTTCTTTTTAATTACTGAAATGAAACATAATTCATGAATATTTAATTACCATTCGTTCTATCGACATCACCTATTATATTTATTAGAATCGCAAATATCACTGGGACACCCTAAGCATGACACATCAAAAGATTAAACCAAAGCATGCACCATCAAATTGTGTTAGCGAGAAAATTATACGAAACTAAATTTAGGTCCTCAAATAATACCTGGTTATTCTAAGCATACTCAATCAAAGGATTTAACCCAAGCATGAAATATCAAATAAGTAGACAAATATATTTTCAATCCTAACAATTATGCGCAAAGGTTATACAAACCGGTGAAGCGACAACACATATTTCGATTAATCAATAAATAAGATCATGAAATTAATTTATTCAAATCAAAATAGCCTCAAAACCATATATGTTTCCAATCAAAGTGGTCTAATGCTCAAGAGTGGTTTCAACACAAACCCTAGTTATGAAAGTCTAGCCAAACATGGCTTTCTTAAAAGCTATAAATCAATCGCTAATCAAAAACAAAACGGGAGAAAATGAACTTCAAACCCAATTCTCCTAGTTGTGGCGGCTCTGTGTTGTCTCCTCTCTGGTTTTGGCTTGAATACGCAACACTGCGAAAATCCCAACTCCAGCCGGCCCCCCTTTCTCCTGTTCGTTTCTGTTAATATATCTAGATGATGTCGCGCAACAATCAAAACCTAGCACAATTGCCAGGCCCAGTCCAGCCCAAGCAAATTCTAAATCCAACCATTACCAAAGTCCGGCAACTGCATGTTTCTGGCCGTCCAACTCCCATCGTCTCCGCTGTCAGTTCGTGCCAAGGACCCCCTTCTTAATCATTGGAACGCTCACATCAACCATAACATCAGCATCTCCAGCAGTTCGTCTCAACACCATGATAGTTCTCCTGTAGTACTCGACTCTTCATCCGAGAAAGAGACGGATCGAAGAAGTAGAGCGATGCGAAGTCTCTGTTTGCACTACTCGAACCACATCTTCACGATGCAAAGTTGTTGTTGATTTTCCGGCATAAACTCGTATCCATTTTCTTCATTCCAATCTCGAGACCCCGCACTTCTCATTACCAAAGAACAAATTCCCCACACCGGATTCAACACATGAACCTTTGTTCTCTGCCGAATCTCCTTCATTTCAAGACTTTATACCACAACTTCTTGCTCCCTGCAAAACTAAAATTCTTCCTCGATTGTCTTTGAAATCCCTCTAAAAATCACGGTAACCATGTGTTGATGGTGGTTTTTAAACAAGGGGTAAAATCGTAAAACCCCATGACCTAGTGTTACCCGCAACACATTAACTAAGAGCATTTAACTCAGGTGTAAATAATTAATAGGGGTATTTTTTCAAAATACCAGATTAGGGTTTTCAACACGTAACCCTAATTCCAAGACCAAGCCGCATCTTGCGCACCCATGGCAACCATGCCAAACCCAAATTTCACTCTGCGCACCATTGCAACCATGCCAAACCAAGCCGCACTCTGCGCACCATGGCAACCATGCCAAACCGAGCCGCACTCTGCGCACCATGGCAACAATGCCAACCAAGCCGCACTCTGCGCACCATGGCAACAATGCCAACCAAGCCGCATACTGCGCACCATGGCAACAATGCCAAACCAAGCCGCATACTGCGCACCATGGCAACAATGCCAAACCAAGCCGCACCCTGCACACCATGGCAACAACGCCAAATTCCAAGCCGCTATGCCTTTGGCCCACGCCAAATATAGCGCCCTAGGTTTGCAAGACTTGCAACTAGGTCAACATGGCCGCACGTGCCATTGGCACATGCCAACACGTGTCGCAAGCCATATTTCCAAGCCGCTATGCCTTTGGCCCACGCCAAATATAGCGTCCTAGGCTTGCAAGACTTGCAACTAGGTCAACATGGCCGCACGTGCCATTGGCACATGCCAACACGTGTCGCAAGCCATATCTCTAAGCCGCTATGCCTTGGGCCCACGCCAAACATAGCGCCCTAGGTTTGCAAGACTTGCAACTAGGTCAACATGGCCGCACGTGCCATTGGCACATGCCAACACGTGCCGCAAGCTATATTTCTAAGCCGCTATGCCTTGGGCCCATGCCAAACATAGCGCCCTAGGTTTGCAAGACTTGCAACTAGGTCAACATGGCCGCACGTGCCTTTGGCACATGCCAACACGTGCCGCAAGCCATATTTCTAAGCCGCTATGCCTTGGGCCCACGCCAAACATAGCGCCCTAGGTTTGCAAGACTTGCAACTAGGTCAACATGGCCGCACGTGCCATTGGCACATGCCAACACGTGCCGCAAGCCATATTTCTAAGCCGCTATGCCTTTGGCCCACGCCAAACATAGCGCCCTAGGTTTGCAAGACTTGCAACTAGGTCAACATGGCCACACGTGCCATTGGCACATGCCAACACGTGTCGCAAGCCATACTTCCAAGCCGCTATGCCTTTGGCCTACGCCAAACATAGCGCCCTAGGTTTGCAAGACTTGCAACTAGGTCAACATGGCCGCACATGCCATTGGCACATGCCAACACGTGCCGCAAGCCATATTTCTAAGCCGCTATGCCTTGGGCCCACGCCAAACATAGCGCCCTAGGTTTGCAAGACTTGCAACTAGGTCAACATGGCCGCACGTGCCATTGGCACATGCCAACACGTGCCGCAAGCCATATTTCTAAGCCGCTATGCCTTTGGCCCACGCCAAACATAGCGCCCTAGGTTTGCAAGACTTGCAACTAGGTCAACATGGCCGCACGTGCCATTGGCACATGCCAACACGTGCCGCAAGCTATACTTCCAAGCCGCTATGCCTTTGGCCTACGCCAAACATAGCGCCCTAGGCTTGCAAGACTTGCAACTAGGTCAACATGGCCGCACATGCCATCGGCACATGCCAAACACACACGCTGGTAGCCTAACTTGCAAACCGTGCAACCTACCACCAAGGCATTCCACACATGCCAAACACACACGCTGGTAGCCTAACTTCCAAACCGTGCAACCTACCACCAAGGCATTCCGCACATGCCATTGGCACATCCCAAGCACACACGCTGGTAACCTAACTTGCAAACCGTGCAACCTACCACCAAGGCATTCCGCACATGCCATTGGCACATGCCAAGCACACACGCTGGTAACCTAACTTGCAAACCGTGCAACCTACCACCAAGGCATTCCGCACATGCCATTGGCACATGCCACACGCGCCACTAGCAGCGCCACTTGCACTCAAGATGCAACCAACACTCGAGACATCGACACAAACCGGGGATGCTTCTTTAGGGTTTTGGTTTGGCGGTCACAAAGATGCGGCGTACACTACGCTCACATTAAGAAAGCGTGAAAAGGAATAAAGCGGTCAAATAAAAGAGGAAATAATGGTGAAAAACGTTTTCGCCCATTAAACCATGCGGTTACCACCTCCTCCCATTATTTCACCCTTTACTCTCTTCCTTCATGAGACCAGGGTACGTTTCAATCTCGACTTGTATAAATAGGTCTTACCTATTTCCACCAGACAACAAGTCTCGGTCAGGAGAAATATACTACACTTACACTCTCAGAAAGGCAACTTTGCAAGCTCTCCCAAAAGCTTCCATCTCTTGCAAGCTTCCTAAGCTTTTACTTTCTGATACAAGTCGAGATACTACTCTCCTCAAAACCTTTCTTTGGTTCCCTCCCCAAATCAACCCTACTCCTCCACTTTGTGACCGAAGCAAGTCTGGAACGGCCATTTCTTGGTTTAGGCCGGACTTGTACAGATCGATCTCTCGAATCTATAAAGTGCTCACGTGCAGCACATTTGTTTAGGGTTTGAATCAGTTTCTCACTCACCCACCGAAATTACCGAAATCAGCAGAAACGATTTTCACCCATAAACACCATGGCAGCAGCATCTCGTTTCTTCATCTCAGCTGATCACCACCGGTTTGAATCCAAGATTTTGCTGCCAGTCCATTCGAGTACCAGTTCATAGTACAAGCGCCACAACCATCACTTAGCTTCTTTACTCCATCGGCAGCACATATTTCGTCTTCGTTACTGCAATATAATTGAGCCACAGCCACCAAAAGACACCAGTTCAACCACCTTTCCACATGGCTACGGCAACAATCTTCTAATTCCTACACCTTTCTATTCACGTCCTCTCTGAACTCCAAACATCACCAAAGACTCATACAAACAACCACCGATCAAACCCAGTCCAAAAATCTCCTTACTTTGCTGCTATACACTTCGTTCCTCAATTGAAATCTCAATAACAACTCCACATTCCACTCCATGTGTTCTCGTTCATCAGCACAGACTCTTTTCTTCTTCTGCAGTCATCATTGTTTTAATGGCAGCAAAGTCAGGCCCTCAAATCAGTTTTCTGGCAAAAATTCAGTCCGTCCTCTTCACTGATTCGAAGCATCTTCCTCTAGCATCAACATACATCTCTACTTCGAACTCAAATGAGGTCTGGGTAAAAACCAATCACCGGCAGTCCTGCAGTGGCAACATGATTATATAGAACAACCACTTCCATATTCTTTCGTGCACAGAACCACTCCAATCATCTCCTCGTGTTCTGCAGCACTCTTGCATTCCACCTGAACCTCTAAGCAAATCCACCAGTTACAACCAGTTTCCATACTCATTTCAGCATCGCTGACAACTGTAGACGAAACCCATGTATTCAGCTCCACTGTTTGCTTCCTCGGCACACATTAAATCCCAGTATGACCCAGTCAATTAGAACCACTAGCTGCTCCATCTTCTTATTTGTATAAGCCATTGAAGTCTCCCATCTTCTTCCAAGCTCTTGCTGCCATCTTCTTCTTCCACTCGATCTACTGCACTATGGGCAAATCCATTACATCTCCATCTTATCACCATTTGACTTTATGCTACCGGCAGACGAGGACATCACCACCAGCTGTTTAACCATCGACACCAACTGTCGGCCACTACTCATTAAAACACGTTCCCTGACCACTGAACGTGACAGTTTATTCACCCACCGGTAAAGCAAACCCATCTTCAGTTCAATCCGAGAATTCTCTTTCACTCGACTGAAATCGGCCAGAACCTTCTCTTCCGGTCATAGTTCGACCAAGCTTGGTCGAAGGACATAATACAAAATGGAACGAACACAACTCCTCCATCTTCACTTCATCTCAGCTTTGATTAATACTTTTGAACCTTGTAAACATCCATTGATGTCAACACAAGATCCACTGATATTGTTGCTGCTGTAGAACTTCAATAAACCCATCCAGCCATGCCTTGCCTTCACTTGTTTAAACGGATGAACCTTATAACCATCTTGCCTTTGAAAACCCAGTTGAACTCTCTCCCATAATCTAGCCATCGTATGCTTAAGAAATTATAATTTCTTTTCATTTGAGGAAGAATAAAAGGTGTTGTTCAAGACCCACTGTGTGGTTGATAAATGCCCATGTCCCACTATTCTTTATTCCACCATTCTCTCTGTCGGTAAAATGATGTAGTCAAGCAGCTGGCTTGGGTGGTGAGCAACATGGGCATGCAAGGTAGACCACCATAGGCCCAGTCTCTTTTGGTGTCTTAAGCGTTGTTGTCGCAAATACCAATTAGCTCTTTCGCCACGTATTCCGCCTTCGGTAGCATTTACATGTACTTTCTACAAAAGCACTAAAATAGTAATATTAGCCAAATATCGAGTCCTAGGTAATATAAATATGGGTATAAAATGTAGCACATACGTGCTTATCAACACCCCAACACTTATATTTTGCTAGTCCTCGAGCAAAACAAAGAATGTATCCGCTCCACAGCTCGATATAGAAATGTCTGCTAAACAGCTAGACGGAACCACTAAACAGTGGTATAGAGATGTCTGCTAAACAGCGAGACGAATCCACTAAATAGTGGATAGAGATGTCTGCTAAACAGCTAGACAAAAAGACCCGCTAAACAGATGATCATTTTTTTTTATATTTTTATTATAGACCCGCTAAACAGCTGGTCATAAAATGAAAATCTGAAAAAGACCCGCTAAACAGCTGGTCATAGAAAATACTCTAAAAATAATTTTTTTTATTTTTTTATTTTTATTGAAAATTCCTAACGAGAGTGCCACTCCCCCACACTTAAACATAACATTGTCCTCAATGTAATTGAGTCATCCAACGCAAAAACTAAGATGGGAAATTCAAGCAAACAAATAAAAGATAGAGAAAAGAAAACAAATCTGATGGGTTGACTCCCATGAAGCGAAATCGTATGGGTTGACTCCCATAAAGCATAATCTTCGTATCCATTTTGCGCACATAAAGAACCCCAAACAAGGGGAGGTTGCACCAAAGTAAGCAGCAAAGCATATATATATAATCTGAAAAGTTGGGGATCAATCCAACAAATCAGGTCAGCTGCAAATTTGAACCTGCAGACACTATAAACCACAAAACCAACGTGTAGATCCATTCTCAATAGAAAGCAATCCTTAGTCAAGATAAGCATATCACTCTCATAGAAAACAAACATATTAGTTTTTATTTTGGAAACACGCTCTAAATCAGGTTTTAAATCAGCTGAAATACGTTCGGTCGACACATTATCTTCTCTAGAAATCATAGGATTCAATGCATTGACAACGTAAAAAGGCACAAAATCATCCAACTCGGCACAATGGTTTAAACATGCATCTAGTGATTCAAGTTTGTCAAAATTAGTAACTCTTAAGTCTGGATCTAAGTCCGCGGAAATAACTTCCGTTGGTGAGTTACCTTGATTAAATATTGGAAGTCGCAATGCATTGACAATATCAATAAGCATCGGGTCATCCGAATCAGCAAAGTGTGCTAAACAAACATATAAAGGCTCAAAATCATCGGTACAAGTTAGCTGACCAATATTAATATGTCCAACATTCACATATGCATTCATAAAATCACAAGATGGATCAGCGAAAGAGGAGCTCAATGGGGCAACAATATCATGAATCGGCTCATCATTATCTGCAACTAGAATCTCACTATTCGAATCACTAGAAGGTACCTCATTATGAACGTCTACTGTCTCTAAGTCGTTAGACTCAATAATAGTATCTTCTGTATAAACATGTTCTTCTAAATCATCATTATCTGAATAAATGGCGTCTCTAACACAACTATCGTCTTTTTGAATAGACAAATAATCAGTTAAATGATCATGAATTGAGTAAGATACAATAGATTCAGATATTATATCGGTATCATAATTCCTAAAATCACTTCTAGTGTCAAGTTCATTTTCACCCTCATGGTATTGGGGTTGACACTTATCTGAATAACCACCCATAGCGAAATTACGTGGATTCCAAGTTCCAAACCTGAGACGATTATAAGCAAGAACTTCTTTATGCCGTGACCCATACATGTATTCACCAAGCGTCATATGAGATAAAGTCTCCTGAGGAACGCTCGGCATCCTCAAAAAGGTACCTGAAATAAAATTCTAACACACGGATATAGTCAAAAAGAAAAAGAAATCATAAAAATAAAAATAGAAAAACTATACAAAAGAATGAAAATAAATAGAATAAAAACCTAGCTATTTACAAAATAAAAAAATACTAATTACAATATTCCACAACCGCTCCCCGTCATCGGCGCCAAAAATTGATAGGATCCGGAGATGCATATATAATAAACCGCAATCGCACGGTGTCCAACTAGTAGACAGAGGCAAGTACGGGTCGTTCCCACGAAGAGCGGTAGAAATACTGTAATCAATATCTCTAAAAGGATTAACAAACAATAATGTTTTTGAATTTTTGAATTATAAACAAAGAAATAAAACTGAACAAATAGAATGAATTCAATGAGAAAGACGGCAACCAGGGTTTGTAGTATCCACCACTATTTATTTTTAATTACTGAAATGAAACATAATTCATGAATATTTAATTATCATTCGTTCTATCGACATAACCTATTATATTTATTAGAATCGCAAATATCATTGGGACACCCTAAGCATGACACATCAAAAGATTAAACCAAAGCATGCACCATCAAATTGTGTTAGCGAGAAAATTATACGAAACTAAATTTAGGTCCTCAAATAATACCTGGTTATTCTAAGCATACCCAATCAAAGGATTTAACCCAAGCATGAAATATCAAATAAGTAGACAAATATATTTTCGATCCTAACAATTATGCGCAAAGGTTATACAAACCGGTGAAGCGACAACACATATTTCGATTAATCAATAAATAAGATCATGAAATTAATTTATTCAAATCAAAATAGCCTCAAAACCATATATGTTTCCAATCAAAGTGGTCTAATGCTCAAGAGTGGTTTCAACACAAACCCTAGTTATGAAAGTCTAGCCAAACATGGCTTTCTTAAAAGCCATAAATCAATCTCTAATCAAAAACAAAACGGGAGAAAATGAACTTCAAACCCAATTCTCCTAGTTGCGGCGGCTCTGTGTTGTCTCCTCTCTGGTTTTGGCTTGAAGCCGCAACACTGCAAAAATCCCAACTCCAGCCGGCCCCCCTTTCTCCTGTTCGTTTCTGTTCATATATCTAGATGATGTCGCGCAACAATCAAAACCTAGCACAATTGCCAGGCCCAGTCCAGCCCAAGAAAATTCTAAATCCAACCATTACCAAAGTCCAGCAACTGCATGTTTCTGGCCGTCCAACTCCCATCGTCTCCGCTGTCAGTTCGTGCCAAGGACTCCCTTCTTAATCTTTCGAACGCTCACATCAACCATAACATCAGCATCTCCGGCAGTTCGTCTCAACACCGTGATAGTTCTCCTGTAGTACTCGACTCTTCATCCAGAAAGAGACAGATCGAAGAAGTAGAGCAGTACAGCAGTGTCTGTTTGCACTACTCGAACCACATCTTCACGATGCAAAGTTGTTGTTGATTTTCCGGCATAAACTCGTATCCATTTTCTTCATTCTAATCTCGAGACCCTGCACAGCTTCTCATTACCAGCAGCAAATTCCCCACACCGGATTCAACACATGGACCTTTGTTCTCTGTCGAATCTCCTTCATTTCAAGACTTTATACCACAACTTCTTGTTGGGAAAATGAGTTTTTAATGTTTTGATTTTATGATTTTGGTGGGAATGAAACTTAGAACCTTTGGGTCTCTAAGAGCTCTTACTCATTTTCATATGAGTGAATGAAATAGAACCTTTAGTCCCACATTGGGCATAACTAAAGAGGAGTTCCACTATATAGCTATTCCTTTATGGATAGTTAGTAAAACAATGTGGGTGGAACGGGTGGGGCGAAATATTTTTGTCTTCACCAAGGTTTGGGCTTAGGGCTCGTGCATCCGCCATGGACAAGTCAACCAAGACTAATCTTTTTGGAAAAATTCTTTTGAATTATTTCCTAAACATTTTGAAAATCAAAATAAATTCTGTCTTAATTGTGGGGGGCGTATGACCCGTTGGGAATTATTTCTTTCCATTTTTTCTTGTGTCGACATAATGTGCATGGCTGTTTTATTACCGTTTTGAAAAAATCTTGAATTAATTCGAATTCATTTCTGTCTTTAATTCTGATTTATTCTCTCATTAATTCGCTCTTAATGCCCAATCAATTCGAACTCTCTCTTCTCCCCTATATAAACCACTCGAGTTCTTCATTTCAATTTGTGTCCAGAAGAGCTACTATCCTCTTCTTTTCGTCTCTCTCCCTCTGTGTGGTCTTTTTATTTTATTCCGTGCTTTGCTGTTGAGTTCGTAAGAGTGGGCAAGTATTGTAGTGCTAACAATACTTGCAACAGGCAGTTTTATCCTGGATACAACTTGACCACAGGGTATTGGCATCACTCATTCTTGAGGCGTACCGGTCAACTATTGTGTTAAGGACAGCGTGTTGAACACGTGACTCTGTCTTCTGTTTGATGTCCATTGAGTGCTTATTTACCTTTCAGAAATTTTACTTCTAACTTTTTCACATCTTCTGTTTAGTGTTTTATTGTTACAGTCGCAACAATCTTAACACAATAGTTCTTTTCTGTCTGTAACAATGGGTAAGAACGATGTTGAAAGGCCTGCAAAGTTCAATGGGAAAGACTTCAAAAGATGGCAATCGAAGATGTTATTTTTTCTGAGTTATCATGAGTTGGATCATTATGTTTTGGTTCCTTTTGATGAGGGTATGAAGGATATGGGACGTGAACTTGAGTTGGAGGATTGGGTTAGGCAGAACTATATGGCCAAAAATCATATTCTCAACTGTTTAGAAGATGTTATGTATGACTTCTATATTGCAAAAGAGAACTTTAATGCTTTTGATTTATGGGATGCTTTAGAGGCAAAATACCAAGCTGAAACTGCTGGAAGTAAGAAATTTTTGGTAGCTAAGTTCATGGAATACAAAATGTCGAATGACAAATCTGTGGTTGATCAATTCCTTGAATTCCAGCAAATTATCAATCAAATTCTTGCGGAAGGTATGATGATTGATGAAACTTTTCAAGTGTCTGCTGTCATTGAGAAATTGCCTTCTTCCTGGTCTGAGTACAAGAAGAAACTGAGACATGAAACTGGTGAAGTCACTATGGTTGATTTGGGTAAGAAGATTCAAGTTGAAGAATTGTTGTGCTCCAAGGACAAAAATGTATCTTCTGCAAGGGACATGTCAAACAAAGCTCATGTGACCGAACACAAAGGTTCCAATGCTGATAAGAACCGAAACAACTCCAAGAAACCTCCGGCAAGAAAGGTATGTTTGAAACCCAAATCTAGCATTAATAAAATTAAGGGTGATTGTTATGCTTATGGAAATCCTGGCCATATGGCGGTTCACCGTAGAAACCGTAAGGACCTTAAAAAGAAAAATAATGCTAATTTGGTTGAAAACAACAAAGATGAATTTTCCAGTACGATTATCCGAAGTTAATTTGGTAACAAATGTGAGAGATTGGTGGGTAGACTGCGGGGCTACCAAACATGTCTGTGGAAACAGAGATATGTTCACCTCCTACGAAGGGTAGGGGAAGGAGAAAAACTCTATATGGGTAACTCATCTGCAGCTGCGGTTGTAGGAAAAGGCAAAGTTGGGCTCAAGCTAACTTCTGGCAAAACTCTCACATTGAATGAAGTTCTTCATGTTCCGGACATCTGCAAAAATCTTGTTTCTTGTGGTGTTTTAGATGATAAGGGATTTAAAATTGTAATAGAATCTGGGAAATGTGTTGTAACTAAGGGTAAGGATTATGTGGGGCAGGGTTATAAGACTGAGGGTCTGTATAAGCTTAATGTAAACTCTGCTGTAATGAATAAGAATGATTCTTCTGCTTATGTTTGTGAGTCTTTGAATGTTTGGCATGGTAGACTTGGACATATAAATTATAAGTCAATGCATAAACTGGCTAATGTAGGCTGCATACCCAAATTTAGTTTGGAAAAGGAACACAAATGTGAAATATGCGTAGAATCAAAGTATGCTAGAAAACCTTTTAGCAAAAAAGTTCATAGAAATTATAAACCCTTAGAATTAATTCACTCAGACCTAGTTGACATGAAATCGGTTCAAACTAGAGGTGGTAAGAAATGGTTTGTTACTTTTATAGACGACTGTACGAGGTACTGTCATATATATTTGCTTAGAGGTAAGGATGATGCCTTAGAAGCCTTTAAGATGTATAAACTAGAAGTTGAAAACCAACTAAATACTACCATTAAAACAGTTAGGTCTGACCGTGGTGGTGAGTACAGAGTTCCGATAGGAGATTTACAGTAGAACATGGCATAATACACGAGGTTACCCCTCCTTATTCACCTCAGTCTAATGGTGTAGCTGAACGTAAGAACCGTACCCTTAAGGATATGATGAATGCCATGTTAATTAGTTCAGGATTACCTTCGAACTTGTGGGGGGAAGCTATCCTCTCAGCATGCTATATCCTGAATAGAGTACCATTTAAAGGATCAGATAAAACTCCATATGAATTATGGAAAGGTAGACAACCTTCTTTTGCATACTTCAAAGTGTGGGGGTGTTTGGCTAAGGTTCAGATCCCTAAACCTAAAGCAACCAAGATAGGACCCAAAACTGTTGACTGTGTCTTCATAGGGTATCCTGAGCATACTCCCCGCATATAGATTTATGGTTGTGAGTTACTGAAATTTCAAATTGGTGTGAATACTATTATGGAATCTAGGGATGTCTTTGTGTTCTTTGAAAATATTTTTCCTTTGAAATCTGACTCTCGTAAGAGAGGTCTTGATCCCCCTGGGTGTCCCTTCAACCAGTCGACTTTACCTTTAGAGGAAGACGAAGTAGAAATTGAGCCTAGGAGAAGTAAAAGGGCTAGAACCAAAACCTCCTTTGGACCTCGACTTCGTAACACTAGCGAGTCTGATCCTCAGACTTATAGAGAAGCCATGACTTCTTCTGAAGCTCCATGGTGGAAAGAGTCATCTGTTAGTGAGATGGAATCCATCAAAGAAAATGATACGTGGGAGCTGGTAGATTTACCTCCAGGGTGTAAGGCCATAGGATGTAGATGGATCTTCAGGAGGAAACGTAACATAGATGGAACTGTTCAAAAATACAAGGCTAGGTTAGTAGCTAAAGGCTATAAACAACAGGAAGGTGTAGATTTCTTTGATACTTACTCACCCGTTACGAGAATTACTTCCATTAGGATGTTAATTGCTATAGCTGCGGTTCATAACCTAGAGATACATCAAATGGATGTAAAAACAGCTTTTCTAAATGGTGAATTAGATGAAGAAATTTACATGGAACAACCTGAAGGCTTTGTAGTGAAAGGTTGTGAAAACAAAGTTTGTAAACTGAAAAAATCTTTGTATGGATTGAAACAAGCACCTAAACAATGGCATGAAAAATTTGATCATGTAATGTTTTCTAGTGGTTTTAAAATCAATGAATCTGACAAGTGTGTCTATACTAAACTTGTGAATGATGCCTGTGTGATTGTATGCTTGTATGTTGATGATATGCTTATACTTGGTACAAACATGGATGTAATTAATTCCACTAAGAGCATGCTAAATGAGAACTTCGACATGAAAGACTTAGGCCCCGAGATGTAATCTTAGGGATGAAAATTAGAAGAAATTCTAACGGTTATAGTCTTAGTCAATCTCATTATGTTGAATCATGTGCTTAGAAAATTCAATCATTTTGATTGTAAACCCGCTTATACTCCGTATGATCCTGTTGTAGACTCAAAAAGAATAAGGGTAATGGAGTGTCACAACTTGAATACTCACGAGTTATAGGAAGTCTGATGTATTTGATGAACTGTACTAGGCCAGACATTGCTTATGCTGTGAGTAGGTTAAGTAGGTATACTTGTAATCCAGGGCAGGAACATTGGGATGCACTTTTTAGAGTGTTGAGGTATTTGAAATACACTTTGACCTTTTGTTTAAATTATGAAGGGTACCCTGCCATCCTTGAGGGATTTTGTGATGCAAACTGGATATCAGACTCAGAGGAGACTAAGTCTACGAGTGGATATGTTTTCACTCTAGCGGTGGGGCTGTTTCTTGGAAGAGTTCCAAACAGGACACGCATAGCTCGATCCACTATGGAATCCGAGTTTATTGCGTTAGATAAAGCAGGAGAGGAAGCCGCTTGGCTAAGATGCTTTTTAGAAGACATTCCTCTCTGGCATAGGCCTGTGCTAGCTATATCTATACATTGTGATAATCAAGCTGCTATAGCTAAGGCTAAAAACAGCTACTATAATGGGAAGTCTATACACATTAAAAGAAGACATAATACCCTGAAAAAACTAATCTCAAAAGGCGATATTTCAATTGATTGGGTAAAGTCTAAGGAGAATATCGCGGACCCTTTGACGAAAGGTTTGTCCAAGGAGATAGTTAATAATGCATCGAGGGGGATGGGGCTTAGGCTCATTAAATAAACTTGCCATGAAGGATACTCAACCTTCTTTGACTGGAGATCCCAAGATCAAGGTTTTGAATGAGACAACTAATTTGTGGCGAGTTAAGGTAAACACTATCAGAGAATTTCATTCTCTGCCCCTTCCCTATGGTGTAGACGTGATAGTGTGACTGCATGTGAAGGATGACTTTCAATTAAGTCTTAATGAGTTCTATAGTTTCAATTTAAGATTGAAGTGGGGTGTAGCAGTAAACACTCTTGATGGAACTCACCTATCTGAATGTGGAAGTGGGTCGCTTCCTATGAGAATAGAGCTGATTGTCTAGAGCATTCTGAGAAACGGGATTTGTCCAGGGCCAAAAAGGACACAACGGCACGAACTTGACAACACCTAGAGAGATATCACGTGTGGTTATTATCGCGGATTGCACCAAACGATGGCAGTTCAAGACATCGCGTTCACTGTCCATCAAGTAGTCCCGGCAATTTCTCACTAAGCAAAGGTTCAAGACCTCATGGACACCTCTTGCCTAAGTGGTATTTCTCGCTTTCCGTTTTCTGATTTTATCGGTATTTCATTAATGTGGGGGATTGTTGGGAAAATGAGTTTTTTATGTTTTGATTTTATGATTTTGGTGGGAATGGAACTTAGAACCTTTGGGTCTCTAAGAGGTCTTACTCATTTTCATATGAGTGAATGAAATAGAACCTTTAGTCCCACATTGGGCATAACTAAAGAGGAGTTCCACTATATAGCTATTCCTTTATGGATAGTTAGTAAAACAATGTGGGTGGAACGGGTGGGGCGAAATATTTTTGTCTTCACCAAGGTTTGGGCTTAGGGCTCGTGCATCCGCCATGGACAAGTCAACCAAGACTAATCTTTTTGGAAAAATTCTTTTGAATTATTTCCTAAACATTTTGAAAATCAAAATAAATTCTGTCTTAATTGTGGGGGGCGTATGACCCGTTGGGAATTATTTCTTTCCATTTTTTCTTGTGTCGACATAATGTGCATGGCTGTTTTATTACCGTTTTGAAAAAATCTTGAATTAATTCGAATTCATTTCTGTCTTTAATTCTGATTTATTCTCTCATTAATTCGCTCTTAATGCCCAATCAATTCGACCTCTCTCTTCTCCCCTATATAAACCACTCGAGTTCTTCATTTCAATTTGTGTCCAGAAGAGCTACTATCCTTTTCTTTTCGTCTCTCTCCCTCTGTGTGGTCTTTTTATTTTATTCCGTGCTTTGCTGTTGAGTTCGTAAGAGTGGGCAAGTATTGTAGTGCTAACAATACTTGCAACAGGCAGTTTTATCCTGGATACAACTTGACCACAGGGTATTGGCATCACTCATTCTTGAGGCGTACCGGTCAACTATTGTGTTAAGGACAGCGTGTTGAACACGTGACTCTGTCTTCTGTTTGCTGTCCATTGAGTGCTTATTTACCTTTCAGAAATTTTACTTCTAACTTTTTCACATCTTCTGTTTAGTGTTTTATTGTTACAGTCGCAACACTTCTTGCTCCCTGCAAAACTAAAATTCTTCCTCGATTGTCTTTGAAATCCCTCTAAAAATCACGGTAACCATGGCAGCAGCATCTCGTTTCTTCATCTCAGCTGATCACCACCAGTTTGAATCCAAGATTTTGCTGCCAGTCCATTCGAGTACCAGTTCATAGTACAAGCACCACAACCATCACTTAGCTTCTTTACTCCATCGGCAGCACATATTCCGTCTTCGCTACTGCAATATAATTGAGTCACATCCACCAAATGCCACCAGTTCAACCACCTTTCCACCTGGCTACGGCAAAAATCTTCTAATTCCTGCACCTTTCTATTCACGTCCTCTTTGAACTCCAAACATCACCAAAGACTCATACAAACAACCACCGATCAAACCCAGTCCAAAAATCTCCTTACTTTGCTGCTATACACTTCGTTCCTCAATTGAAATCTCAACAACAACTCCACATTCCACTCCCTGTGTTCTCGTTTATCAGCACAGACTCTTTTCTTCTTCTGCAGTCATCACTGTTTGAATGGCAGCAAAGTCAGGCCCTCAAATCAGTTTTCTGGCAAAAATTCAGTCCCTTCTCTTTTCTGGCAAAAATTCAGTTTTCTCTTTACTGATTCGAAGCATCTTCCTCCAGCATCAACATACATCTCTACTTCGAAATTAAAATGAGGTCTGGGTAAAAACACATCACCGGCAGTCCTGCAGTGGCAACATGATTATTTAGAACAACCACTTCCATATTCTTTCGTGCACAGAACCACTCCAATCATCTCCTCGTGTTCTGCAGCACTCTTGCATTCCACCTGAACCTCTAAGAAAATCCACCAGTTACAACCATTTTCCATACTCATTTCAGCATCGCTGACAACTGCAGACGGAACCCATGTATTCAGCTCCACTGTTTGCTTCCTCGGCACACATTAAATCCCAGTATGACCCAGTCAATTAGAACCACTAGCTGCTCCATCTTCTTATTTGTATAAGCCATTGAAGTCTCCCATCTTCGTCCAAGCTCTTGCTGCCATCTTCTTCTTCCACTCGAGCTACTGCACTATGGGCAACTCCATTACATCTCCATCTTCTCACCATTTGACTTCATACTACCGGCAGACGAGGACATCACCACCAGCTGTTTAACCATCGACACCAACTGTCGGCCACTACTCATTAAAACACGTTCCCTGACCACTGAACGTGACAGTTTATTCACCCACCGGTAAAGCAAACCCATCTTCAGTTCAATCCGAGAATTCTCTTTCACTCGACTGAAATCGTCCAGCACCTTCTCTTCCGGTCATAGTTCGACCAAGCTTGGTCGAAGGACATAATACGAAATGGAACGAACACAACTCCTCCATCTTCACTTCATCTCAGCTTTGATTAATACTTTTGAACCTTGTAAACATCCACTGATGTCAACACAAGATCCACTGATATTGTTGCTGCTGTAGAACTTCAATAAACCCATCCAGCCATGCCTTGCCTTCACTTGTTTAAACGGATGAACCTTATAACCATCTTGCCTTTGAAAACCCAGCTGAACTCTCTCCCATAATCTAGCCATCGTCTTCTTAAGAAATTATAATTTCTTTTCATTTGAGGAAGAATAAAAGGTGTTGTTCACGACCCACTGTGTGGTTGATAAATGCCCATGTCCCACTATTCTTTATTCCACCATTCTCTCTGTCGGTAAAATGATGTAGTCAAGCAGCTGGCTTGGGTGGTGAGCAACATGGGCATGCAAGGTAGACCACCATAGGCCAAGTCTCTTTTGGTGTCTTAAGCGTTGTTGTCGCAAATACCAATTAGCTCTTTCGCCACATATTCCTCCTTCGGTAGCATTTACATGTACTTTCTACAAAAGCACTAAAATAGTAATATTAGCCAAATATCGAGTCATAGCTAATATAAATATCACTAGTCCAAAATCAGGTTTTTAGGACACTTGGATTTCGCGAAAAAGGACAGTTCCGGTATGTCGTTAAATATTTTACAGTTCAGATGTGTCGAATATTCTGGTTCTGATATATAACACTAAAAATGTGTCGTTTTATCTAGTTGCTATTTACCCCCGTACGTTTTCGTTCCACCCCAGAAGATAGAATAACATTATTAATAAAAATAATTGCCTTCCAAGCAATAGACTCGGGTTCGACTCCCGGCAGACGCAACTTTTCTTTTTCACCCTTTTTCACGGATTAAACAATAATGAAATTTTGGAAAAAAATAAAATAAATAAAAACCAAACTAAATTTCAGCTACCCAACCGGCTACTTCTCTTTTCTCTCTTCTGGCTTCTCTTCCCTTCGAATTTTTCTCCTTCTTCTCTTATTCATTCAAAATCAAATTACCAAATCGTTCGAAGTTCCAATTGAGGAAGAATTCTTTTGCCACAAACAATCATAATCTGATGGGATACCAACACAATTCGAATCGAATCTGGGTCAGTAATCTTTACGATTCTATGTCAGTAATCTGATTGGATACCAACACTAAGTTTTTTTATTCCAAAGAATCCTAATCGTGTGAAATTTTGATTTTAGGAGTTCTATTTGAGTAGAAATTGGTTTATTTTTCGGTAGTTGATTAAGATTAGGACTTTTATTTTCTGAAAACGGGACTTTGTATCTTCCTCTATATATACTCTGCTGCCATTCACTCAATCCAAAATACAATTAAGCTTGTGTAGTTTTTGGTGGCTCCAATTAACGATCAACTGTTGTGATTTGTTTAGTATTAGGGTTTTGCGTTATCAATATCATCCTGTTATAATCTTTCTGGTTTTTGGGTAAGTTGTTATAAAATTGGGTGTATTTTCTTCTCGTCAGACAATGGCAAACCATGTGTATGTATCTTAGGTTTTGCTTTTAGATGAATGGGTATTTCTTTAATTTTGTCATTATTGGATGGAAATCAATGTACGATTGAGCTCTGTCAAGTCAAGCTAATGACCTAGAAAAGGTTTTTTGATGTGCTTAATTAGTGGACGAGATGATTTTATATAGGATTTTAAAATTGAATTTTTGTTTGTTGATTTGAAGCTATTCTTGACCATAGTATATACAAACTTTATTGCTTTTCATTCTCTAAGATTTCCTATGTTCTTGATCCTGTTTGCTTTTTTTTTTTCCGGCGATAGTTCTTAATTAAATTTTTGCAAGAGCACTCGTACTTTGGTGCAGTGATATTCGAATTATGGTTTGGATCTGATAACCGGCTTCATATTAATGAATTCTGTCTTTTGGAAGTATGTCATATTTTGTTTAGAAGTTGTTGTTAGGGGATTGTATTATGTGTTTAAAGATAGTACTGAACTATTTTGTATACAACTTTTATTAGTGGGTTCATAATTCTGTAGGTACCTTCTGACAATGAAGAATTGATGGTATTCCTGTCCTGATTGTCCGTAGGGTATGAGCCTCGTTTTTAGGTAATCCTTAGTTTTCATACCCATGAATTTGTTCAGAAGTCTTTGTATTATGCATTAGCTGTGACAGTGGTTTAGTTTTATGTCCACCCATGAATGGAGTTTATCCATCTGATTTGGCAGTAGCCTTATCTCACGGTTTTGAGGCGTCCTAGTTCAGTGTTGTGATAACTATGTCATTGAAAAGGTTCTAATCTAAGTGTTAACAAGTGCACGATGTTTCCTGAACTCTCATGCTGTTTCGAAGCGTACTGCTTGCTGCACTGTTTGCATTTTGTAATCTCTGACATCTGAGTGACTCTATTTGACTAGATGTTTTTTGGTTTTGAATGCTTCTTATGCTACTCTCTGTTTGCTTGGGTCAATGTATGATTATTTCGTTTCTTTTCATGAAACATTTTCCTCGTATTTTTTATTACCTTTATTCTTATCTCTTCATTATCTCTTACATTCTTATAGGTGCTTGTGCTGCAACCAGATTTAATCATTGTCATTTTGGTCATCTTAATTAATTCAGGTACATATGTTATCCATTTGATTGATTTATTTCAGTTATCCCTTTGGAAAATTATAGTGTTATTGAATAGAGAGATATGCTTTGTAGATGTCTAGTGTGCCTCCAAACAAAGAATGGATGCATGCACCTCGTATGTCACCTGAATATAGAGAAGGTGTTGCATCTTTCATTAAGTTCACAAAGGATAATGTAGGAGACATTGGTCTGTTTCACTGTCCTTGCCAAAAATGTCAGAATTATAAGCATGAGAAGATACCTTTAATGGAAATACATGGGCATTTACTTGAAAATGGAGTCGATAAATCATACCGCATTTGGATACATCACGGAGAACCTCCTGCACCTCCTGCAACTGCAAGAAATGTTTTCAGTGTTGGTCGTGGACTGCCTAATTTATCTGCTAGTAATGTTCATGGTGAATATTCTGGTGGGAGAATGGTCGATATGATCAATGACTTAGCGCATGGACGTGATGCTATTCAGGAGGATGGTATTGTTGTTGAAGACGATCCGGGTATTGATATCAATTACAAGAAGAAGTTAGATGATTCACTACAGCCCCTATATCCTTCTTGTGATAGTCAACATACGAAATTGTCGGCAACAGTTGAGCTGCTTAGTATGAAAGCAAGGCACAACTGTAGTGATGCATTTTTGACAGAATTATTGGAATTTATGAGAACTATCTTACCTGTTGGGAACACATTACCTCAGTCACCCAATAAAGCTAAGGCTATGATTAATCCTTTTCGTATGAAATGTGAAATAATCCATGCTTGCATTAATGACTGCATACTTTATTGGAAAAATCATGTTGATGCAAATGAGTGTCCCAATTGTGGTGAAAGTAGATGGATGCCTGCTGATGAGAATAAACCAATGGGTAAAAAAGTGCCCAGAAAAAAACTAAGATACTTCCCAGTTACGGAAAGATTGCAGCGCATGTTTAGAATACCATGGATAGCGGAGCTTATGATATGGCATGCTAATGTAGTTGATAGTACTACACATATGCGACACCCAGTGGATTCTTCTTGTTGGAAGTCTATAAATAGCAAGTGGCCTGAGTTTTCTGATGAGAGGCGAAATGTGCGTCTAGGACTAGCAACTGATGGATTTAACCCTTTCGGAATGAACGACCCGCACAGTTGTTGGCCTGTTATGCTTGTTCCCTTTAACCTTCCTCCATCTTTATGCATGTCTAAAGAATTTACCATGTTAACACTGTTGATTCCTGGTCCAAGTGAACCAGGCCATGACATTGATGTTTATTTGCAGCCGTTAATTGATGAATTGAAAGAGTTATGGTCTGTAGGGATTTTAACGTATGATTCTCATACGAAGAGTAGCTTTACTTTGAAAGCGATGCTAATGTGGTGCATGCACGATTTTCCAGCGTATGGACACGTTTCTGGTTGTAGAACTGCAGGAAAATTCGGTTGTCCTGCATGTGGTGAACAAACAGATTCAAAATGGCTGAAGAACGGGGGTAAATTTTCTTACATGGGTCATAGAAGATTCTTAAGAGATGTAGACCACCCTTTTCGGAAAAAAACATCACAGTTTAACGGCTCAAAGGAACACCAAACTGCTCCAAGGCGTTTGACGGGTGAACAACTGTTAAGCAAGATAAATAATGTACGGACAGAATTTGGGAAGTTCACATTAAAAGAGGAAAATAGAACTGCTCGAAAGCGTGTGACAGGTGCCCAACTATTAAGTAACATGAAGAAGGTACAAAAAGGACGTGGGAGTGTCACAGGTAAGAGGAAGCGCTATGTTGGTGTAAGTACTCCAATTCAGAGGAAACGGCGAGCTGTTGGTACAAGTGGTCTAGTTCAGAAGAAGCGGTCAGTTGATACAAGCATTCCATGGTCTAAGAGATCGATCTTATTTGAGCTGCCATACTGGAAGGTAACTTGTGATTCTATTATATTTTGATTTTGTCGTTATATTATTGTATCTTGATTTAGTTCCATTGTTGTTTTCAATTGTTTATGTTTGGATGCAATTACTAATCTCATGCAACTATTCTAGGATCTGCCGGTTCGACATAACTTGGACGTAATGCATGTAGAAAAGAATTTTGCTGAAAATCTTTTCGGAACTGTAATGAGGAATAAGGACAAGACCAAGGATGGAATTAATGCACGCAAAGATTTGAAACTCCTGAAAATAAAAAAGAAATTATGGTTGAAGGATCTTGGAAACGGCAAAGTAGATGTGCCACGTGCGCCTTATGAGTTATCTGATGAAGAAAGGCTACTAGTCTGCACAACTTTTAGTAACCTAAAGGTTCCCATGTTTTACAGTGGGAACTGGAAACATAAAGTATGTTTGCGTGAGATTCAATTTAAAAAATTGAAATCTCATGACTATCACATTCTTATGCAAGGTTTGATGCCTGTTTTTCTGATACACTGCTTTAAAAATGCAAAGCCATTGCGTGAAGCCATTCGACAAGTATCGTTGTTCTTCAAAGTTCTTTGCTCAAAGGTTGTTGATCGTGTGGAGCTTAAAATCATGCATGGACGTCTCGTCGAGGCATTGTGTGTGTTTGAAATGTACTTCCCGCCATCTTTTTTTGTTACAATGACACATGTTGTTGTACACTTGGCCGAAGAAGCGCTAACATTGGGACCTGTTTCATATAGGTGGATGTATCCTTTTGAGAGGTAATTCAACTTATGAAGTTCTAATTTTTTGGTTTATTGTTTCAACTGTTAGTAATAAAACAGTAATATATAAATGTTGTTGTGATTATATTGATAGGATGATGAGAACATACAAAGTCTATGGTCGTAACAAGAATTATATAGAAGGATCTATTGCTGAACAATATCAAGTAAATGAAGCACTGAAAGATTGCATGGAGTACACTCCTAACGGAAAGGGAAAGTGCTACAAGAAACGAGGTATGGTATCGAATGACAATGATACCTATGAAGGTCCATACAAACATAGAGGAAAAAATTTTACTTTACCCAACACCCTATACGAGCAAGCACGTAGATGGGTATTAAGGTAGGGATAAATACCATTAATCGCTCCGCTAGAACCTTGGAGATGATCTTGTAAACACTTCCTATAAGGCTAATAGATCGAAATCCTTGACCTCCTCAACACCAACCTTTTTGAGAATGAGAGCAATAAAGTTGTTCTTTAAAGAGAGATCAAGAATATAATGATTGTGGAATTCCTTGAACACCTTCAACAAATCATCTTTAAGGAAGTCCCAACTACCAATATAAAATTTTATAGGGAACCACGGTGGAAATGTTTGGTCTTTCTATCACAATCACGGATCCCTTTAACTCTTGATTTTTGACGAAGCAAAATTTATTTATGCCTATGGGCCGTCTCGAGCTCAACTTTAGCCGTGACAAGAGCCATATCAAAGGCTTGATCAACCCAATTCTTTAATCTAGTCAAACGCCATATCGAAGGCTTGATCAACACTCCCGAAAATGTCTTTATTCCACTAGCTACAATTTCTCCTTAAAATACACTTATAATGCATAGTACATGACTCTTAAAATTCACTTATAATATGTTTGCTCTTAAAATTCATTTGTAATGATTTTTATTTATTTTTGTAACTCTTAAAATTCACTTATACTAATATGTTAGCTCCTAAAATTCATAATACATGACTCTTAAAATTCACTTATAATATGTTAGCTATTAAAATTTATTTATAATGATTATTATTTATTTTTATGACTCTCACTAGGCCGTGTCAGATGGTGCCATATTTCCCACGAGGGAAAAACTAAACCTTGCACCTAATTTCCCTCTAAAATAATTCAGATTTTTCCACCAAAAGACCAAAATTCCCTCCACAATAAAATTTTAGGTACCGTTGATAATTAAAGATCGGGCGGTTCATATTTCGGATTGGAAATATTTTAGAATCCGTATATACCGATTAAAACCAATTAAATTTTACAATTAATTTAGACCTTTGATAAAACTGATCCTACGGTCGAAACCTAAATCTTAGCTCTTAAAACCAAACTACTCGAGTCAATACTGAAGAGGATAGAGAAACTAACCACCTCCGTATTCTCCTCCATCGTGGGTTTATCAAAGATGAAATCTTCTCCTAAGCTTTCTCTACTAAAACTTTCTGATTTTTCAGTTCCATTTTCTAATATCATTAAACATATTGAAGCGAGGAAACCTGGACAGATCAAAACTCGAAATCAGTAAGTTTTTTTCTTTTTTTTTTTCTTATGATTTTGATATAATCATTCGATTCATCTTATGAAATTATACTGTAATTAAATTGAGGGTTTCTTATATGACAGTTTTCTTCTTCTTTATAACCTATTCAATTTGATATAATCATCTAATTCATCTGTTGGTGTTATGAGATTTAGGGATTTCAGTACATTGGGTTTAGCAAGAACAGGTTCTTACGTCTCTTTGGGACTGAGTCATGATACAGCCTTAGTTTATTCGATAACAGGGGACTCTCAAGCACACGATTGGTCCGTAGCTTGATATTTAGAATTTTTGTGAAACCCCTAGATATCCCGTACTCGCTAAGCAAGAAAATACCCCGTACTCACTCACTTAATGAAGAGAACCAAAAGTGAATAGGACCACAAATAAGCGTTTACTTATCATATTGTTATCATATTGTCATAACCTTCATTTGATTTTATTTTTTTATATCCCCATGATATTGAAATTATACTCTGATTTAAGCATTTTGATTTGTGAAACCCCTCAGCAGTTTATGGAATTTTTGTTAAACTGCCATGTCCATTTGGCATTATTATATATACTTAGATTTCATGTAAACTTTACTTGAAAGGCTGAAACAGTGCTTTTGGTGATAAGTTCTAATGATCTTTGTGCTTCCAATTATCTTTTTTTTTTTTTTTTTTGGGAGGATTTTATCCCTTTGTTTCAAGTATGCACCCAATAGGTTTTGATTACGATCTCCAGGAAAAAAACATCAGCAATGGTACCCATATTATGCTTACAGTGAGATTCCCCCATAGGCAGTACCCATATTATGCTTACAGTGAAATTTTATGTTGTATGTCATTCGAATAGTAATCACGTTTGCTATTGTTACAGGAACAATTAAGGCTAAAGAAGATACTAAGGAACAAAGGCAAAGGCAAGGTACTGAACTCTAGCAGAATTTATTCATCCATTGTTTGTGATTTAAATGGTTCTAGAACCCGAGTCTTATATAATTCCTTATGTATGTCGATTCATCAGTTTGTATATTTAATAATTGTTTCTTCGCTCTATTTTGTAGTGAATCATGGATGATAACTCCTGGTCTCCAAGTAACGGCTCTCACAGCTTTGGCTCACCACAGGATCATGACTTTGCTGGTTCCCAATCCGAAGAGTATCATAATGTTCATTCTTCATCCCAGAGTGACCCTGTAACAAACGAAACAAGCAATAACCGTAATGCAATTGATCTTATGCCAATGGAATATAATGAGTATGGACTACCAGTGGACATTGGGTCAGAGCAATTTGCAACCAGACTAGGAATTATTGCTAGGTCAGTAGTCCCCCCCTGGGATAAAGGGTTGGAAACAAGTTGACAAGAATATGAAGGAAGAGATCTGGAATCGTATTCGAGTGAGTGGATTTTTTTTTTCTTTCCTAACTTTGTGCATTTTTTTTTTGTATGTGACCTATAATATATTTGACAATTACCTGTGCAGTCTTCTTACAACGTACCTGTAGCTGCTAAAAAAAGGATTTTGATCAAAGCAAACAAATCATGGAAATATAGAAAGGCCACCCTTTATGCAATCTGTGATGAGTTTCTAAAAAATGGAACTGTTGCTGAATTGAGAAATAATGTGCCTGAAGGCGTAAAAAAGGAAGATTGGCCCGACTTTCTTGATATATATTTATCCAAGAAATTTGAAGAAGCTAGGGAAAGAGGGAAGGTTGCAAGGTCCAGTGTAATAACACCACATAGTACTGGTAGAAAAGGCATTCCAAGAGTGGAACATCAGATGGTAACTTTATTGTATTACTTGTTTTCTATTACAATTATCCATGTGCTAGTATAGAATGAATTTACTGCCCACTATTAGTAGTCAACTAGATTGAATATGAAAATTCCTTTTTGTGATGTTATCGTAACAGAAAAAGGAGAACCCAGATGGTAAGGTTGATAGACCTGTACTGTATATGGCTACACATGTCTACAAGGATATCCCAGATGATCCTTTACATCCTAAACATGTTGCAGCAAAGAAAGTGGTAAGTTTTGTTGATTTCTCGAGCGTCGGGTATAATTAATTGGTCGTATAATTTTAACTTAGCAATGAAATTATGTCATGCATTGTGCAGGAAGAGGTTAGAGAAATATATGAACGCGATCCTAACTCATCAACACAAAAGCATTTGGATTCTGATGCTGTTTCATCGGTTGGTGGAAATGAAATTTACCATGATATTGTATCTTCAGAAGTAATTAGATTTTGGTGACTTTTATACCATCTCGTTCTGCTGAAATTATTATTATTGTTCTAATAGGTCTTTGGACGTGATGGAAAGGGCTATGTACGTGGGATGGGTGGCGAGGTATCAAAGACAGAAATTCTTGCTTCTGCAGCTTGTAGGGAACAATTACGTATTGAGAAATTGAAGAATCAAGGTCTTCAAACTCAGATGAATGCTTTAGAGGAAATATTTAATGTTTTTGTGGCAGAAAGGCAGGATAACAATACTTCTCAACCCTCCGCTGCTGCTCCACTACAGGTATGATGTGCTTGTTAATTGTTCTTTCCTGATGACATTTTTCTAAGTAGAATAGCAGGTTCTCGACTTATTGTAAGTCTATATGATGATCCAGAGATCTTGATGATTGATCTTTTGGTTGCATCTTTTCAAAGCATCATGCCTGTTTGTTGATACAGCCAAAAAATTCCATACTTTTTTCTGAATTTCTATATTTTCTTTGTATAAATTTCACTCCATATAACAATTTGGTCCCATACTACTGATTGACAGAATCAAGCAACTGGATGCGTCTTGAGGAATTTAAGGAAGAAAGTAGTTGCACTTGGACGTGTTAATTTTAGTACATCCCCAAATGACGAGAACTATGAAGTCGTTGTTGATGAAATTGTCGATAAACATATGGAACTATGTGTTGGAGATGGAAAACTTGGAGATATTGTTCTCGGTGAGACGATTGAATGGCCAAAGCAATACGTGACTCGTTCAGTTGGATGTTAAATCACACTTTATTTCTTTCTTTTCCCCTTCTTTGTTGTTTTGAACATGTAGTTGTTGAATTTAGAGATGTTTGGGTTGTTAAGTTGTTGACTGAATTCAAAGTTTAATAGAATTGGTTGTGTTTGCTTGCAAATCTCGCATGTAGTATTGATCCAAAAATAATAACGAGAAAAATATTTTCTTATAGATCAATCGATTAGGTCTTATAGTCACTGAATCGATTCAGGCTGAACTGACTCGCCCGAATCAGGTTTGGATGAAACTGACTCGCCTGAATCAGATTTGCCTAAAACTGACTCGACTGAATCAGATTTGTCTGGAACTGACTCGCCTGATTCGTCTGGAACTGACTCACCTTAATCAGATTTGTCTGAATCTCTGATTATACAATTTCGACATTCGTGTTCAGTCGTTAATTTTAGACAGAACTATTATGTTGTTTATTTTAGACAAAAACAAACCGTCCTATTATAAATAGTACACCGAAAATAGGACAGACTTTAGGACAGATGGTATTAGTCTTATAACTGTATTTTCGACAGTTTTGGTCTGTCCTAAATTACGCATTTTGGACTAGTGTATGGGTATAAAATGTAGCACATACGTGCTTATCAGAGACCAGAATAGTTGATTCTGATAGAGTAGTTGTGTTACTACGAATTGTATCAGAAAAGTGGGAAGGCTAACAAATGGTAAGCTAGCAAGTATTTTCTGAGTGTTGTATATTCCCGAATGAACTTGTTGTTCAGTGGAAATAGGTAAGACCTATTTATACAAGTCGAAGTGAAACGTACCCTGGTCTCATTCAGGAATGGAAAAATGGGTAAGTAAATGGGAGGAGGTGGTAACCGTATGCATGGAATTTGATGTTCCATAAAATCGTTAACGCATGGAATTGATGTTCCATAAAAACATTAACGTATGGAATTGATGTCCCATGAACGTTTCACTTTTAACTCCCTGTATTTACTAACTGCCTCACCCTTATGACACTTCCTTATGACGGGCGTAGTGTACGCCGCACGCTGTAAACCGCCAAACCAATACCCAAAGAGGATCCCCCAGTTTGTGATATGTGTTGATGTCTCGAATATTTTTGTGGAAAACATGTAGCATATGGTTGTTTCTTGGCAAGTCGAGCTTGGGAGACTTGGTAGCTTGGTGACCTTCGACGGTCGAGATTTTGTATCTTAAGAGGAAAGGTAGCCGTTGATCTTTGCACGCTTTCGTTCGTTGGTGGTCGCATAGGAAAGGCCATCATGGTGGCCCGGCTAGGTTAGCATGCCATTGGCATGGCATGGTGGCGCGGCTAGGTTGGCATGGCGTGGCATGGAGGCGCGACTAGGTTGGCATGCCGTTGGCATGGCATGGAATGGCCAAGCTTAGGTTTTCGGGCTGAAGGTTATCATGCGTCATCTGGTAACCTTGGAGGGCTAGGATTTGCTCCTGGGATTGAAGGGCGGCCGTTGATTGTCGCACGCCTTCATTTTGGTAGCCGCGTAGGGAGCATGGTGGCGCGGTAGGTTGGCATGGCGTGGTTTGGCGTGGCCAAACTTAGGTTTTCGGGCTAAAGGTTATCATGCGTCGTCTGGTAACCTTGGAGGGCTAGGATTTGGTCCTGGGATTGAAGGGGGACCGTCGATTGTCGCACGCCTTCGTTTTGGTAGCCGCGTAGGGAATGCCAACATGGTGGCGCGGCTAGGTGCGTTTGGCATGTGGGGCCAAGGGTTTGGTAAGCCGTTGGCACATGGGGCGGCTAACATGGCTAGGTGCGGTTTGGCTTGGCATGTGGGGCCAAGGGTTTGGCAAGCCGTTGGCACATGGTGCGGCTAGCATGGCTAGGGCCAAGGCAAGGCGTGGTTTGGCTTGGCATATGTGGCCAAGGGTTTGTCATGGGCGCATGGCGTGGTTTGGCTTAGCATGGGGGGCCAAGGGTTTGGCAAGACGTTGGCACATGGTGCGGCTAGCATGGCTAGGGCCAAGGCAAGGTATGGCTTGGTTTGGCATGTGGGGCCAAAGGTTTGGCAAGCCATTGGCACATGGTGCGGCTAGCATGGTTAGGTGCGGCTAGCATGGCGTGGTGGGTGTGGCTGGCATGTTTTGCCATTGGCACAGGGGTGCGGCTAGCATGGTTGGCATGCCATGGCGCGGTAGGTGTGGCTGGCATGGTTTTCCATTTGGCACAGGGGTGCGGCTAGCATGGTTGGCATGCCTTGGCGTGGTAGGTGTGGCTGGCATGGTTTGCCATTGGCACAGGGGTGCGGCTAGCATGGTTGGCATGCCTTGGCGCGGTAGGTGTGGCTGGCATGGTTTGCCATTGGCACATGGATGCGGCTAGCATGGTTGGCATGCCTTGATGCAATAGGTGTGGCTGGCATGGTTAGCCATTGGCACATGCGGTGTGAGAATTAGGGTTTTGGCCTGTCGAAACCCTAATTAGCATTTAATAAAAAAGGTACCATGGTAATTTTCTTGCAGACAAATTAAAGGGTTCAATAAATGTGCTTGGTTTGGACATTATTACTCAAGTTACGGACGTCACCTGTCTGACTAGGGTTTTACGATTTTACCCCTAAGCTAAAAACCACCATCAACAAGTGGTTACTCTATGGGTGCCGGTATATATAGGGGGTGTATTTGTTTATTATAAATGTGAAGAATGATTATGAATTGGTATCCTTGTGTCTGTGTTGTCTTCTTTTCTGTTCTAATGAATTCGTCTAGTTTCTCCTCTGCAATTCTTCCCTTCTCATTTGTTAATTCGTCTAATATCTCTAATGATAATTTATTGATGAGTTTTGGGCTCATCAGTAACTCATAACCATAAGGATGGAAAGCATGTAGGAGACTCTGAGAAAGAATTTCCATGGTGGAGTCTATAGCAAACTGTCTCCATCGACTTACACTGATCTTAGTTTGATCTGTAAAGCATATCCAGCACTATTTCCAACGGTAAAACATACATCCAATTCTACAATTTCTACCACAAGAGGCACATACCTAGATATCTCCATGAATGAGCATCGCTGATAACACACGTTGATCGGAGAACAATTTCAAGGTACGACAACATGTCGTGAGCATCGCTGAATAAGTAAGAGTTGTTTTTTTTTCCCTTAATTTTTGGGGTAATTATACTACAAATAAGGTGTTTTGTTTTGTTTTTTTTTTGTTTTTGTTTTTGATGTTTTGTAGATACTAATAGGTGTGTATCAGAGGCTATTAGGCATTGTAGTGGAAAAAAATTATTGCGTTAATACTTTTATCGTGTATTATTTTCACTACACCAAAACCAGGATTTTGTGACAGTGTATCTTGTCACAGTTTATGTTTCAGTCACACATACACCTGTGATAAGTCATGCAACAATTATAACTGTTAATAAATTTTATAATCGTGATAATATTAAATTCTTTTATTAGCAACAAAAATATTTGTTGGCAATTATCTAGACACCAACAATTATCTGTTCTATTATATAAATCCAACTACCCTTTGGTGAAGCTGCAAAATTATGTTCCCATTTTACCCCTATTTTAAAATTTAACACACATTTCATATAAATTGATGGGGGCAGAACAGTAATTAGAGTAGTAAATCATGTTTATTACTACTTTACCCATGTACATATAATTTACAATAGGGGCATAATAGTAAATTACAAGTTTTTGGATCTGGTGAGTCGTGGAATTGAATCGGTTGATCTACATATGTTGATTCCATTAGAGATAGTTAATTTGTATGAACTTGATGCTTCGTTTATCACTGAAATTTCTCCAAATATCATTTGCAGAACCAACAACAATTAGTACTTACTGACTTCAATTGTTTAAATTAAAAACTGTATTAAAAAAAAAAAAAAAAAAAAAAAATTTCCCTGCAAATATGTGATTGTTAGGGGTATTATTCGACTATGAGAAGATGACGATGATGTTATTTGTGATTCAAGGAATCACCGTCGCTGCTATGGAAGGAAAACAAAAGAAAGTAGTGAAGGTATTGATTTTGTGTGGGGTGGGGTGGGGTGGGGTGGTGCGGGTGCTGTAGAAGGGAATTAGAAAAGAAAACGGCCAGAGAGGAGATGGAGACATTGTTTAGGGTTTTATATCTAGGGTGAATTGCTAACATCAACGGTAAATATTATGTATAAGTCAATGGCTAGGATTAATTGAGAATATGGCTCGGTTTTGAGTGACGTCGGCACGGTCAGGTATGCACACGTAAAAACGCGTGCCGTCCATTCTTGTAATTTAAAATGATGATTCCACCCAAAAATTTCAACACATCTAAAACAACCCCAAATCAATCACTCTTACAATTTTTCTTATCACTAATTTCCTATCATTTAACAATTGTATTTAATTTCTATAAATCAAAATATATTTTTTTTTATTTTTTAATTTTCTTAATATTAGAAAATAAGCAACAAGACCAAATCAACAAGTCATGACTCGGTAGGAAAGTTGATTTGGACAAATTCTAACCCTTCTCTCGATTTTGTCGACACAAACCACAAGAAATTTCTTTCTTCTTCTTCCTTTGTTCTTCGGCTTTGTTCTTTCCGCCATTAGAAGCCTTTGTTCTTTCCTGAGAGTGAAAAAATTTCAGATCGAAACTTAGCCGTTTCACCGAAAATAAATCTGAGTTTGAATTAAAATCTGATAAATTTTAGCTAGGTTATGTTTTATGTTATTCATGTCGATCGATTTTAAAGAAATGGGGTTTGTACCGCGATTTGTGAATAATTGAAGTTGTGGAGAAGTAGGGTATTCGCTGTTGATTTGATTAATGGAGAATAATGGTGTTGGTGGTCGATGCCGTGGGTGTCGAATTTGGGATCTGACTTGAAGCTGCTGTCATGGATTGTGTTGATGGCAGCGAGGAAAAAAGGGTTCGAGTTTTCTGGTGATATTTGGTTCGATTTATTGGTGGTGTTATTCATTTGTTGGCTGTAAGAATCAAAGAAGATGAATTTGAGATGGGATCGATGGATGGTTTTGTTTGAGAGAAGTGAAGAAATTGCAATTGGACGATGAAGATGAAGAAGATGGTTCCGTGTTGATTATGTTGATGATAAATTTCGTTGTCCGTCTTCTTCTTTGACGAGGTAAGTGATTAAGAATTCTTCATTTATTCATTATGAATTGATAGTTTGTTTTGTTAATCTATAAATTGTGTGAAAGATTAGGGCTAAATTAGAGGTTTTTTTTAATGTTTAGATTGATTACAGAACTGGATTTTTTGATGTGGATTCAATTAGTTTAGATTGATTACAGAACTGAGTTTTTTAATTAGTATGAGATGCACAAATAGATAAATTTTTGATGAGATGAAGCTGGCTTTAATCTGTTCTTCATCAATTCAACAAAAGTTATAAGTTGTTTAGTAGATCAATGTTGATAGAAGCAAGATACGGCGAGTTGCGTGGCTGTTGGGAGCTCGATCCCGGATCAATGCCAGTTCATTTATATTCTTCAAAATGAAAATGAGCAGGTCGGCGTAGGTTTTTCCCCTGTGAAAAAAGTAGTCTCCTTTTGATCTGACATTGGTGCTTGTTTATAACTGGTTTTCTCTGCCAATAAGCATCACAAGAGCTTCCCTTATTGGCTTATAGAATGTGTTTTTGTGGAGCTTTATAGAGTTGTGTTCTGGCATTATAGGTGTCAGCTATTTTGTGAAGTCACACTCGTGCTTACAGAGATATGCATGTATCTCTATTTTGCATAAACAAGCTCTTTTTATCTATTCCGGTTCATGTACAATTTGTTCTTCCAATATAGTTTTTATGTTATGAACTTTACTCGTGAGATTTACAAGTGAACCAGTGTGATATTCATTTGCCATGTCATGTCAGATAATCATAGAAGTTTAGGTCAGGATAACAAAGACACTCAAAGGAAGTGGTTATTCATAGTTGGTGGTTATTCAAAGAAGTTTAGGGAGTTTGATTTGGGGGTTTTCGTTAGGTGATTCTGGGTTTATTTAGAATAATTGTAATCTCCTTATTTGTTAGATGAACTGTTTATATGAATTTAGGGAATGTTGTTTTGGGATGGTTTTCCCTGTTGTATGCTTTGGTATTGCTGGCTGGACTTCTTTTTGCTTTTCTACTTCTTAGTGAACTGCTCTAGTTATATCTGTCTAAATGCATTTGATGATAAATGCTAATAGTACACCTGGTTTAAACAGGACAACTTTGGTAGTTGCAGTCAATTATGCAAAGAAATCGTTTAAGCAAACTTTGGAAGCGGGTAGGTTGATAGATGTGCTAAGGGACTCGAATGAGAAACGAGTAAGTGAAGAATCGCTATTAATTATTGAATTGTTTGGGGCTTGTTTTTAAAATTTGTCAGTGAGAGTTTCTCGATTCTGTCCAAGTTTCCATGATGTATACTAGAGATATAATTCTGAAAAGCAGCATAAAAATGTTTGTATGAGTTTTGAAATTAGTTTTGGTTGTTTCGCTGATGAATTGGCCAGTTATAACATATGAATAAATGATTAATTTTATTAGAACACTGAAACACTTCCATGACTCAGTGGGTACTAAGTTTATTAAGTTGGGATTAATCTTATTGTGAAAGGGAACTCATAGGTCAGTACCAGCTGCAATCGTGTCCGTAAAATTGGGTTTGTGGATAAATGTATTTTCGTAATGTTCATTTATGGGATAACATGTGTAGTGTGTGAGTTGCAGGTGTGTCTGTTGTGATGTTAGTTCATTTAGAAAATAAGTGGCATTTAAGGATATGGTTCTTATGGTGCTTGAGAACTATCCAACGAAGAACATCCTAGTCATTATCGTCACTGATGGTAACGATTTTGTTCTATTCTCTTTTATTAACTTTCATGTCATACATGTTTAAGAACATTTGTCAGTGACTCAGCGGTATGTCCTTATATACTTCGTGCTTATGGCTTTTTTCTGATTTGTACCATTGTTGACGATGTCTGATTGATCATAAGTAGGAATCAGGACATTGGGGAAATCCTAAATTGCCGTTTTGTGCAAGTTTTGTCATGTGTTATTAGACAAGTATTTCACATCATGAATACTCAGAGCTTGATGCAATTTGACATAAGTAGGAGTCTAGGAAGAAACAGCTCATCACGACAAATTGCGCATGAAAACTCTTCTCAAAGTATGTCATGTGATGTGAAAATACAATTAAGTACCAGCTCTGTTTTAACTCGTCCAAAATCAATACCTTATTGACTACCTAGTTTTACTACTCCAATCCGCAGAAAGAATACTTTCTGATGCCTCTCCTGTGGATCAAAAGTTTCAACTTATCAATTATGTCAATCTTCCCTAGTTTCCTGGCAGCACTTGTTGCTATTGACAAGTGACAGATTTTTCGTTCAAATCAAACTGACAGTAAGAATACCAGGTTTGCTTACTTAATTACAGAATATAAATACTCTTTCTGTAGTTGATGACCTAACAAACTTTGTTTCTTCTTGTGCAGGACATATTCTGTTTGGATGCAGATGACTCTGGTGCTGCACTACTCTTTTGATGCGACACTTGGTCAGTTACTGATGGAAGTTTCCAGTTAACATCAGGTAGAAAGAGTAAAAGAATGTTATTATCTTTGTAGCTTCGCATTGACATTTTTTATCAAGATGTTGCATTTGATCATGGTTGGCTGCACTTTCTTCGTCGTTATCGACCCATTCTTCGATAGCAGAAATTCAGCTTTGCAAGAACTTGCGCCCTGCTTTTTCAGACTTGAGTTATACATAGACAATGCATACTAGCAAATACTTACTCATGAGTTATCAACTTAAGACTTCTGTTCAGACCAAAGTTCAGACTGTTTTGTGCAGGGATTTCTTAGTTTGGTTTTGGATGAAATAATTCCTTACTTTTTCATTAATGTTTGTTATTGGTGTAATGCCGAACTTGTGGTGCAATGGTAGCACGTCTGACTCAACATCAGAAGATGTGTGTTCGAATCACGCCAGGTTCACTATATCTTGTCTATCATTTCTAATCTCGAATAAAGAGGGTGACTAGAATTTACTTTATCACATCTCCGACCAAAGAAGGTTGTTCAGCGATATTATAATGTTGATTGGTTCTGCAAGCATATAGAACAGGCAAATTGAGCCGCCTGGTAGTTTGGGAGTTGCTTAGGAATCAGTGTTAACCGTTTACAAATTTTGCTTACCTAGGAATCAGTTTTTTTTTTTCTTCCCTTCTTCGGATCTTTTTTTCTTCTTCCAATTTTCGGATTTTGGATAGTCTTTTAAATTTTGTCAATATATTCTACTTGTCGGAGTTCGAAATTTTCATTTTAGGTAGAATTTCGGCCTAGGGGTAAAATGGTCATTTTATAAAATTTTAAAATCCGAGGAAAAAATGACATTTTACTAACTTTCGGGTAAAGGATAAAATAGTCACTTTCTCAGCTTGATTATTTAGTACACTTATTTTCGATAAGGGTAGTCTGGTCATTTTCACACTCTTCATTATATTATTTGCATTAATTTTCATTAAGGGTAATACGGTCATTTTCACAGTCTAAAATATTTACTTTACTAATTTCTGGTAAGGGTAGTCTGGTCATTTTTACAGTCTCCATAATATTTTTGCAATAATTTATAGTAAGGGTAATATGGTCATTTTCACAGTCCGTAATATTTACTTTACTTATTTCTAATAAGGGTAGTCAGTTCTTCCGAATGAGAAACTCACGTCTAACTCTAGTAATCTTCGAACCTGGGATGTTCGAATCTGATATATTTCTTCTCCAGTTCTTCCGAATGAGAAATTCTGGTCTAACTCTAGTAATCTTGGAACCTGGCATGTTCGAATCTGATATATCTCTTCTTCAGTTCTTCCGAATGAGAAACTCTGGTCTAACTCAAATAATCTTCGAACCTGGGATGTTCGAATCTGATATATTTCTTCTCCAGTTCTTTCGAATGAGAAATTCTGGTCTAACTCTAGTAATCTTGGAACCTGGCATGTTAGAATCAGATATATTTCTTTTCCAGTTCTTCCGAATGAGAATCTCAGGTCTAACTCTAGTAATCTTCGAACCTGGGATGTTCGAATCTGATATTTTTCTTCTCTATTATTTCCGAATGAGAAACTCAGGTCTAACTCGAGTAATCTTTGAACTTGGGATGTTCGAATCTGATATATTTCGTCTCCAGTTCTTCCGAATGAGAACGGGTCCAACTCTAGTAATCTTCGAACCTGTGATGCTCGAATCTGATATATTTCTTCTTTAGTACTTCCGAATGAGAAAGTCGGGTCTAACTCTAGTAATCTTTGAACCTCAGGATGCTCGAATCGATATATTTCCTCTCCAGTTCTTAGAATGAGAAACTCGAGTCTAACTCTAGTAATCTTCGAACTGGGATGTTCGAATCGATATATTTCTTCTCCGTTCTTAGAATGAGAAATTCTGGTCTAACTCTAGTAATCTTGGAACTGGCATGTTCGAATCGATATATTTCTTCTTGATTCTTAGAATGAGAAACTCGAGTCTAACTCAAATCATTGAACTCAGGATGTTCGAATCGATATATTTATTCTCCGGTTCTTAGAATGAGAAACTCGGGTTTAACTCTAGTAATTTTCGAACTGGGATGATCGAATCGATATATTTCTTCTCCAGTTCTTCCGAATGAGAAACTCGAGTCTAACTCTAGTAATCTTCGAACTTGATATGTTCGAATCGATATATTTCTTCTCCGTTCTTAGAATGAGAATCTCGGTTCTAACTCTAGTAATCTTCGAACACCGGATGATCGAATCGATATATTTCTTCTTCGATTCTTACGAATGAGAATCTCGTGTCTAACTCTAGTAATCTTCGAACACGGGATGTTCGAATCGATATATCTCGTCTCAGTTCTTAGAATGAGAAACTCGGTCTAACTCTAGTAATCTTCGAACACAGGATGTTCGAATCGATATATTTCTTCTCCAGTTCTTAGAATGAGAAACTCACGTCTAACTCTAGTAATCTTCGAACTGGGATGTTCGAATCGATATATTTCTTCTCTAGTACTTCGAATGAGAAACTCGGTCTAACTCTAGTAATCTTGAAGTAGGATGTTCGAATCGATATATTTCTTCTCCAGTTCTTAGAATGAGAAACTCGGTCTAACTCTAGTAATCTTTGAACACAGGATGTTCGAATCGATATATTTCATCTGAGTTCTTAGAATGAGAAACTCGGGTCTAACTATAGTAATCTTGAACTGGGATGTTCAAATCGATATATTTCTTCTTTAGTACTTAGATTGAGAATCTCGTCTAACTCTAGTAATCTTCGAACCTGGGATGTTCGAATCTGATATATTTCGTCTCTAGTTCTTCCCAATGAGAAACTTAGGTCTAACTATAGTAATCATTGAACCTGGGATGTTTGGATCTGATATATTTCTCTCCAGTTCTTTTGAATGAGAATCTCAGGTCTAACTCTAGTAATCTTCGAACCTGGGATGTTCGAATCTGATATATTTCTTCTCTTGTTCTTCCGAATGAGAAACTCAGGTCTAACTCTAGTAATCATTGGATGTTCGAATCTGATATATTTCTTCTCCAGTTCTTCCGAATGAGAATCTCGGTCTAGCTCTAGTAATCATTGAACCTGGGATGTTCGAATTGATATCACTACACCAAATTCTGGGATCCGTAACAGAACTGAGCCGTTACTAAAACGGGTTGTAACAGCTCTTGCCTGTTGCAAAAGTGGGTGTTACATTTTTTTTGTAACGACAATAGGGCCGTTACGAATTTTGGTTATAACGACCCTCGTAACAGGTGTGAACCGTTACGATTTTGCCACGTGGTAACAACTCAGGGCCGTTACGAATTTTTTGGTAACAACGCTGTTGTAACGTCTTAGAGCCGTTACGAACTTTTTTGTAACATCAAAAAAATTACTGCCAGTCAACCTTGATCAGGTCAAGGCTGACCGACAGTTCATTTTCTGTCGGAAATAAGCCGAAATTCTAAATTCAATACCCTGCATACACCTTTCAATACATTCATAACCACACTCAACAATAATTTCTTCGATTTATTCATATCACATTCATTCATATCATATCAGATTCATATAATCAAATAACTGAAATTTATCTAAGTACCAACCTTTTTTTTTTTTTTTTCTGCTAAGTGTCAAATTTCTAAGGGAATACATGGAAACCTACTAGGTTCCAAATTTCCAAGGGAACACATAGAACGAATTGATATGATATGGACTCTCTCGGCTGCTAGCCGCTGCCTTTCCTTTTCTACTTGCTCGCCTTCTTTCATCAGCAAGGTCTCCACTTCCGCAAACTGCTTCAGCTTCAGTTCAAGCCTCTTTAGCTGCGTGGAATATAGCAAGCGAGTTAGTCACCAACAACCAAAACTCATAAAATAGTTTGGAACAAGGAAATGAAAGAAATCTTAAACGAATACTCAGTCCATACACATTAGTTCAAATGAAATTAGGTAAGCTAGAACTATTTCTTTATTCTTCCCTAATAAGCCGACAGATGAACAAGGTAAATTGTCCACAGATACAGAAGTTCAGTTATGACAACGACATGCTATAATGTGCACAAAACTTAAACGAGGTGCACCACACACACATTAACCCTAGATGAGGATGCACAAAATATCAAATACCACATACTAATTGGATGAGAGTGTGATGTAGGCTGGACTACACCCAACTATTGAGACGCCTAAACGAGGTTACATTATTATGACAAGTAAACTGGATGCGGCAAGCATAAATCTTTCAATGTAAGAAATAACAAATAAGTATGCAACATTTCAACTGCATACAAACCTTAATCTCAGGATGAGTCATAATGAACTCCCCAAGCGATGGACCAAGAGTGAAAGTGTGAAATCATTGACACCAGAGTTCCAATGCTCAACACAAACTGCAAGATCATGCCTTCAACAGTTCGAACTCAAGTAAATTATTCTAGTAATCTCAATTAAGTATGTTGAACTTACTCTCAAGAGAAACATATTGAAATGTACCGCAACCAAGCTAAGTATTCTATAGGTTGTGCAACAAATGTTTCACCAAAAGCACCAATAGTCTTCATATTAATTTCACTTGAGCTAGGTTCCTGTTTCTGCATCGTTTCAATATTAGAATCGAACTTATTTAACTGACGGCAAGTTAGCAACATCACATTGATTATTCAAATTAGTCTCCTAATATTAATAAAACTCATAGGAATTACCTTTTCTTGGGCTGAGGATATTAGATCACATGAAAGAGATATATCTTTGAAGTTCAAAACTGCACACTCAAGGAATGAACGAGCGACAATAGAAGCTTCAGATGGGACAAGTGTCACACCTACAAAAATAAAACCTTAGTAAGAAAAAAGATACATCGTGGCGACTTCATGGAGAAACAAAATTGCAACTTCAGGTAGAAGAATAAGAGGATGCAACCTCATTTTATTTTATCACAACACTAAGATCAAAGGATAATGCTCACTTGTGATTTCAGTACATCTACGAAGAATATCACGTAATGCCTCAAGAAGATCAGGCATGCTAATGACCCTTGTCAACCCATCCAGAGATAAAGCTGCTTGAACAACACTAAGATCATCATCTTGAAGCCGCCTCAATATTGCTTGTTGGATAGAAGCACACTTCTGGAATACAAAACATAAGGGAGAACGAAATCAGGTAACTATATTGGATGGCGCAGAGAGCTTTGATTTAAATTTGTGAAACTATTCCTGAATATTTCTATATTAGCAGTACATGTGTCATGTATAGTTCTCTCTGCGGTGAGCCTTGAACCTACAACAGAGAAGATGCAATGACATGCTTGGGTCAAGAACTTGCAACCACATATGAGTGCATATGCTCAAATGGGAAAAAGATAAACCAGAGAAAGCTTTAAACTGAAGTACAATAGTGTGTAGCTCTTTCTCAAATGTCTTATATCAATGGTAGAGATGTTATGTGAAGGGTGCACAACGCCCGTTGTGTATCCCATGAGTTATTGAAGAGCAAGAGATGCACACACCTGTAAGATATTTGGCAACATTTTCCGAATAGATATCCTTTAATGGAGGGAAAATCGCGGGCTCACATGTCTGGTGGAAGCAAAATACTGAATATTACTTCTTCGAACCAAAAGCAAACACCAAATTATTCCTACTATCATAAAACTCGAAAAACACTAGTTCGGAAAACGAAAAACACCTGAAGATGGAATATAACAAGCAAACAGAGAGAATATAAGTTTAGTGTTCCATTCTTCGGGTCATTGATCTGTTGCGACTTGGCCCACTCCTTGATCTGCACACACGAAATAAAAAATAAGGGCAGATGCATTCAACTACCACACTAGAATGTATCTTGTGGTACCTGACCAATAAAATCATATCGCAGAAGCGTCCATCAATCTCAGTAAGCCAGAGAAATAATTTGGATTTGATTTGGCCTAGCAGATTACTGATATAGATATCACAAGAGATATTTTAGAGGTTGGTCTCATATATTAGAAGGGGTACCCTAGCCTGCAGGATAAGTTGCAAGTTAGAACCATGGTGAAAACCAAAATACTCTATAAGAAAGCAACAAAAAAGTGCAACATGGTTGTATTACATATAAGGGTTTGCAATTATATACCGAGTTTAAGCCCAAACCAAACAACTAGGGTAGAAAGAAGTGGTTGAATACACGCTACCTACCCCTCTTGCACAAAGCTTTAGTTATCTCTTTCAAGAATTTCTGCTTCTTGTTTTTGACCATAGATGAAACGAGTTCTCCACATGGTATTTCAATAGATATATTCAAATCTTCTCATCTCGTGTAGAGATTAGATACAAACAACCAAAACGGTTCCACAAGTCGCACCCGCATCTGTTCACAATTGGAAATCAATTCATATATGAATCCATCTCAAAATCAAATCTACACTTAACAATAATAATGAATCATCAATGCAAACAAAGGAGGATTGAACAACAACTCACAAATCGTTAATGACAGTATACCTAGATGGGGATAGATTGAACAACAGCTCGCAAATCGTTAATGACAATATACCTAGCTGTAACATCTCCATCTAATGGTTTAATCACATTGAGTATATCTCCCAGGCAACGACCTAGTAGTGTATTACTACTACTAATTCCATTACCATTCCCATTCGAATAATAAGACGACGACGAAGACAAATTCATCTCTGAAACTGAATCATAACATTGAGTTGTTCATTAAATTCAACATCAGATTAGATTGAAAGTAACCTAAGATTCTCAATTAGAAAAATTACACTATTCATATTCAGATTTCGATAAATAAATTGGGGTTTTTCAATTGGTTAAACATACTACGATTTAGACAGAATCGGTAAGTAAGAAGAAACTTACGATTTGTATCAATGGTTTATTCATCACCTGAATAAACCTTAGAAGTAGTTAGAACAGCACCATCAGCACTACAAGAAGCAATCCCAACCCCTTGTAGCTTCTCAGTCAACTTATCAACTTCATTCCCATCTGCATCTGAATAAAATGCCCTAAATCAAAAACCCAAATCTCATAATCGATTGAAGAAGAAACCCTAAATCAATTATCATTTTGAAACCCTAAAACAAATACCTAAATCTAGCTGAAAATAAATCGAAATCACGATACCTATATTAAACAAAGTAGAACATATGTTTTCTCACGATTAGCTGAGGGTGAAGATCAGTTCTTTCAAGTTCGAACTCCGACGAAGAAACTAAGATCGAAAAAATAAATCATAATACAGACTGAAACCCTAAAATCGATTTATGAATCCATAAAAATCCTACTATAGATGATGAAGAAACTGAATCGAAACTGATTCATCAAAATCGATTAGTTTGATCGGCTGAGAGGAATAGAAGATAGGCTGAGAGCAGAAGAGAGAAAAAAAGAAACGAAAAAATGAAGTTTTCGTTCTAGTTTCGTTAGGGTATACAGAAATCACGCATGTGAATCGCACACTCATGAGGGGAAATATCCTCTAATGTTACTCATCTTGGGTGGAAACACAATGGTACACGTGTGAAAGGCACACTCACAGACTCCAGGTGTTACGACCCAGGTGTGACGAAGCGTGTGGCTGGCACGCCTATATAAAAATTTCGTAACGGCTGGCCTCTGTTACGAATTTTTTAAAACTTTGTAACGTTCTATGCCTGTTACGAATTTTGTCGTAACGACCATTTGTAACGGGAATTTCGTAACGGCCAGTAAGCCGTTACGAATTTCTGTTACTAATTTGGGAATTTGGTGTATATTTCCTCTCCAGTTCTTTCGAATGAGAAACTCAGGTCTAACTATAGTAATATTCGAACCTGGGATGATCGAATCTGATATATTTCTTCTCCAGTTCTTTCGAATGAGAACTCTGGTCTAACTCTAATAATCTTAAAACCTGGGATGTTCGAATCTGATATATTTTTCCTTCGGTCTTTCCGAATGAGAAACTCATGTCTAACTCTAGTAATCTTTAAACCAGAGGATGTTCAAATCGATATATTTCTTTTTCAGTTCTTCCAAAGTTATGGACCCCTACGTTACAATGTCACATGGTTCGGTAAGTGATGATAAGCACAACCTAATTTAAAACAAGGAAAACCGTCTAATGAATTTGTTTGTGACATGTGGCAAGACGTTAACCATTTGATCTTTTGAAACCAATCAAATGGGTGTCGAAGCCACTAGTCGTAAATGCTTCTATTGCACATTAACAAGAGTTTTCTATATATTGTTGGAAGAGAGAGAAAATCAAAATGAAAAACCTAAATTTCTTTTCCTTCTCGGCCTCTCCCTCTTCCCCACCCTATCTCCGTCTCCTTCGAATGAAAACCCTAAGTCCCTAACACACTCACCCCATCTTCTTCTCTTTCGACCGAATCCCTAACACACTAAATCGAAGTAGAGTTATTACTCTCGATCTACTTTTCTTCAAATCTCTTTACAATTTCATGAAATCATTATTGTTTTCTCTGAATAATTTCATGAAATTTTTTGAAGATGAAAACCCATCAAAATCTCTTTATAAAAGTGGAAGCCCTAACTTCATAACCAAATCTCGAGTTTTCAGTATAAACAGCAAATCAACAAAACCCATCAAAACCTAGGATTTATGTTTTCCATCTCCTACACATTCAGATAAGTGAATCTAATAACTTAGATTTATGTTTTTGTTGCTTTTTTGAATCGATTATGAGTTGTTTTTTGAGATAATAATTATAATTTTACTTTTTGTTTAATTTCATCAGGTCTTTTGAGAAGAATGAGAGGAGGAGAAACCCTAAATTCATCAGCAAGAACAGATGAATTTCCTTGCTTTTAGCCTTTCACATCTGTTACTGCTTCGATTTATTGTGGGATCTCACAGAGAAAAACCCTGATATTTGTAAATCCTTTGTTTCTCAATAACTCTGGGGTTTATTTACTCGTCTGCGGTTTTTTTTTTCTTTTTGTGTTGTTTGATTCTGTTGTGTTTTTTGTTTTGAGATTTTTTTTTGTGTTGTTTGATTCTGTTTTTTTTTTTTTTTGTTTTTGAGATTTTTCTTTGAAAGATTTGTGGTTTGGTTATGTGATTGAACTTATTATGAAATTCGGCTGTGATGATCATTACACAGCTTTTATACCGATTACGTCGTGAAATTTCTTGGTAGAGAGAGTGATAGTTTTGTGTTTATCTTTTTATAGATGTGTGTATGCAACATTTATAAAGATTAATGATCAGTGTGTTAATTGGGATGCCTATGATGATGTTATCCAATTAGTTGAGGTGTGGTGGAACTGAGACCCTGTTTACAGGGAGAACCCCTTGGAGAAACCATATTCTCATGACAATAATGGATCTTACTGAGGCACCATGGCATTTTTTACCCTGATTTGGCCTGGCCTGTAGTACTTTTTTTTTGGCTGAGTTTATACTACATCTTGGTAATTGTTTAATTTGCTCTTGTAGCTTGTTTAGAGTTTCAATTTTCAACTGTTCTTGGTGTTCTGTTAAGAGGTTTCCGATTTATGTACCTGATTTTGTGCTTAATGACTTCCTCAATGTAAGTGTTCTTTTGTTCATTGTTATTGCTCTTTTGACGCCTTTCTTGTGAGCTGGATGGTTGAAGTTTTTCGTAATGTTTTGCCATTTGGTTACAGAGCTTGTTACCATCTCCTTGCTTTCTGTTATTCTTTTTCTTTATGCGTAATTGCTTAGTTGTGGTCTTCTAGTGTACCTTATCGCTAAAAACTAATCAATCAAGTCTGCCGTATTGTTGGATTGTTGGCTTTTGAATTTACAAACATTTGGTTTGCTGTTGCATTGGCATGTTGTTGTGCCTTAGCTATATTAACTGTTGTTTAATGAGAATTGTGGTTGATATTTTCCCTAGAGTCTATCCAACTAGTCCATGGTGTTCTACCCATGTGGAAGCACATGTGACTTTTCCCTGCTCACTTTGGAAAGCGTTAAACAATGGCACATGTGCCAAAAATGAGTTTCACCTACTGGGACATATATATGTAAATACGCTCTTTCACCCTGTTCAGCGAGATAACGGCATTTAATTTTGACATTGTATAGATGAATCCTTCGAGCTAACTCATGATGGATCTAGGTTTCTATCTATGGATAATGATGGTCCTCATAAAAATGGTTCTCAGTTCTTAATCACTTTCAAGGCTATGCACCATCTTGTTGGTATAAATAGAAAGATTGCTTGTAGTTCTTGCGGACCTCAATTGCCTCCTTTATACAAATTGGTCTGTGGCCACATTGCAGTGTTTGGTCCGAATCGCAATTATCTCGTTGGAATGGAGATGGGTCTGTTGTGGTTGGGGGCGGCCTGAATTTTATAGATGAATGTTAGGATTCATGTACAAAGCAGGTGACAGAAGTGGTTAGATGGGTTTGAAGGTGCTGTTGGACTGACACTCTGAAGCCATGATTTGGGTGAATGTGGATAGTTTGCGGATTGAAAAAGAAAAAATTGCAATTTTGTTTCAGGTTATTTGTATTGCAGGCCTGTGAACTGAAAGTGCAGGTCCATCACAGTGACCTGTATTGCAGGCCTGTAAACTGGAAGTCCGGGTCCATGAAATTGATCTGGACTACCCATTTTTTTTAAATTGTAATTTAAAGAATTGTCACTGTTTTAATTGTAACAACAAATGTTATTAAAAAAACACGTGTCGTCGTCAAGAACAACAGTTTTGAAGGACGACACGTGTTTTCAAGGAATTTGTTGCTAATAAATAGGTAATTCTTATAGTTGTTACGGCAACAAAAAAAAAAAGTGACACGTGTCATTCGCTGAATTGTGGTAAATATAGAGTAACAGATAAAACCGTTAAGATAAAGTAACAAATGCGACACGTGTCGCAATCCGAAAATTAGATCATTGTTAATGTTTAATTGTGTAACGGTATGCAAGTGTGACTTTAATCAATAATTGTCACAGAAAAAACTGTTGCAATAAATTACTTCAATTATTATCACAGTGTTTCTGCAATAGGATATATGTGTTACAAATTTAATCAGTAACAGATATGCCCTGTGACAAAAACCTGGATTTGGTGTAGTGTTTGTTTGCTCCCTATCTTGGAATCCTGGATTCGCCGCTGACTTTTTATATAGGTGGTAAATAAAGAAAATTGAAAAGTAAAATTATTTTAGAAATTCTAAGGTAAGTGGCTAAATAGGAAAAACGTGGGTAGCAAATATAGATGGAATCTTAATCAAATACTTGCATCCTCGTTAGGGATGGCAATGGGGCGGGTATGGGGTGGGGACCTTGAATCCCATCCCCTACCCGTACCCCATAATAATGGGGCGGGGAATATAAAATTTTGTCATTAATAATAAATTAAAAATAATTATAGTGGTAATTCAAACAATGATACTAGCCTAAGCAGTGCATTTTAAAATTTTAAGTTTATAATAACCAACTAAAACTAAAAAATAAATGAAACAATTGATCCACGATTAAGTATTATGGTTCCTTTTACTTCTTAGTTCCTCATTATTAACCATCTTCCTCCATGTTAATCATCTCATCATGATCTTCTTCGTTATCTTCCATAAAAGTTCTTCGTTCAGATATAATAGGTTATGGTATTGGGGCGGGGACCTTGAATCCCATCCCCACCCCATCCCCGCATCACTACTTTCGGGGATTACCCGTACCCCGCCCAGTTCCCCGTTTATACGGGTAAAACCCTAACCCATAGGGGCGGATCCCCACGGGGATGGGTTTGGGTGGGGCAAATTGCCATCTCTAATCCTCGTGTAGTTGATTAATAATTTCATTATGTGTTCTTGCTAATTTAGAAAGAAAATCTGCTACCTTATTTTGCTCTTTAGACATATAAAAACATTGCCAAGAGTTATGAATACTTAGTAAACTTTTGATGTCAAGAATTAAGTTGTGAATTCTCTATCAATGTTGAAAGAATCACTGTGTACTGCATCGACCGCAAGCTTCGCGTCCAGTTCAAATACCACCCTTTCTAGATTCTAACCTAATTATATAGGAGATGGGATTTCCAAACCTTGTGCACCCCAAACACGACCGACATGTGTCGTTTTTCCCTTAAGGGTAGGACAATGACCACCTCCTAATTAGTTTGTAGTTTTAGTAAATCTCGGAAGCCACTCTCGGACTTGTTTGCAAGATTGCTAAACTAGGGTAGGATACCAGTTTATATATATGACAAATTAATCTTAGCCGTCGGATCCTGGATTAGTACCCGCCCCTAGTAGAAGTGGTATCAACCTTTAGCAACATGCTTGTTTGCATCTTCTTGTGGTCAGGGGCCGAGCCAAGAAATATTGGATGGGGTAGAAAAAAAATTAGTCGGTGCAAGAATGCAAAAGATAGGATTAAATATTAGAAAAAATCTCTATTTGGGCTTGAAATGGGCTTTGGAGCTAGCTGGACTGGGGCTCAATTGCACACACTTGCAATGGGCTGGCTCCCCCCTAGTTGTAGTCGTCGTGACCTAATTTTACTTGCACCAGCTGATCGTGTTCCTATAATGAGCCTCGTACGCCTAAAACATGGATAAAAAGTGTTTTGATGCAAAATTAATTACCTCAACAATCATCGAAATGCGTGTAAGATGATTAAATCGCCTGTATTGCTTCAACTTTATAGAGATTTTTGATGAAAATTGAGGGGTACCCACACAGATACTCGAATGCTAAAATTAGTAAGAGTTCTAGGCAGATTAATGGTGGAGAAAAGGAATATAAATTTTGTCCCTTTTGAGTTAGATTTTGGTTTTATTTATAGGCAAAAACCAAATCTAGATTTATAGTTATCCAACATAACCATCTGGATTTGTACTTATCCTTTAATATTTGTATCTATCATTGAAGATCCAAGTCGATCTTCCCCAAATTTATGTTTATCTGGAAAAATCCTTGTATATTTTCACAAGGTTTGAGTCTATCTTGGAAGATCCATATTTATCTTCTCAAGCTTTATGTTTATCTCTGCAGCATTTGTTGAAAAGACGAGGGTACCCAAATATACCTCAATCTAAAAAATTTCCACCTATAAGTCCTTTCTCCGAAATTGATTGTCTATGGACTGAGTCGAGACAATACAAACTATCGGTTCACACTTCGTGTGATCGTCTATGGATACGAGATCGAGACAATACGACAACAAGATAACTTGTGTGATTGACTATGGATACAAGATCGAGACAATACAACAACGAAGTATGATTACTTGATAAATAGGTTCGGACTTAATCAAACACAATAGGATTGCTATCAAGTAAATATGAATTAACGTTTGTGTAATTTACTTTAGATCATAATAACAACAACTATAATTGCGGAAAATAAAAGTAAATGACACATCAAGATTTTGTTAACGAGGAAACCGCAAATGCAAAAAAAACAAGGGACCTTGTCCAGAATTGAATACTCTCAGGATTAAGCCGCTATACAAAATCTAAACCAACTTCGTATAGTTGAGACCAAGCTATAGTTCACCTAGTTTCGTCTGTAACCCTGTGCCTCCAACTTGTAATAAGTCACGCACTTGGAACAATTTCTTTGGTTCGTATTCCAAACAGTAAAGGAACAACAAATCTGTTTGGTAACAACTCTATTCAAACAACGTGATATGAGTTTGACAAAAGGCTCTTCCGTTTATCCCAATAAACTCCTTTGTCGGGTTCTTAGATCAATCTATTCAATAATTACCAAAGTAATCGTTTAGACTATGCAATCAATAATAGGATCTGATCAAGATACTAAATAATGATGCTGATCTACACAACTAATCAATCCAATATATCAAATGATACACCAGTTATAGTTCGATCCCCAGCCGATCAAGTTTTGTGCACACCAAAGAGTATGAACCCAAATCAGAAATCTTCTCGTCTTCAAATCTTCTTAGATCTTCAATAAACACTTGTACACAATCAACTTGAATCTCTTGTGATCAATCACACACTTAACGGAGTCTGTTGAAGTCAGTACACATACGGGTACGCACACTATAGTTCCCGTACTTCAATTGAGTTCACCAATACGCATACATGTACGCATACCAAGGCTCCCGGACTTTTCCTGACCTCGCCAATACACGTGCATACTAAATCGGTCTTGGGTCAACATATATGCAAGTACGCATACTATGTTCATAATCCAATAATGGTTAAGTTTTCTAAACTATATTTCAATCATTGAAACATTCTTAGAGGATGACAATAGTTGTTTTCACGAACTATTAGCATCAAAACAATTTTCAAGTTATTGAAATAATCATTACGAAACATTCCAAGTTTACATCAAATGATTGTATCACACAAATCATGTAAGATGTTACTCGACGATTTTCTCATGATCATCTTTTGACTTTCGTCAAGAATATAAGATGAACTTGGTCGAAGCTAAAGCTTACTCACACATATTTCGAGAAATATGTAAGCGAGTTAAACTCAGCTCGAAATATCAAATGTGCATAATCAAATAATGTCTCAATATATGAGATAAAGTAGAAATAAACTTTCCAAGTGATAGATGAGTTTCAGTCTCCACATACCTTTTGTCGATGAAGCTCCACAAGCTCTCCTTAGTAGTTCTTTGTCTTCAACCGATGAACGTCGTGAAGTCTAATGCTCAACTACATAATATATACTAGTATGAGACATCGCTATAAGTAGACTAGAAATCAAGACTTATAGTTTTGATCACTAACATTGAAAAACAAGCTTGAGATAGCAACGCTTGCGAGTTTGACAGAGCAATGCTCTAACAATCTCCCCCTTTGTAAATTTTAGTGACAAAACTATCAATATATATATGGATTACAAAATAAATAAACTTTGTAGCTTCTCATCCAAATATTTGATTTCCTTGGTTCTTCAACATTACTCGAAATCTCAGTTACTTCCAAGTAGTCAAGTGATTCTGAACGTGTTCAACTCAGCATCATAATTGTTGAAGGTCTGTAGCAATAACAATGTGAAAAAAGTTTCTCTCAATCATTGTTATACAATGTCATAGTATTATTACACAGCATCAAAGTTCAATTGTACCACAACTTTGACAACAATACTATGGTGATATGTATCACTCCCCCTTAGTCAATTCTTCATCTCACAATGAAAACCACTCCCCCTTACATAATGATCCGTAAACCATATGTATTTGTAGTATGAACTAAACATTAATTCTCCCCCTTTTTGTCAATATAAATTGGCAAAGGTACGAAAACTAGTGGGATCCTAAAGAAATTTTCATAGAGATACTTTATGACCAAAAGAGAACATATATCAACTTGTTTCGATGATTTCACATAGTCGAAACTTAGTGTATTCATCAAGGAATTTATAAAGATACAAGAAAACTCCTACAATATTCCACAGCCGCACTCCCCACAAATATTTGACAATTAAGCACAAGTTTAATTAAAAACTCTCCCCAATAAAATGTCATTCCCGAAAGAACAACAAGAGCAACCTTGGTTTTACAAGAAAAGAAGGATTTCTGTGGACATTAACAAATCACATGAAACATGAATTTGTATCCAAAAATCTCAATTGAATTAACCACAAAGAAAAATGATCAATTCAATTGGCCATGCTCAACATAAGAAGACTTATGGAACAACACAGTACATACACAAAGATGTGGATCAGGGAAAGACCAATATTGCGGAATAAAAAAAGATTTATTACTATATTTTTCATCACTATTTGCACAATGACATATAATAAACTTAATCTTTGTAAACAAAAGTTCATCCTATCTTCCATCAATATTTGCGTAATGACATAATAGGCTTAACTTTTGTTGTCAAAAGTTTATTCTATCTTTTATAAATATTTGCATACCGACATATAATAGAGTTAACTTTTGAGATAATATGGGACAGTCGAGGTTCACAGATGTAAATAACATATCCCATAACAATTTTCAATATATGAAATCAATAAAGATTGATACTGCAAAAATCATCTTCCAAATAACTTAGAATTTAAATAAATAAATCTAAAAACATTGCAAGATGAAAATCGTTGGCAATAGCTATGTGTACTCACAATAATTGCTATTCCAAACCCTAGTTATCCTTCTTAAAAACACAAGAATAAATTCTCATAGGAAGTTTTCTAGGCATTGAGATCTCTGAAAAATTCTTTATCGTCCCCGAACTCCTTGTTGTCAACAACCATTGGAACATAAGGTTCATGAACATAGGAGTCAATTCCAACAAACCTTCTATATGATGCCGAACCAGGGCCTTTTTAATTTCAAGGGTCCTCAAAACAATAACATTTATTTGCTGAATCTCCTTTCTTGTTTCCTTTAACTCTTCAAGAACACCAGAAAACTTATGAAAATTTGAAGGAACAACTCTTGGCTACCTCACATTCCTTCTTTTTCTTTTCAAAGTTGGAGGTAAAGGAGATTTATATTTTTCCTCCATGATTGATGGCTTAACAATCATATTAACATTTTTTCCATCAGAAAACATAATGCTTGCAGTCTCCATACAAGTACGAGATTGTGAGAGGAAATCACAAATTAATCTCAATAAGCAGGCTTATGATAAAAAGAGTTTCAAGAGAAGGAACAAGGAATATAGGGTTATGGAACATTTAAATAACAAAAGTTCACGTACGCACAACTCACAACCCTAGAGAGTGCAGAATTGTCGATAATAACCCCTTTTTATGAATCAAACAGGAAAACTCCTTTCAATATCAATTAGATATGAAAATACGGAAAAAAATTCCAAACAGGTAAAATAAAACAAAACAGAAAGAAAGAACCAAAAAAAAAAAAAAAAATCTTTTCCTAAAGCCTGAGGTGTGCACAATCTTGTCTTTTTTGATCAGACGCATGAGACAAGATGCACCAAAAAATACAATCAAGTTGTGCTGGGGGAAACAATAATCTGTCCACCATAACCTTTTTGAAAGGAATTCATAGAACCTTTTTTCTTAGACACTCTATACCGTAACCTTCTCTCTAGTGGTCTAGTCTTTTCTTTGGAAACTAACTTCTTCGAAGACGAGATGAGTTTACATACCTCAGGTGATATTTGAACAAGTTTGAGCCTGTTTGCTAATCGATTGTATCTTCGTTGAATTTTGTTGACGTATCTTATTTTATGTTTGTACTTGAAACAATTTGAGATTTCATGACCTTTGAGAGAACATAAGAACATGTCAACATGGAGCATGATTCAGACGCCAAAAATGTGTAAGCTGCTAAACACATAGTGGAATCTAAAAAAACAGACAAAGAGTTTCCAACAAAAACAGATAAATCAATTTTTTCTTCCAGAACGGTTGAGGTATCTTCTGGAAGAATATCAAGATTGATATATGTATTGCTACAATTATCAACATCAATATTTTCGCAAAGAAGTGCAAAACTTGACTTTTCGTCCTCATTAGAATCATAGTGATCAGACATTTCATCAAGAGTTGCAGCAAGACCTTTGTTCCCAGTGTATTTTCTGCGATTCGGACACTCATTTGCAAAATGACCAAATCCTTTACACTTAAAGCACTGTGGAATATCCTCGTCATCAGTTTCGTTAATATCCCTGTTTTTAGGAGGAACACGATTATGAGGTTTACTGATGACCTAGGTTTATCTCTGGTCAACCGTTTACTTTTCTTCAAAAGAAGATCTCTAAACTGTCTTGTGATCAAGGAGACTGACTTGTCAAGATCTTCTTCTGATGAATTATCCTCAGAAGGATCATCTTCAGAGATGCAAACACTTTTACTTTTATCAATTAATTTAGTGTTCTTTAGTGCTTGAAAGAATATCCTTTCCAGTCTTGGATACATGCTCATGATCAAAGATCTTTAGCTTCCCAACCAGAGTATTTTGCGGAAAAAGTTGCAAGGTTATTTCCCTCAACGATAACATGCTTCTTAGAATCGTATCAATTTCAGACACTTTCTGATTAAAATCATCAAATGAATCTTCATCTGCCATACGAAGGTTTTCCCAATCAGAATTTAGGTTTTGAAGCCTAGCTTCCTTTTCACAGGCATTCCTTTCAAACACGGTTTATAAGATATCCCAAGCATCATTATACCGATTGCACGTAGTCACATGGTGCTGAAGATCATGGGTAATGACATGGATGAAAGCATTTAACCGTCAAAATTTTGCTTTACACCGAGAATCTCGGAAGGTTCATATGCTCCAATATCCTTTGGAACAGTTGCATCGCATTCTGCAACAACCGGGGGATTATAGCCATTAACAACATAAACCCATGATTGAAAATCACACACTTGAAGAAAAGCACGCATATCAATTTTTCACAATAAGTAATTCGAGACATTGAGGATTGGTGGTACGTTTATAGAGATAGCACTTCTATCCATATTCAGACCGTAACAAACACAGACTTATAGGGTCTTAAACGTGTTTGCCTGCTCTGATACCAATTGAAAAAACGGGGGTCTAACAACACCACCCAATATTCTGTTTAGGCAATATGAATATACAAACTTCGATATACTTTCAAGAGGAATAACTAGACAGTAAGACTCAATCTATAGAAAAGTATATCAAGGAGTTATATCTTTGTTTCACAATGTAATCAACAAATCAAACAGATAGAATCCGTCAGACTGATTATTATGTGAAACAACTTGAACGGTACCAAAGACCAATGTTCAAGTTTCAATCAGTTTATATCAACAATGAAAGGTTGGGTTATCTAATTGATTGAATTACACACAACCTGTGATATTTTTATTATATAATAAAATATAATGCGGAAAAGAAATAACACAGACACCAGAGATTTTGTTAACGAGGAAACCACAAATGCAGAAAAACCCCAGGACCTAGTTCAGCTTTGAACACCACACTGTATTAAGCTGCTACAGACACTAGCCTACTACCAATGAACTTCAGAATGGAATGTAGTTTAGCCCTAACCAATCTCACACTGATTAGATTCAAGATAATATCTTTCAAACGTTAGATCGAACTTAGCATGTTACACACCAATGAAATGTACCTTCATTTATGTTTGAGTAACCGTACCTAAACGTGTACACTAGGTTGTAACAACAATAGTTAACCGAAGTTAGCCATATGAACACTTTCATATCAACCTTATTCATCTTAACCACAACTAGTTCAAATGACTCAAATGAAACTAGTTATAGAGTTGTTCAATTGTTATATTCTCATAGAAGTATACAAGAACACAATTGAAGCAAGATCGGTTTGATTCACTAGAATCAATTCATGAATATTATAGCCAAGAAAATCAATGAGTATGTTTAAGTCTTGAAGCTATAGAATCAACCGTAGGAGAATTACATGAAGTAATCGATCCAAATCGCTTCTACTTGGATGCGGTCGACAATTCGGTTGTTGGTTATGACAAACCTCTTGTTTCCACCTTCGCCGACAAATTTTATGAGGAAACGAATACTTTCTATCTTCCGGTAGGCGAAATGACGATAAATCCAGATGATGCGATGTTGATTACAGGGATGAGCATAACAGGTTAAGCTAGGAGGCACAAAGACTACATGAGTGGGACAAGATCTACGAGTTCACCAAGAATGTGTTTGGTAGGGATGTGGATACGACCAAGTTAGAGATGCGAGTAGGTGATGCAGATCATATTCCATCTCGCAGGCTTGAGGCAGCACTTTAAGGGAACAAAGAAGCTTCTTGCCTAGGGAAAATAGGTGAACCAAGAACGTATCTTCACTACGAAAAATGCATATGCCCTCTACATCTTGGGAGATGTTGTCTTCCCCGATCTTTTCAGTGCTCTTGTGAACGCCAACTTTATTCAGTTGTTGCAACCATTTGACAGTATTCACGACTACTCTTGGGCTCTGACATCCTTGCACACTTTTTGAACGAGTTGAGAAAGTCCTCTAGGGCTCGAAGGAACCAAATCAGTCTCTTCTATAGGTATGTATATATTTTCACTTCCCCATGTTTGTTGAAGGGATTTTGAGAACTAGCAATGAGACGGTGAATGTTATGGATACAAGTACAACTTCAACGGTAATTCGAAGTTCCAAGATGATGAATATCTGGAGTTGAGACGAAATGTAAAACCGTCTCATTATGGATACGTACAAAAATACATTGGGAAGTTTAATATCGATGAGAGTCGCAAGAAACTTCGACTTACCGTTGAAGTTGTACTTGCGACTCTCGTCGAGTTGAGACCAAGACAATACGGATACGTATAAAAAATTCCAGATGAACACAAAAAATTTAATATCGATGAGACCAAAATCAAGTCCTTTGATAATGATATTGAGGTTATTCACTTACCACCATATGAATACTTTGGAAGACAAAAGGTACAATATCCATGTGATGGATGACCATTCGGGAAAAGATGATGAGGCAACTCATTACATGTCATGGTACCTCAACATTTCCCCTACTCAAGTGATACGAGTAGATGAGAGGCCCCAAATCAAGGACAAAGATATAACTCTCGAATATCTGGTGCGTATTGTTTCTCAATTATGGATCTGTTAATGGTTTGAGCATGATTTGTTGAATGTTTGTTGTTTAAAATGGAAACAGAGAAGCTGAATCGTGCATTTAATAAACTAAGCAAGGCTATGTATTATGAAAGGAAAAGATGTTGAGGCGAATGAGAAAAATATTTTTGAATTGAACAGTCTAGAAGATGTAGATGCGGGTGCAAAGTTAGGGGAAGCGGTAGTGGAGAACGAAAAGAAAAAGATGAGGAACGTCTTTCCGTAAAGGTACTCTCAAGGTGAATCGAGCAACGCTCAACATGATGACTGCGAAGAAAGACCTACTAAAAGAGGATGAGGTTCCCATGGTAATGGACGTGGTGGGGATGTTGATGAATGAATAATTTCTTTGTTTTCAAAACTTATGTCTTTGACTATGGATAATTACGAAGTCAAAACTTATTTCTTAAACTTATGGCCGGATTATGTTAGGTTATGTTTGCTAGTTTATGAATAAATGAATCCGGTTAATTTTGAAAATTGTTTGTGTTTGCCTAAGAAGCGACAAAAGAACTACAATTTGTGTGCAAAAAATGTAGGATTCTGGCAGTTTATTTAGTCAGAATCGACTTATGTTTACCAACATAAGAAACAGTTGCTACCATTTCCCTAGGGTTATAATTTCAGAATCGGGTTTTATAAGTTCACTACATACTCCGATTTTGGGAATTTCAATCACTTGTTTTGTAAGTGTTCAAAATCCGTTTATATGGATATTGTTAAAGACCAATTCTGAAAAAACAAAAACACCCAGAAATTTGACAACCTTCAGAACCGGTCTATGTGGTGAAACATGTAATCCTATTCTTGTAAGGAAAAGTGACAGCTTTCCTATATTTTTTTTTTTGACAAGAATCGGATTACATGTGCAATATTATAAACATATTGTCTCGAGGAAAATTTTATATGATTTTGCAAGGCCAAAATCGGTCTATGTGGACATTCCTAAAACAGATTGTGTGAATTGATTTCGAAAAAACAGTTGTTGAGTCTTTATCTATATAAGGACAACCTTTTTGAGCCACTCCTACATCACACACTGAGCCTAGAAAGTGAAATGTGATCCGGAAGAAGATATGCAACTCATGAAATCGTTCATTCCCTCCTTTCACGAACGTCCCAACGAACTATATTCATTTTTTTTAGAAAAGAGTCAAAGAATTCTATGAGCGCACTATGAATCCAAGAAACCGTAGATGGACTTAGATTTTCAATTCGCATACATAAAAAGAGAAATGCAAGAGTATGTTAAAGTTAGAAAAATGGTGTACGACCATCATCCACAAGCTCCTCTTAGTGAGAAAGTCAGTAATCCAATATTTTTATGGCATCGTTTAATGCTCTAATAAAACCAATACCTAGAACCATTCAGAACAATATAGTTTGGCAGCTTCCTGATCTAAACACATATAAAATAAATTGCGATGCTTCATGGGTTTCTGCTATCTCTAATGTTGGTTTTGGAGTTGTAACGCGCAATTGGACAGGTGCATTCAAAGGAGCAGAAATGGTGCAGCAGACTTATTGTCAAAAAAAAAGGGTGCACTCATCGGCTATAAGTGGTTTGCCCAGGTAACTAGATATTAGTCCCACATATGCAAAGAAATTCCATAAATCAGAACCCAAATGGGTACTGTTTTGATATCATTTATAGTTTTCTCAATCAAATGAGATTAAGGTCTTAGCTTAAGGAAAAATCACAAACAACACCATTGGAGATGAACTATTTTTCCTCCCTAAACTTAAGGAAAAATTGGAATGAGGATGTCTTGTTTGTATTGCCACCTAGGAAACACACACAACCACCATTGTAGAAGCTCTTAGCTTGGTGACAAACTCACCTTGTGCTGGCACGGGATCCTCGGTTACCAAATTTTCCATGTGCCTTTGTCCCTGCGAGTCATAGTGCTGCACCTATGCATATTGTTGTATCCACTTGAACTATCTGAGCGTACTCCTTGTAAGATGATCACTAGCTACCTTCATAAATTCTTCCGCCGGGATTTAACGGGTTACGGGACTTAAAATTTGGTGGTGCAACCAACTTTTGGGTGTGGCTTGACATGTGGGCTGATAAGTGGGCTGATAACGGATAGTTGGGCTAACCGGGTTTCGGTAGAAGGTATCGTGCTGCTAACAACACTCAAATTAGGGTTATAACCCTTTCCTTTCAACTTTTTCCTTTCATTTTTTCGTCGGCTGTAAACTAGGGATAGATAGTATCTGAGATCCGCAAATCCTTCCTGATGTGAAAATGATCAAATTAATTTCTTAACCGATACCCTATACCAAACGCAAATCCTTCCTGAATCTTCAATCTTATAATTAAAAACCCTAAAACTCAACACCTCCTCTTCCTCTTCATTCTTCAGTTTAATTTCTTACTAAAAACCATGGATAAGATCAAATTTAAGAATGATTTCACTCTAGGTGAGTTAAAGTATGGAGATAATGTGTGGAATGGGATTTATAATGGAATGACAGTTACAGTTGTTAAGGAAAAACGAAATGTTATTGAGAAAAAATTACAACATCCCAATAACGTTCTTGGGCTAATAGCGACTTACTTAGATGATGATCAAAATGTTTATAATCTTTATAATGCATATGCATGTAATCTTGAGCAATTTATTTCCTTGAAGAATGGTACACTGAAAATTGAAGATCTCAAGTGTAGTGAGGAGGATAAAGTTGTTCTGGAGAATAGTATTTTGGTTAAGGAAGATGGTCGTCATACACCCCTCCCCGTGAATATTCTCAGGTAATTTTATAAATTTTACAACTTCAAAGTTCTATTTTATAAACTTAGTTAACTTAATTTAACAGTTATGGAAATTGGATTCTTCTTTATCTCAAAAAAATTGTTTACAGTGAGACCTTAATCTCATTTGATTGAAAAAACTATAAATGATATCAAAACAGTACCCATTTGGGTTCTGATTTATGGAATTTCTTTGCATATGTGGGATAATGATGGTTTAGGCCTAATATCTAGTTACCTGGGCAAACCACTTCTAGCTGATGAGTGCACCCTTTTTTTTGACAATAAGTCTGCTGCACCATTTCTGCTCCTTTGAATGCACCTGTCCAATTGCGGGTTACAACTCCAAAACCAACATTAGAGATAGCAGAAACCCATGAAGCATCGCAATTTATTTTATATGTGTTTAGATCAGGAAGCTGCCAAACTATATTGTTCTGAATGGTTCTAGGTATTGGTTGTTTTATCCCATTGCCAGTAAGCATAATGTCCAGCAATATACATTGTTAACTGAGCTGGAGTTCTTTGTTTATTTTCAAAAATTCGGAGGCATCTCTCTTTCCATATGAACCAACATTTAGTAGATGCGAGTGCCATGGAAATTGAGTCTCCCTTTCCTTCTCGCCAGTCACTATAATTAGATAAAATAGAATCATTACTAACTGAGATAAAGTTAAGAAAGACTCCCTGTGATGCCATAGGAGGTAAGTTCCACACTTCTTTAGCATGCCCACATTCAAAAAAAAGATGCTGAGATGATTCAACTGAAGTTTCACAAAAGACGCATTTTGTTTCTACATTCAAAACAAAGCCTAACTTCTGTCTTGTTGGTAGAACATCTTGTAGGCATTTCCATATGAGGAGCTTAATTCTTTGTGAAGTATTCATACTCCTTAAGGATTTCCAGAACTTTTTTGTTGTTGCAGGCTTTAAGTCCGTAGGATTCTGAAGTTTAGCGTAAAGAGATTTAACTGAAAATTCACCATTCTTAGTTAAAGTCCATCTCAGCTTATCCTCTTTAGGGTGCCTTCCTCAGTTGTTTATAATCTAATGTTCATTATTTCTGCTACTTCAGAATTTGTAAAAAGAGACTATAGAGTTTCTTTATTACACTTTATAGTGTTAGAATTTATCAATTCTGGTTTTCGGGCATTTAGCTAAGTTTTGTTTTTTTTTTCTTTTTATCAATAATATTTTATCTTTTTTAAGTTAATTTTTTTTTTTTAATCTAATTTCTGAAATATTATAGGGATACTTTAAATGGCTGCACGGAATTAAGAGGGGAGCATCTGTGTCATGGTGATTTAACTCCGAAGAATATTGTTCTATGTATTGTACGCGGAAAAATCATCGCCAAGGTTACAGGGGTAAAACCGGAAGCTGATCATTTGCTAACTGGTAAATTTCACTATTTCTTTGTATCTTAATCTATTTAGCCAGTCCTTATGCTTTTTCCTTTTAGTAATAGCCGAATTAGAGTTGTCTGTAAGTTCTTCTAATGCTTTAAGAGCAGCATGTTGCATGCCGATTTCAGAATCATAATGACTTTTAGGAACATATAGATCATGAAGTGTGAGTCCCCAAAATGTGGCATATAAATCGGGAGATGAGCTATTCCGCGCTTGACTTTTTTAACTGTATCAAGAAGCTTTGACCACCTATAAAAAATGAGAGGAATCTGGTTTAGAGATTAACAGCCATAAAAAGATATAAGTAAAGAATATACTGGTTCTAAAACTCTGGTCTACTATATCTGAATTGTAAGTTTAAGTGGCTGATAGATTGCAGTACAGAGATGTCAATGACCATTACATGATAGGCTTGCGAGGGTTACCAAGATCCAGAACCAGTTTGTTAGTTGTAATTGAAAATTCAGACTGCACGTTTGACATACTTGTCTCTTTGATATTGTTACACGGCCATGGCACATCATGATCAGAGCCACTTGTACACTTAAACAGCCTCATGACAGGAAGGTTTATTAAGAACGCCACCTGAGTAAGATACATGTTAGAGTAGTTGATACTGAGACGGCTTGTCAGTTGGTGAATCAAATACCGGATAGTGCTGTGAGGAGTTTGAATGGTGGTGACACTGATACCCTATTGCCATTTCGTCATGGTTTACCTAATATATCCCTTAAAGATGATGGTTAAGGGCCTCACTTGTTTAGTTAGCATTATTGTCTTCTACTGCATGCTATGGGTGTTTTTACTGGTAGGGGTGAATGAAATAGACTGGTTTAAGAAAAAGGTGGTGATGTAAGTAGCTTTGTGTCTGGACTTCGCTGTAAGGGATCTTTTACAGTTCCAACCTGTAGCTTGGCAGCCAATGGGTATGTGCTTTCTTCAAATCTGACATGCCGAGAGATGTAAAGGCTGTTTGTTGCAAGATGAAGACATAGGTACCCGTTGCGAGCACCACTGTGTCCTATAAAGACGCATGCTAAGGATCTTGATTCTTGTTTGTTTGAGGCATAGGGACATATGTTTGGACAGCACAAACAACCAAATACCCTTAAGAAAGAGCAATCTGGTTTCTTTTCGAAGAGAAGTTCTAATGGAGATTATATCTCTGATTGTGTAGATGGTATCCTATTTAGTAGATAACAGGCTGTAGTGAAAGCTTTAGACCAGTAAGTAGTCGGCATGGAAGCATGGAATAAAAGAGCTAGACCTAATTCTGTAATATGTCGAATTCGGTGTTCAGATAAACCAATTTGAGATGAGGTATGGGGACTTGAGAATTGATGCAGTACTACTCTGAACCATTCAGGAAAACAGAGAACTTTTAGTATTCGCCACCACTATTATCAGACTGGAAGGTTTTGATTTTATGATTAGATTTTGTATTTGCTTTTGAAATGGATGAATGTTGGCAAGGCATCTGACTATCGAACTAGGGGATAGATCCATGTGTAGTGAGAGTAAACATCTGATACAGGAGATAAGGCTGCATAAGTGCTGACTTATGTTGCTTAACAGCAACAGTATGCAGTACACGCTCTGGCCACTAAGGCACTTTGATGTACTTCAACTTCACTGTACTGAAGGAGCTCTATCAATTCGTACCTTAGGAGTTAAGGGTGTGTTCTGAGTTAATGCCAGTGGTTACTTGTTGATCTCTATCTATTTGTACTCAAGGATAGTACACACTCTGGCTACCAAGGCACTTTGATGTACTTACACTTCATTAGGTTTTTCAATTTTACCTTTGCAAACTTTATTACTAATGACAAGTCATGCAGTGGTGTAGGCTTTATTCATTTGAACACCTTTAAAATGCTCTCTATGATAAATCAGTGCAGTGGTGTTGGCTCATGGTGGTTGTGGTGATTATGTTATTTGCTAACTCACCACCATTTTGCGGCAGTTTCTTGTTGTTCAGGATTTATCCCCAACCAGTCATCAATTCCCTTTGAAATTTGTTAAATATTTGAACTTTTACATTTTTGCTATCACTGAATTCTTCTGTTTGCTTTTCTTTGGTTCATGTTTCTGAGAACCCTGGTTATTTGGTACTGTTGTAAATCTGATCATCATATTCTAATTTTTGCAGATTACCAATCCTTAGGCAATTTAATCATAGATCTATTTAGCAGTACCGATCGATATGGTGTCAAGAGAATCTCTCATGAGGCTAGAGATCTATGGATGAATGTAACCAAAATGATACCGTAAGTTACATATTGTTTGTTTATTCTTTTCATTATCTTTGTTGAGTTTTCAATATATGATTATACAATTACACGTTTTAATTTTAAAATGATGTTTCTTAGACCTAATTTCATCGTCGGCAAAGGTGACTGGATGATACGACTTGAATCTGCTGAAACTGCATTTAACAGAAACCCAAATTCTCTACTTACCCACCCTATATTTTGGACTGATGAAAATTCTTTAAATTTCATCCTAAAGCTTAGACAAGTTATTGGGAAGTGCAATACTCAAGCCTTTAGTGGGGCGGGGTACACAGAAGTGAAAGATTTTATGAGGAGAATTAATGAAATAGAGAGATCAAATTGGTTTGACCAATTTAAAAAAGATTCTAAAGTTCGACTGCGATTGGATAAAAAAAACAACCCTAAGATTAAGAATCCCTACAATGTGAAGAAAACTGAAGACCTTTTAAGGTTTATGCGTGACATGCACTCTCACATTGAAGAGCAACCCCCTGAATGTCAGGTATGTTTTGTTAGACTTTATGTGGTTTGCACAACAAACTCCTATTGGTTTATAAGCTAATTCTTCTCTAGTTTAAGTTAAGCATGTTTTGTTATAATGTGGTTTATGGTATGGTAGTTTTTCCATTCATAATATGGACAACCATAGATGGCCTGTCATATTATAAGTGTATTGTGATTGTTATAATCAATGCATGAGTTTAGAAGAGTCTTATACTAGTTATTTATTTTTAAGATAAAAAATTGGATTGGATATGAGTGTAATTTTTAGGAAACTTTGGGCTTTGTGTGCAGCTTGAACTTAAAGACTTGCCTAGCGGTTTCTTCGAGTTTTTCCGCGGTCAATATCCAGAGTTGCTGTTATCAACCCGTAGGGTAGTCGCATGCTATTTTCCGGACATTAAGGAGACTGTTGGTATCTTTCAGGATTTCAAGGGTTATATCTTTCCAGACATTAAGGACGAAGTAGCCCAGTGAGTGGCTACTTGTATTAATTTTTTTTTTTTTTTTTTTTTTTTTTTTTTTTTTTTTTTTTTTTTAATTTTAAGGATTGGTAGGCTCTTAGTTGTAGTCTTTGGAGTATCCTATGACAAGCATATCCATTTGGTTGCTAATTTTCAAAACTCAGAATTTGTAACCTTTATGATATAGTAATCAGAAAAACCGTATATGGGTTGCAATAGCAACTCCTTTAGCCCTCTTGGGGATTTGTCTCTCTAGATTGTGGGGTCTCCTCACATTTATTAGTGTGACCAGTACCAAATGACAGGCTAGTTCTACCGGCCATTGGCACCAGTAGGGCTAAGGGAATGGTTTGCAAATGACCGGCTAGTTCTACCCGTCATTGGCTCATTAAAATCGAGTAGTTTAATAGAAAAAAGTAGTAGCACATGCATTTTTACTTTCATTCTTAATTCTTCTAACACATCCTCTCAAGTCTAAGCGTGAATGTGAATCGATTAATAGAATCAAAACCACCAAACCTTGTATTGTTCAATATTTATGCTTCTTTCGTAATCGATTGACAAGTAGTCACATTTTATTCATCATTATAGTCTCCTCTCATTATCAGAAGCATGGTATTGAAAATCGCTCATAAGAATCGTTTTGACTAAGAATCGTAACTAAGTTCTCAAGTCAAAGAAGGAATTTTCAAAAATGAGGATGTACGAGGATGTTAAGGTTCGGGTTTGAACACATGACCTCCTGGGTCAAGACAATACCCTCTATCCATGACTGTTCAACCTTTTTTTTTTTTCTTTTTTCTCTTTTTCTTTTAATGTTTTAAACGAACTTTATTAGAGCAACTCCAGTGGCGCGACTATTACCAAAGATCAAAGACAAAAAAAAAGGACCAAATTTTAGTTTGGTCCGCAGTGTGACGCAGTGGGTGCCGACTAAATTTGGTGGGGCGGAACATATAAGTTAAATGCAGTGTGGGGGCGAACATTTTATCCCCGCCCGACTAAAAAAAAAAAAAAAAAAAAAGGGGCCGAACATATAATGTCCGCCTGGTGTGGGGATCACATATAATGTTCGCCCCACACCAGGCGAACTTTATATGTTCGCCTCAACAAAAAAAAAAAAAAAAAAAAAAAAGGTGGGCGAACATTTTACCCCCGCGTGGTGTGGGCGTAAACTATATCCCGCCGGGTGTGGGCGTAAACTTTAAGTTCGCTTTGGTTTTGGGGCGAACATTATATGAACGCTCGACTATATTTGGGTTTAGTCTTTGGTCCCAGGCCAAATATAATCGCCCACTGTTCATTTAGTCTGGTATTTGGTCGATGGTCCGTCCCGCTACGCCTGGTTCAGAGACCAAATAAATGGGTTTAGTCGCCCACTGCAGTTGCTCTTAGTATATATTAAGATCAAAGACCAAAACTTTGCAAACACATTTCATCTTTGCTAGATACTCTGTATAGTTCAATATTGTTTAGTGGTAATTGAATATATATCCCTACTTTTGATGGGTTTTACCAATATCCTTATCACACAATAAATATAAAACTGTTTTTGGGGACTACTCAAGAATGGTGGGGGACTAGTTTGTGATATAAATGTCTACCCTATACTTATAAGGGGTGTTATAAAGTGTAGAAATGACTAACCTACCCTTCACCTATATATATAATCACCTCCTCCCATCACCACCACCTACATATATATAACCACCTCCTCCCATCCCACCGCCACTCACCGCCACCTACCACCACCTCAAATCACCACCACCGCCACCTCTATATATAGCTTAATTTAAATCATTAACAAAACAAAATTAAAATCAAAATTATAACAAACTCATTACTTTTCATTCGTTTTCTGTTGAAAAAATGAGAAGTAATCATCAACATGAGTTGAAAATGGAAGTTACTGAGAGAAAGTTCAACTAGGAATTATGTGAAAAATTTTGTCGAACTAGCCGAACTCAACTTTAATGGAGGTTTTTGTTTTTAGAGAAACATTCGGTTATGTCGGAAAAAAAAAGTTCCAAGCCGAACTCATAGTTCGGTTACGTCGCAAAAAGTTCGGTTACATCGAAAAAAGTTTCGGTTACATTGCAATTTTTTTCTCCTAACCGAACTTTTCTCTCAAAAACCTGTATATTGAGTTCGGTTACGTCGCAGTTTTCTTCTCCTAACCAAACTTTTCTCTGAAAGAAAACTCCATTAAAGCTGAGTTCGGCTACCTGTGTTTTCAGAAATATTAGCCGAACTACACTTGCAGATGAGTTCGGCTACCTGTTCTTCAGATTTGGGGACTACTCTCTTATTGGATGGAATTATGGACTACTCTCTTATTGAATTATGGACTTCCAAATATACCCCCAGTATATATTCAATTAAAAAACCAAATTTCAGTTATAAACGAGAATAAAAACTGAAAGAGAGAGAGAGAGAGAGAGTTTCAATTTACAGACGAGAATAAATCGTGAAAAAAATTTGATTTTTTTTTCACGAATCGACGAGAGCTGCAAACAGATATTGGAATTCTTCTTCTCCTCCTTCATATTCTTCGTCTTAATCAACTAATCAGAGATTTTCAAGTCCGTTTTTCAATTATTTGGAATCAACAGAAACCGCTAGATCTGTTTTCCTGAAACAAATTGGTAATGTTGATGTTTATTTGAAGATTAATAAAGTTTTTTTTGATGATTGCGTGTTCGTTTCATAGATTTATATGTCCTTACTTTTGATTTCAGTGTTTTGTTTTTTGTTGATGTTGCAGAGATCGTGATTTATGTGGGAAGATTGATTTAGTGAGTATTCTGTTAGATTGATTGGTTGATATTGATATAGTTTGATCTCGAGATCCTTATTCATCTCTTAAACAGGTACGTTTTGATTTTTGATTTGTTATTTATATTTTTTTTCTTAGATCTGCTCATCAACTTTGGTTTTATGTTTATGCACGAAATGTTGAAGAATCTTGTTTGTGATGAAATTTAGACACTACTGATTATGTTTTTGATGAAATGTAGATATTATTTTGGATCAATCTTGATTGTTGGTACAAAAACTGAGATGATTTTTAGTTTATTTGTGTCAACTGTTGTTGTTGATCCAAATTTCTGAACACAAAATGTTTGTATTTTGTGTTTTTATTTCTTTGGTAGATTGCAGGTAATCATTATACATTCATTTTGCTGATAATGTAGCTTTTATTTTAGGTTTCTCACACTCTACATTGAATATAACTTTCACGAGGGGGCGTAGCCCCCGAGTGAGGTGCGACGTAATACTATATGTAGCTTAGGGTAGTTTAGACTGCTTCCTTTTTGGTTTGCATTGAAATTCATGCTTTAACTACCTCTTATTGGATCAAATGTGATATTTTACACATATTTATTGGATCAACTGTCATTGTTTACACATATTTTATTGGATCAACTGTGATTGTTTACACATATTTATTGGATCAACTGTGATTGTTGATCCAAATTTCTGAACACCTCTTGACTCAAAAAACTATGATCGCTTACACAGATTTATTGCATAAACTGTGATTGTTTACACATATTTTATTGGATCAACTGTGATTGTTTACACATATTTATTGGATCAAGTGTGACTGTTGATCCAAATTTCTGAATACCACTATATGTTATGGTTGTTGCGGGGCCAAAGATGGTTGTTGCGAGTTCAAATTTTGCAATCTGACTATCTCGCATCCTGTTTCAAGATCAACTACTGTCAAGGATATGATAAGTGTGGTGAAACAAAAGTGGCCTTATGTTCCTGAAGGCCTCATCCTTTTTGGTTACACTGTAGATGGGATTTCAAATGTCATCAATCACTATTTGGATTTGAGGTTTTTCATTCACTACTGCAGCTCACAAGGGATTGACTTGTTGAAGTTTGAAATCCAGTTAAGGACTTGTGTTGATTCTATTTCTTCATCATCTTCTTCTGCTCCTGCTCCTGCTTCTTCGTCATCATCAAGTTGTATTTCAAGCGATGAGGTAATTGTAGTGGAAGATGTCACTGATGATGCGTGTTTGATCAAAAAGGTCCCGAAGAAGTCTGATGCTTGGGTCAACATCTTAGCTGGAGTAGGGCAGTTGTTTGAAGGTGGTATTTAAGAAGTTAAAGATTCTGTTACAAAGTATGAAATATGTAGTGGTCGCAAATACAAATTAGTTAAGAGAGACTTTGAACGATACACTGTGGAGTGCAAGTTCAAAGAGAAGGAAAATTTTCACTAGAGGTTTCACGCCTCTCTCCTCGCCAATACAAAAGGTGCGACGTAATACTATATGTATCTTAGGGTAGTTTAGACTGCTTTCGTTTTGGTTTGCATTGAAATTCATGCTTTAACTACCTCTTATTTGTGATATTTTACACTAATTTAATTGATTTATTGGATCAACTGTGATTGTTTACGCGTATTTATTGGATCAACTGTGACTGTTGATCCAAAACTATGATTGCTTACACAGATTTATTGGATCAACAATGAAAGTTGATCCAACTAAAATGGATCGACTTCCACTGTTGATCCAACTGAAATGGATCAACTTTGTTTGTTGACACTAGTTACTGGTCACTTATTTTTGTTTTTGGTCACTTATTTTTGTTTTTTGGTTTTTATAGAGATCTATCCAGTTGCACTTGGAATTGTTCCTTGTAAAAATTGTGAGAGTTGGCAATGGTTCTTAACCAATTTGAAGGGTATTATTCGTGAAGATCGTCCACTGACCATCATATCAGATCGTGGAATCGGCCTTTTGAAGCATGTGCCTGAAGTCTTCCCATATGATTTGAATTCTTTCTGTTTGTACCATATGAAAGGAAATATTCATGTTCCAAAGGGCAGAAGTAGACAAACTGCAGTCAAGTTATTCGAAGAGTGCTACACTGCATTTACAAAGGAAAAATTTTATGCTGCTGCGAAGAGTATGAGTAATCTAAAGTTGGATTCAGTGATTGCTTGGATGATGAAGATTCCATTCGAGAATTGGGCTGCTCATGCATTTCTAGGAGAAAGGTGGGGTGAGAAAACATCTAATATTGCTGAGAGTTTGAACAACGTTATTAAGCATGATAAGCCGCTTCCAACACTTGAGCTTGTTGATGTTATTCGTGCTAAGGTAATGGAGCAGAATTACAAGAGGTTAGTGGAGTCTAACAAGTGGACTACAAGGCTTACTACTCGTATGCAAGCAAGGTTTAACAAGAGGATAACCATCATGCGGTTCATACAAGTTTCGAGAGATCAAGTGAGAAAGTATTTGAGACCATTTCTCCAACAGGAAAGCATACTGTAGACTTGGATTCTAGAACTTGCAGCTGCAAATGGTGGCCAAAACATAGCTTTCCTTGCACTCATGCAATGAAAGCAATGTTGCGGATTGGAAATGATGAACCGTACAACTACATTAGCCCTTACTATACATCCGATTACTATATAAGGTTGTACTCTCAACCCATATATCCTATTCCGGACTACGAGAAGCCACCTAGAATTAATGAAAAGGGACATGTTTTACCTCCCAATAGTGGTCGAGAACAAGGTGGAAGGACTAAAGGTGTTAGGTACGGGGTTCTCGTGAAAAGGTGCGCAAGAAGAGGAAGTGTGGCCAATGTGGGATGCTCACCTTTCACAACCGTCGAACATGTCGCAGAGCTCCTTTGGCTCCTCGTGTACCAACGTTTCGCAAGGAGTCTCATTCCAGGATGGTCAACTTCTTGAAGAGGATGTTGTTTTGAAGTTTTTGTGGTTTTTTCATATTCTGAACAACTTGTTTTAGGTTTCTTACTAGTTGGGTGTTTCTTTTTCCTTTTTTATGCTTTTTTGGTTTGCACTTGTTATTTTTTTTAATGACATACTGTTGTTATGAATTTAATCTTTTGTTTCTTAAGTATACGTCAGTTGACAGGTTCCAGGTTTATTGGTTTTATTTACAGGAAACATACTTATATAAATGGTATCAACTGCAGTTGTTGATCCTTTTTTTTGTGGATCAATTTACATTGTTGATCCATTTATTGTTGATCCAACTTATTTTGGATCAACAATGGTTGTTGACACACAAAACAAACAAAAAATTTGCATGGTTCTATCTGTATTTGCTAGTAAACTCCTCAAGCTATACATACCTGTAACATTCATTCATAATCAGACTAACTTGATTGGATCAACAATGGTTATTTATCCAACTTAATTGGATCAACAATGGTTGTTGATCCAAACTATCTGGATCAATAATGGTTGTTGACACACAAAACAAGCAGAATATTTGCATGGTCCTATCTGTATTTGCTAGTAAACTCCTCAAGCTATACATACCTGTAACATTCATTCATAATCAGACCACAGATACATCCATAATAATTCATTCATAATCAGACTTACAATAAGATTTACTTACTAAGATAGATATTTTTAAAACTACAGTTAGATTTTCTTTACAAACCATGAACAAACTATAACATCAAGCTCACTCTAATGGTTCAAACCTATCGGCTCAACTATTGGTCAAATGAGTCTTGCAATTGCATTGTTTCTTCAATAGAGTCAGTAGCTGAATGAGGAAGTTGTTCCGGTTTCTTCCATGAACCCAATTCTTCCAAGATTCTTGCTGCAATATTCACTCTCTTCTTATTCAACTTCTCATCTAAGTTAGTGATTTCAGATAAGTGTTCACAGTTTCCACGCTTTACCAAATTCTTCATGTACATGCAAGTGTGCAATGAACAATCACATCCGTTTTGTGCTGGTACAATGTAATGTGAAAAGCTTGTCTCGATATCACCACCTGTTTCTGGATCTCTGTGGCCCATTTCATTCAGCCATTTAGTCAGTGGTACTATCATCACAAGACATTGCCAATTGTAAGCCAGATTGCGCCTTGCAGAGTTGTACACTATCCATTTTCCTTTTACCAATGCCAGCACCACCCAATGGTATCCAACACCGTCCTTATCAGTCAAGCACATTGGTATAATGAGGTATGTGTCTTCAACATTCCTTGTGTAACTGTTCCTAAGCTTTTTTGGAATCCCACATCTCTCTACCTTTGCCATATTTTTCGAGGCTATTGCGATCCCCGATAACGGCTGTATCAATATTTTTTCAAATATATTAGTTTTCCATATTATGGATCATCTACATTATAAACAAAAGCTACATTTACAACAAAAATAAAAAGGAAAATGCAACTGTGATATCGTAACCAGAGAACAACATAAAATGAACAACATATCGTAACTTAGAATTTAACTAGAGAACAACATATCGTAACCAGTAAATTTCATGTGCCTATCATTATCTAGACCTACATAAATTTCAACTACCATTGTACACAGATAAAATCACCAAGATTATTACGACAATTCAATAGACAATCAATTGGACGATGCATTTGAACAAACCAAGATTTTTCAGTTACTTACATAATCATTTGTTGAGAGAATAATGTGGTTCTTGTATTCTGGTTTATCCAGCGATTACATCTTTAATTTCAGCATGTTGATGTAGTAATCAACAATCTCAGCATAAATGTTTTGATTATTCAGTAGATACTGTATCTGCTTCCCATTGATGATTACTTCCAAATCTTGATTGCAGAAATAAAAAATATAAGCTTTGTCGCTGCATTTTCAACAAAAAAACAACAACAAATGAATATGTTATTAAAAAGAACTAGCATAACCCAAAAAAAAAAAAAACTATGTGATCTGAGGTGAATTACATACCATTCAGTTGCATTCTCAAAGAACGGCTGGATGAGATTTTTTTCGCTCTCATTGCATGATTTCAACAATTTTAGTTTTTTTGGATTATCAGTTTTTTGGGTTCGGATGGTGTGACGTCAATTTGACTGTCGACGTCAATTATTTCTATTTGCTCCTCCTCCTGTTTCTTCTTTTTTCCTTTTCCACATTTCCTTTGTGCCCTTTTACGCTTAGTACGAGGTGTTTGACTTCGAAGTTTATATGTATTTTTCTTTTGCCTTTCTCCCTTCTTCACCCGCTTGACAAGAGAACTGACCTGCTGCTGTTGTCTTTCTTACGCTTTTGTATCATCGGATTGTTCCTCTGATTCGGTTTCCTCTTCAGTTTTCTCTTCAAATGCATCCAAATTAAACAATTGCTTCAACCCTTCCTGTATTTCAGCTCCTGATGTAGTGTCAACCTCCTCAGTTTGCCCTTCGACCTCTTCCGTTTCTTGTGTTACCTTACGATCTACCTCATTCATTATTGCATCGAAACTCGGTGGTGTGGTACCTGTATGCACATACCCATAAATTTCATCTGGTTTTATTATTGAAATTGGAGGAGTGTCAAACACAACCACATCTATTTGTATGTCATCATTGTTATTCTCATCATTTTTTTCAACAAACGGACTCTTCTCTTCCATTTGTATGTCATCTTTCTCTTCTACTATTCCCGCAGATATTGCAATGTTTTCGACCACCGAATCGAGCTCTGCGGTGTTTTCGACCATCGAATCGAGCTCTAAATCATCAGCTTCCCTTTTTTTTTTCCTGCATGATAGCCGTCCCTCCAACTCTTCAAATATTTGCCACTTTTCGGTTCTTTCGACAACTTCATTCCAGTTTCAAAACCCTTCCTCCAACACTTTTCTTGAGTTCCCAATGTATCTTGAGTTCCCAAAGTACTTGGAGTTCCCAATGATTCGTTCATTTCTTGAGTGTCTTCATTGTCACATCCACTGAATATTCGACTTCCATGTTTACTCTCGTTTCATTCCCATCTGTCGGTTGATCATTCGCTGCAGAGTTATCATGTTGATTTCCTTTTCCAGATGATTCTCCTTGTTGTGTCTGTGTGAACACATTCTCTAGATCTTCAAAATCATCCCTGTATACTTTGGTTTATTTCTTCCCATTGATTCCTAAAAAATCCTGTCCTCTTTCTGCCATTCCTTTATGTTCTTGTCAATATCAGCAAATCTCTTCGGTTCTCCATCTTGCAACTCTAGTTTGTCTTTGTTCCTCTCATACAACTCTCTCAAGAATATCGTGTTGTGGACAAACACTTTAATTTGAGCCTTTCCCATGTAATGAATTTCATGCTTGTCACATTCAAGAAGGATGTTTTCTTCCTCTAGTTCCTTTATCTTATGCCTCTCTTTTTCCAGTTCTCTTGCAGGTGCCGATATGTCAATTAAATAGTTTTCCTCAGCAGACACTGGATCAACAAAGTCTTGATGAAACTGCGAAGCATGATCAACACAAAACAAAATAGTGTAGACATAAAACTGGATCAACATTGGTTGTTGATCCCATTCACATGGATCAACATCCATTCTTGATCCACAAAAAAATGACACTAAAACTGGATCAACATAGGTTGTTGATCCCATTCACATGGATCAACATCCATTCTTGATCCACAAAAAACTGACACTAAAACTGGATCAACATTGGCTGCTGACCCATTCACATGGATCAACTTCCATTGTTGATCCACAAAAACCTAACACTAAAACTTGATCAACATTGGCTGTTGACCCCATTCACTTGGATCAACTTCCATTGTTGATCCACAAAAAAAATGGTACGTTTGTAATAGTAAATATATATATAGTAAAACAAAAATACCTGACGGTCGAACCAAGTCATATCGATTTCCTTCTTTTTGATTTTTTTTGCCAAAATCAGTTACAAGCTTCTTGCACAATGTGTGCTGGTTCCATCATAGGAATCTCGGAGTTGCATTTTCAAAATTCTCCCTTTTGTCGATGTACTTATTGATAGGTGTAGAATACACCGTATTTAATATCTAGTATTTATGCTTTCTTTGCGAGTTTTCTTGTAAATTATGTATCTTATGTTTACTTTTGAGTTTATTAGGTGCAATGGAGTCATTTGGAGCGAAAAGAAGTGGAAATAGCTATAAAAGTGAAGTCACAAGTGGAGAAAGGCCAAAGACCAATTGGAACTCGTTCAAATGCAAGATTTCTACTTTTCATTGTGTAGAGGACGAGAAGATGAAGACAATGGCGAAAGAACGGAGTCATTCGGAGTTCGTATGAAGAGGTTATGGGCAAAATAAGAACTCGAAAGACTAAAAGGGCAAACTGGTCATTTCTAGGCCAAGTGCTATTGCCACCCCACCGTACGTTAAGGGGTAGCCACCTGTTATAGGGTATCCATTGGGGTGGCCCTTATCTGGGCGTTTGGGTTGTCATTATCCAACCTTGTCATTACAACCCTGAAGTTGATGGGAGATATTTCTCTCATTCACCTGAAATCCAGAGAGGAGTGAAGAATGGCTGCTTCTGAGATCGAGAAGCTGATGCTGCTGGAAAACGGAAATGGTGGAAGAGATAGAAGAATGGAGAAGATGGGTTCGGAGCTTTTGAACTGGGGTTGTCTCTGAGACGATGGATCTGTGGCTGTTGATTCAGTGAGAAGAAGAACCTGCTGATTATATTGAGAGTATGAATTGAAGTTAGGGTTCGATAATGGGGTCGAATTCGTGTACTGATGATGCTAATTTGAAGAATCAATTACAGTAAATGGTTGTTGATGTTCATGGGGATGAGGTCGAATTAGGAAGAAAAATGAGATCTGAAGAAGAGATGATGACGTTTAGGTTGAAATTGATCTCAGATGAATGCTGGTGTTACATGAGATGATACAAGGTTCGAATTGTAATTGGGGAATGATGAAATGCAGGGTCTGTGACAAGTTTGTAGAAATTCCAAGCTAGGGTTTGAATTGAATCCCTGGGTTTATGAGAAACTGAATGAATCAGATGGAAGTTGAGCTCAATCTTGATAATAAGAAAATGGGTTTGGTGATAAATGGTGGATTGAAGATTTTGCTGCTGTTGAAGACATGGATTTGAGTAGTTTTGAATAGAAAATCAAGATGGGTTTGAGACTTTTGGCTGCACTGGTGGTGATGAGGAATGAGTTGTTGCTGCTAATGACAGATAGAGTGGGTTGAGAACTCAGGTTGAGGGGTTATCCTGTGGCTAGGGGTTGCAGTGTTGGGCAGGCGACATTGGTGCAATGTGCTAAGTTTGAAGTGTTGAAGAGCTGAGAAGTTAAATGTATGCTTAGGATTGCAGGCAAGAGCTGGTTGACCTAAGGTGTCTAAGATTGAAGGTGGTCTTGGTATTGATGGTGGAGGTATGAGGCAGAGATGTAGGTGTAGATGGTGGTATGAGGCAAGCCGTGATACTTGGTGGTGTCTTTGGGGAGATTGCCGAGACAGTCTTTGGTTGTAGTGGTCTTGATGCTTGGAGCAATTGGGATTTGAATTACTGAGGTGACAGAGCTTGCAACTCGTGTGGCTCTCGAGGTGAATGATGTGCAGCAATTGGTCTTTGAGCAGTGAGAAGGATGAGGACAATATAAGTGTTGGGCTGGTGCTGGTGAATTCCAGTGAGGGATGTCTGGCAGTGATTATAGGTCTGGCATTGCTGCAGAGTAGCAGATGGAGCTAATGGGTAAGTCAGTGCTGGTGGTATAAGGGTCTGGGTATGACTGAGAAGGATACTGTGTTGATTACAGGGAATAAGGAGTTGAGGTTGTGCTGAAATGATCAATAGGAGTTATCTGTTGTTTGGGTGATGACCTGCCAAGAAGCTGGCCTGAGCTTAGAAGTTATGAAGCTGCAATGAGCAGTTGTGGTTTGAGCTATAAGGATTATGGAGCTGTGAAGACTGCAAAGCTGGGAGCACAAAGAACAGAAGATTGCTCAAGTCTGCAATGAGCTGAGAAGCTTGAACCTGAGATGGAAAATAGGTTGCCATGTAGTGATGCAGGTGGCTTGTGATGTTGGATTGCGGTGGCTTTGAGCCAAGATTTGGCTGGGTTAGGTTAAGCTTGCTGTTGCTCATGTTTCCTATGGCTAATTGTGGCCGATGAAGCTTTTGCATTATGCAAAGGAAGTGAATGATGTGCAATTATATGTGTGCTTGCCGGAAGGGATTGAATGAATGATTGCGGGGGCCATTATGGTTTGGGTAGGAGTTAGGCTATAGCACAAGGATTGTGCATCGAGTTTGGCATTGTGCAATGGCTCAGCCAATTTAACTCGGGTCCCGACTCGACCGACTCGGACTGACTCACCTGACTGGTTCTGGATGACTCTCCCTGAATCGGTTTGACTCGTTCCGACCGAGTTGACCCGCCGAGTTGGACCGTTGACTCATCTGAACCATTGACCGGTGACCGGTTTGACTTTGCCTGGTCACTGAGACACTTTCCCCATGACTATTCCGGCGGGGATTCCGCCATAATCCCGATTTTCCGGCGAGCGTTTTTGGGACATATTTTCCGCACGGGTTTCTCTCCATGGTGGGCCGGGTGAATTTCCAACTAATGGACTTTGAAGACAAAACCTAGTTTTGGAAGGAGAAAAAGACTACAAAAGGGAAGACTTCTACAATTTTTTGGAGACCACGTTTTATTATTCTTTTTCCTCTACTTTTATTCTAGGGTTTAGAAACATGAAGTATTTTCTCTTTCTTCTTGTGATGAACTCCATGAATATGAGTACCTAGTTTTTATTATTGGTTATGGAATAAGTTGAATTTCCAAACATGGGTTTTAATTCAATAAATTAGTTTTCTCTCATATTATCGTTTATGATTCACCATGAATATTGTTACATGATTTGAATGCTTGTTAGTCGATTCGCGAGTCGATTGAGTTTGCTTTCATCTCTATTGCTAGATTAGGGTTATTATACGCAAAAGTGATAATTCCGGATTACAAGTAGCATAAATATGATTATAGTTTGTAGTGATATATTCTTATGATCATATGTGAGTTATAACCTTTGTTAAATTGAATTAGTGCACTTTCCACGTTCAATTGCTTTGATTGGCCTGATTTCATAGAACTTAACGCATCTAGGGAATTAAACTTGATTAGTGCTTTTACACGTTAGGTTGTTCCTTTAGGTAGAATTCATATTCGCATCTTTTAATGTGTTTGTTGATGACATGAGGAGATTTGCGGGATATTCTTGCGATCAAGGTATTCTAAGGTCTTTGATAAAAGTTGAGATTAAATATCAATTCTAGTTATTGTGAAAAGCATGTTAGTGAATGAAAACGAAATCCTTAACCAATATTTCTTATCCTTGAATCTATTTGTTTACTTTTATTTATTTGCTTTTAGTTTATTTTACTTTCATAAAAATCAGAAAACACCCGGTAATTTATATAGGAAACCGAAACAATTTGACAACCTAGACCTCTCTGTGGGATCGATCCTTTCTTGCCCTTGCTTCATTATATATTTTGAGTAGTAAGAAAGTGTAATTATATTTGTGTCGGTGACAACCTCAAATTTTGGCGCCGTTGTCTTGGAGGCAAATGTTGTTAATTGTTTTTGGTTTCTTATTTTTGTATTTAGTTTTTGTTTACTTTTTCTTATTTTCTGGGTTTTAACCTTGGTTTGAGAATTATTTCAGGTGCTTATTTCTATGGAAGGAGCATATTGGAACAATGGATACGGGTTTCAACCTCAACAATTCGACAACTACCAATTCCATGGGTATAATCAAAACCAATTCATTGGTTATGACCAATATTCCATGGAACCTTGTGGTTTTCCTCAACAATCTTATGGCGGGTATGTGTGTGAACACCAACAAGGATGGGAGGATTCTTATGCTTGTGAACAAAAAGTCTCTAATTTTATAGATAAAGTTTCCACCTTTTACAAGAGGAATTTCAAAAAGCAAAGGAGACTACAAACGAGCAACTCCAAGAACTTCGTGAAGGTATTTCTAACTTGCGAAGAGGCATTGATCAATATAAGGAAGATATGGATAATTCTAATGTGCATATGGTTTGTGATGAATATTTGATTGATGCTAATGTTGAAAAAGGGCAATCCTTGGGAACTTTCGTTGATATTTGTGTAGTTAACTCAACTCTTGATCGTAATAATGATCATTCACCTATTCAAAAGGATGAGTTAGAGATAAACAACACTAAATTCAGCGAGGAACAATCTTATGTTGACTATGATAGTGACGGTGATTATGATACATTGCTTGAAACAACTCATGGTGACATCCCCGAGGAGTGTACAATGGAGTCTTTTTGGGATCAAGATGAAGACGAAGAGGAATATGTCGACACTTGTGTAGATTACTCAAGCATTGATCTTAATAATGATCAAGAGCCTATTCAAAGGGTGGAGCTTGAGGATGATGCATTTTCGAGTGTTCTAGAAAAGTTTCTTATAATAAAATTTGGATCCGCAAAAGAGTATGTGCCTTACAACAAAAAGGAGTGTGTTGAGAATGAGACCGGTTTGACCAATATTGTGGAAGACCCAATTGAGCTTGCAAATAATTGTGATGATGATGTTTATGTCGATACTTTGGTTAAGGCAGAAACGGACGAAGAATGGTTGCAAGGTTTGATAGAGGACCATGATATACAAGAGGTGAATAATTCACTTGAGTTTTTCAAGGATGAAGAGGATTCCGTAATACAAGAGATTGTGCAAGGTTTATCTAACACTGTGCCTATTGTTTCTTCTCCTTTACCTCTTATTGGTTTGAATGTATGTGCTTCGGGAGTATTGTTGAATGACTTTATTTCTCGTTTTCCGCCATTAGAGATACTTGATTCTCATACTATGCAGGTTATGGAACAAGAAACCGTGGAAGTACCCGACTTCTATATTCTTTATACACTTCCAAGTGTAGACAAGAATAAGTGTGGGGGAAGCTTTTATCAGTTCATAGCTTCACTTTTACTTTATTGTACTAATATTTGTGTGAAGTTAGTGTTTCCAAAACAGGTTCTATGGAAGGATCCCCAACTTTTCAGATTGTTGATATATGGGGAACGAATCTTGCGAGGATATAGTCGGGCTGACGACTATAAAACAAGCGCTTAGTGGGAGGCAACCCACCGGTTTTGTATCTCTTATCTTTTAATTTTTCTTTTCTTGTTTTTTTTTTTTTTTTCTTTTCGCATATTGTTATATGATTTCCCACCTTGAACTCTCTTTGGAAGATTCAATTTTACATTGAGGACAATGTAAAGTTTAAGTGTGGGGGAGCATTTATATGTTTGTATAGTTTATTTATGCCTTTAAAAAAAAAAAAAAAAAAAAAATGAGAAAAATAGAAAAACCAAGAAAAAATTGTGTTATTTGAACTCCGAAATCTAGAACTTGTGCCTTTAGGATGACACCATTAGTGGATGGAACCATTTTGAATGAAGGAGTTGAGGAACCAATTAACTAAAAGGGAAGAATATAGCTCAGAAATCACAAATTGACATGATAGTTGTTACCATATCTCGGAATATCACCATATCACATTCTATTTTTATTTTTCCATATTTATCTATTGTTCTCTAAGTGCTTTGGTGGGTCACTAAACATCGACGTGTTATTACTACTAGGATGAAATAGAGTGGTTGAGTTACAAAAAAAAAAAAAAAAAAAAAAAAAAAGAATGAAAAAAATTATGAAAAGAAAAAAAAAAAAGACCGACTAATTAGACCAAAACGGAATAAAAAGACACTTGGGAATAACAGTATGTGTGAAACGTAGTCCCTGTCTCCGTCGCCTAAACAAGCGTGGAATGCAGGATCCAAGGCAACTATCATGTACTTGCTGACAAGAAGCATGCGCTTGGATCCAAAAGATCTAATCATGCCGTCTTTAAAAAAAAAATAAAAGAGAAATTGGATCCAGTTTGATCCAATTATAAAAAAAAAAAGAAGAAATTATTATTGTGTTGAATAAAGTCACTCTTGGTTCCCTTGTATATGCCAATTGATTTGATGTAGCATTCAGCACTAAGTAGCTCAATCCAATAGGCATAGGTTCATCTTAGCAGTGACCTTCAGACAGATATGGGAAACATCGAACACTGGTGAACATTCGCCAACATCTACATCTTTATCCATCTTCTTAATATTTTCATTGTGATTGTGGTTTGTTAGTTTCTGAGTATTGTGGCTTGTTCGACTATCTAATTAGATTTTATTACTAATATATGAATTGAATTTGCAAGGTACCTCCTCCTGTAGTCAATTTGGATTCGTTCATTGATTTGTCACAAATAGACGGAGTTTGAAATATAGGTTTTGTAGGTAGACCTCTTGTAAACCTTCACGAGACTATAACTCGTCCACTAGGGACACCTAGGGGTTTAAAGGCTTGTTATTTATGCTAAAAGTGACCGTAGCCTCGACGACACGGAGTTGTTGTATTTTATTTTTGTTTTGTTTGATTTGCTCGAGGACTAGCAAAGTCTAAGTGTGGGGGAATTTGATAGGTGTAGAATACACCGTATTTAATATCTAGTATTTATGCTTTCTTTGCGAGTTTTCTTGTAAATTATGTATCTTATGTTTACTTTTGAGTTTATTAGGTGCAATGGAGTCATTTGGAGCGAAAAGAAGTGGAAATAGCTATAAAAGTGAAGTCACAAGTGGAGAAAGGCCAAAGACCAATTGGAACTCGTTCAAATGCAAGATTTCTACTTTTCATTGTGTAGAGGACGAGAAGATGAAGACAATGGCGAAAGAACGGAGTCATTCGGAGTTCGTATGAAGAGGTTATGGGCAAAATAAGAACTCGAAAGACTAAAAGGGCAAACTGGTCATTTCTAGGCCAAGTGCTATTGCCACCCCACCGTACGTTAAGGGGTAGCCACCTGTTATAGGGTATCCATTGGGGTGGCCCTTATCTGGGCGTTTGGGTTGTCATTATCCAACCTTGTCATTACAACCCTGAAGTTGATGGGAGATATTTCTCTCATTCACCTGAAATCCAGAGAGGAGTGAAGAATGGCTGCTTCTGAGATCGAGAAGCTGATGCTGCTGGAAAACGGAAATGGTGGAAGAGATAGAAGAATGGAGAAGATGGGTTCGAGCTTTTGAACCTGGGGTTGTCTCCGAGACGATGGATCTGTGGTTGTTGATTCGATGAGAAGAAAAACCTGCGATTATATTGAGAGTATGAATTGAAGTTAGGGTTCGATAATGGGGTCGAATTCGTGTACTGATGATGCTAATTTGAAGAATCAATTACAGTAAATGGTTGTTGATGTTCATGGGGATGAGGTCGAATTAGGAAGAAAAATGAGATCTGAAGAAGAGATGATGACGTTTAGGTTGAAATTGATCTCGGATGAATGTTTGGTGTTACATGAGATGATACAAGGTTCGAATTGTAATTGAGGAATGATGAAATGCGTGGTCTCTGTGACAAGTTTGTAGAAATTCCAAGCTAGGGTTTGAATTGAATCCACGGGTTTATGAGAAACTGAATGAATCGGATGGAAGTTGAGCTCAATCTTGATAATAAGAAGATGGGTTTGGTGATAAATGGTGGATTGAAGATTTTGTTCTTTGTTGAAGACATGGATTTGAGTAGTTTTGAATAGAAAATCAAGATGGGTTTGAGACTTTTGGCTGCACCGGTGGTGATGAGGAATGAGTTGTTGCTTTGCTAATGACGAGAGAGTGGGTTGAGAACTCAGGTTGAGGGGTTATCCTGTGGCTAGGGGTTGCAGTGTTGGCTGTGGCAGCATTGGTGCAACAGCTAAGTTTGAAGTGTTGAAGAGCTGAGAAGTTAAATGTATGCTTAGGATTGCAGGCAAGAGCTGGTTGACCTAAGGTGTCTAAGATTGAAGGTGGTCTTGGTATTGATGGTGGAGGTATGAGGCGAGAGATGTAGGTGTAGATGGTGGTATGAGGCAAGCTGTGATACTTTTGGTGGTGTGCTGGGGAGATTGCCAGACAGTCTTGGTTGTAGGCTAGTCTTGATGCTTGGAGCAAATGGGATTTGAATTGCGGGTGACAGAGCTTGCAGGTCGGGTGGCTCGAGGTGAATGATGTGCGCAATTGGTGTTGAGCAATTTGAGAAGGATGAGGACAATATAAGTGTTGGTGGTCTTTGGTGAATTGCGGTGAGGGATGTCTCGCGGTGATTATAGGTCCGGCATTCTTTGCAGAGTAGCGAGATGGAGCTAATGGGTAGGTCGATCTTTGGTGTTATAAGGGTCTGTGTATGACTCGGGAAGGAGATTGTGTTGATTACGGGGAATAAGGAGTTGAGGTTGTCTTTGAAATGATCAATAGGAGTTATCTCGTTGTTTGGGTGATGACCTGATGCGTGTCGTAACCACAACAAATTAATTAATACTTTACTACCTAATTAACAAGTAATATAGGGTAGTCAAGGTCGATCCCACGAGGAGCACGAGATTCTAGTTGTAAAAATTGTCACGAAAGGGGGTGTAAAAAGCAAAAGAAAATAAGCAAAGCAATTAAAAGATAAAGTTGAAAACAATAAGAGAGACGAGATCAAGGAATCCTTCTTCGTTACGAAACAATGATTAAAGTTATGTTCTCTTCTACTTGTTATTAGTCACAGATTATCACCAACCGTAGGTAAAGCAAATAGCTCAAGTGCTAAACCCCTAAATCCCTTTTATCACCGGGACAAGGAAGTTCTCGACTACCGGATTCTAATCACCAAGCCACCTAGAATTAGCTCAACCTAGATGTAACTTGGCTCATGCATTAGGTTTTGTGAATTTCTTAGGTCGATATTAGTAGTTAGACTCTTAGCTCAAGGTCTACTTGCTAACGTTGTTTCTACACACAATTGCTCCACGGAATCCCTCCGCAAGGTCTCGTGTTTGCTACTTATGTAAAGAGTCAAGAAACGATTACTTATCTCCTAACTTTCACTAGCTTTAGATCAAATTAACAAATCAATTTAGGGTGCACTCCAAACAATCTATCAATCGATCATGAATGTCTTTAAGATCACTCCTATTAGTAAAAACAATCGATAATTATGTGAAAAACTTCAAGATAGAATTTGAAAACAAAAACTTAAATCATATGTTTAAAAAAACTAGGAATTCATCCTCAATCAATAAAATTAACTACTCATGTTAAGAGAGTTCACACAAAGAATAAGAAAAAGAAAAGAATTGTGTGTGTATATAGATGTGTAGAGAGGTGTGTAAAAGATGTAGAAGACTTCTCTATTTATAAGCTTCAAAATTCTCCAACTCTTCCAAGGATTAGAATCCTTTTCCTTTTGCAATTCAACTTCCAAATTCAAGTCTTTCTCTTCTTCCACCTTCTCTTTCCTAATTTGAGTCCAATTCTCCATCCAATTCCTAGCCCAAGTCTTCACACCCATGGGAGAAGTCCATAGAAAATTCTGGAATTTTGCTCGCCGGAAAAACTCGGGATTGTGGCCGGAATTTGGCCGGAAAACGTCACCGCCGCCACACTGAAATTTCTCCGTCGAGAGAATATTCGACGGAATATTCCGTCCAGTCCTCGCGTTAGGACTAACGGTCAAACGGGTCAACCATCGGTCAACCGTTAGTCAACGAGGTCAAGGGGAGAATGAGTTAGATAACGAGTCGAAACGATTCAAATTGAGTCAACTCGAGTCGACTCGAGTCACTTGGCCTAAGCCATTTACAATCTTGCCAGGCTAAATTCTTGTGTTGCACCAGGATGGTGCATCACTTCACTCGCTCCCGACCATAATGGCTCTCTACCATTTCATCCATTCTAATACCACTATCTTCACCGCCATTCTGTTCTTCTTGCAAAAATCATTCATACATCCCGCCCAATTCATCTTGGCAAAGATCAATATATCCACCATCTTCCATCTTCTCACCGCAATGCCGTGCCTTCACTCAATCACACTTTAGAAGCAAAGATCCTTATTCATCTCCAATTGCAAATTGCCTTAACGCCACTTCCTCACTCAAGACCACCTGCACTTAACACAGCCAACACCAATTATCCTCTTGCACAATACCACACTCAACTTGCACCTGACCTCAGCTCTTGCCTTGCCATCTTCTTTTGTTGCCTGACTGTAATTTCCATGACCATCCAACTCCAGATCCTATAAATTCAGTCCATCTCCCATTCCAGCTTGTTTCTCAATCACCACCGTGTATGCATGAACTCGGCACCAACAAGACACTTTGAACTTCGTTTCTTCCCCAGCTAACTCATTTCCGGCCAACAACCATCACAAACCCGAGAAGATACCATCCACCGTCCGTCGAATGCGCAGCTCACCAATGCAAATATAAGCAACACCTTCATCATCTCTGCCAACACCAAAGAGCCACCAACTTCACATGACTCTCCATCTTGGTCAAACGACACAATACAAACCAAACGACTTGATTAAACATAACTCCCAAGATTTCCACACATCTGCACGCCGCTCCGACCATCAAAACCCCATGATGTTGCAGTCTAACCTTTAACAAAGACACAACGTTTTCACTTCTCAACCTCCAACATCAAAACCAAAGATATCAAGTATACAAAGGGTACTAAAGAACAATCACCGAAAGCTCAATTCCATTGCCATATTCAGTTCAAGTAAAGGCCATCACTTCACCATGTTACAACGGAATTCTTGTTAATTGTCGAGAATCCGTTGATGTCGATCACCGTCCAGTCAACCCATCTCTTCCATCGTTCTCGGAGGAAACCCGACTTCATAATATCCGTTCCAAGCTCGAGTTCAACTGCCAAACTCCAAACCCTTTACACAAATTTTACCAAAGAAATTCAAAGAGTAGTAGAAACTAACCCATTACTCTTTGCTTCACTACAACAAAGATGTCTTGTTCGAACCCTAGTTAATCACCATCAATAGCAGCTTCTCGATCTCCTCTCTATGTTCTTCATCCCGAGCTTCATCACAAACCGATCGAGCAATTTCTTCTCTGGTCTGTTCTTCAATTTCTCCCGGATAAACAATAGCAGCTTCGTTCATTGCATATTCGAACTCATAACATACCCATCGATTGGCCATCATCTCGATTCAAAACCCAACAAAGAACTTGACTTCAATTGTCACGAAACCCCCATCACAGATTCTCTATTTCCTACCAGAACCATCTCTCGATTTCATCTTCGAATTCTCCCAACTCGCTTCAATCTCTCGAGTTCTTCTTTCTTCTCCACTTCTTGATCGACTTCATCTCACAAAGACCACCGGATATGAATTCCTCCAACCTCCTCATCGATGTTACAAGAAAGAGCAATGCTTCTCCGTATTTGATTCGATGAATAATTGAGAATTAATTCTCGATTTAGGGTTGGTAAATGGGGCAAATCGGATACGGGTGTGGGTATATGGTGTGGGTAAATGGGTTTAGGGTGTGGGTGGATTCGGACACCCACACTTAGATACACCCCAATTGTGCTAGCCGATAATAGCACTACGTTTGGATAAGGGCTACCCGGTTTGGCAGCCCCTTAACTTCAACTGGGCTCCATATATCAATCGCCTGCAAAATGACCTTTTTGCCCTTTTTGCTCAAATTGGGTGATTCCTTCTTCTTTTCCTCCGTGCGACTCCAAAGTAGCTATAAAACTCAAAACAAGCGTAAAATACATAATTTACAAGAAAAATAGCAAAGAAAGCATAAACTACTAGATAGTAAATTAGGTGTATTCTACACCTATCAAATTCCCCCACACTTAGACTTTGCTAGTCCTCGAGCAAATCAAACTAAAAATTCACAACTTCAAAGCGTTCAAGCGTCACAAGCATCCAAAGAGCTATGAGGACATAGAGTTTCTGCATGCTAGTAATGAGAAGTTAGAAATACTAAGGAACATATTCTCATTCTTAAATGTTGAGTGAGAAATAACCACACCATAATGAGAGAATGCGTGTTTGAGAAACGATCAATAAGCATTTCGCCTCGACTTTTGCCTCACCAAATAGGATTTTATGATAATTGCACTCTAAAAGACGGCTTTTTTATGGTTCTCACATGTGTGCAGTAGGAATGAAGAGAGAATTCTGCGACACGTTGAATGGTGGGAAGGACAACTTCCGAATTTTTTTAAATCCCACATCTTTTAATATTTTGAAAAACCATTTTCTGACGATCTCTAAGAAAGGAAATCAACCATTTATATTGAGGATGAGATTACTTACTTACCTTCACATCCGATTGCCAATTAAGATAACACCACTCTCACGGCATCCAATAGAAACGTCTTAGCTCCTTGTCTTTATCTTGGTTCGTCTTCGGTTTCAACTATTAATGATAAACCCTTGAATTTCATAAATTCTTAACAATTCTTAACTCTTTTTACCTTAATCCTTGTCGCTTGAAACTACCTTATATATTTTCCTTCCCCACGGCTTAAACAAAACAAATATTTCTCTTGTTTTTCTCTTTTTTTTTTTTTTTTTTAAAAAAATTTTTTTTTTTTTTTTTCTTTTTTTTTTTTTTTTTTTTTTTTTTTTTTTTTTTTTTTAAGACAAGAGAAATTTAATACAAAATAAACCATGGCCGTGGAAGAAGTATTTTACCGCTTGATTCTTCACAACTTGTATTGTCTTTGAAATCATAAACTTTCAAAAATTCTCACCTTTTAATTTTCTTCGCTTTCATGAATAAGTCTTCATACTTAAATATAAAATTACCTCATTGTATTGTAAGTCCTCAACTTATATGTAAAAATCCGCTCTTTGTATGTTGCTTTTACTTATATTTGAAATTTGCTCTTTTTCTCATTCCGTTGCTTGTAAACCTTAAACTTTTCCAACTTTCCTTGTAGATTTTGATGTCGCTCCTTGTTGATGATGAATGTGTTTCTATGGATCCGTTGTTGTCGAGAGAGAGAATGGTGCTAACTGCAAATCGAACTACAAGAAGGAAGCTTTCATCCATGGACGTCACCCTCATGATTGACAAAATTAGCACTCAAGAGATCAAGAGTAGTGCTTTTAGTGGTGGGAGGTTGGGTAGCTCACCATTCTACCCGAATTAACTTACGGTGACACACACTCAAAAGAAGCTCTTTAGTAGATGGAAGATTTCTGGTCGGTGCCTCACATGATATGAATACGGGTAGTCTCCACTAATGATTGATCAAAGAACTCTAATAACGCACTTCTCCCCGCACCAAATTCGCATCACCGGCATGATTAAATCCATTATTTAACACTCAAACAAACAAGAAATCCGAATGTAGTTCTCTAACACTTCCAAGTTCAATTATGTCGGTCAAAATCTCTATGTAAACATACCTAGAAGTATGCTAGTGACTCTAAAATCTTTAAAAGTTGGAATTTTTAAGTAAAACTTTTTTTTTTTTTTCAAAATTTTTTCAATTTTTTTGTAATTTTTGTTTTTAAAACATGCTTAACCACTCCCCCACACTTAAACCTTACATTGTCCTCAATGTAATTGAATCCTCCTAGTAAAGTCAAGGTGGGAAATTTTAACATGATAAGAAACAAGAAAAAGAAATAACAAAAAGCAAAAAGATAAGAAATACAAAACCGATGGGTTGCCTCCCATTAAGCGCTTGTTTTAAAGTCGACGGCCCGACTTGGCTCTTGTAAGATTCATTCCCCATATACTAACAATCGGAAAATTTGAGGATCCACCCATAATACCTGTTTTGCAAACAATAACTCCATACAAATATTAGCACAAGAAAACAATAGTGATGTTATCGCTCGATAGAAATTTCCCCCACACTTATTCTCGTCCACACTCGGAAGTGTATAAAGAACATAGAATTCGGGAATTTCCATGTATTCCTCTTGGCAAACCTGCATGGTGTTAGCATCAAGTGTTTCCAATGGTGGATATTTAGAAACAAAATCATCCAAAAATACTTTCGAAGCACATACATTCAAACCAATAAGAGGTAAAGGAGAAGAATCAATAGGCAAAGGGTTAGACAAACCTTTCAAAAATTCTTGTATTATAGAATCCTCTTCATCCTTAAAAAATTCAATTGAATTACTTACCTCTTGTATATCGTGGTCCTCTATTAAACCTTGCAACCATTCTTCGTCGTTTTCTACCTTAACCAAAGTCTCGGTATCATCATAATCATTAGCAAGTTCAATTGGGTCTTCCACAAAATCAATGAATGTGGTTTCATCCTCTAGCATCATCTCTTCAACATTCTCATCATCGGAATCGGGCCATTCACAAAAATGAATTTCATCGGTATAGATTGTAAGATCTTCATGTGCGGGTGTTACACCGTTTATAACAATAGGTAAGTCACACCCAATCTCCTCCTTTTGAATAGGTGAAGGATCGTTATTATGATCCGGAGTTGGAATAACTTCCTCATTGTCGGAACATCCATACACTTCCGCGGACTCCCATCTTTCCCTAAGAAATTTTTTCCAAGCAATAAATGCATCTTCCTCAAGCTCTTCCTTTTGAATAGGTGATTGATCATTATTAAGATCAAGGCTTGAGTAATCTACACTAGCGTCATCAAAAGTTTCCAAAGGTTGGTCCTTTTCAACACAATCATCTTCATTTTCGGACTCACCATAATAAGAATCTTCATCGGTTTCATAACCTTTATCCCGACGTCGTTTAAGTTCCATATGAATAGTCCTACTAATTTCTGCGACAAGCTCTTCCGAGTCTCCATCATCTTCCAATTTGTATAATTTCTCGTGCAAGTTTCACGACGTTCACACGCTTACCACCGTTGATAGAGTTTCTAGACGACATCTCCTCTTTTGGAAAAAGTGAAGGAAAAACACGATGAAGAGGAGTATATTCCAAATTCTCTGTCTGCACATTACTAGAAAACAGATTGTTAGATGCATAACTATCCTTCCATCCATGTGATTGTCCACTTACATACCCGTCATAAGGTTGTTGATATGTATGAGAATATCCATAAGGTTCTGTAGAAAATTTATCATAGCCAAAATATTGGTTTTGATTGTATCCTAAGGATGGTTGGAAGTTGTCATAATGTTGAGGTTGAAAACCGTATTGATTGTTGTAATATGCTTGCTCTCGTCCACCATACATGGCACCTGAAATAAGATTCAAAAAACCAAGTTAGATACGGAATAGAATCCAACAAAGCAAAAATAAAGCAAAAAGAAAAATAAAAACAACTAAAATCATCCGTTGCTCCCCGGCAACGGCGCCAAAATTTGATGCGTGTCGTAACCACAACAAATTAATTAATACTTTACTACCTAATTAACAAGTAATATAGGGTAGTCAAGGTCGATCCCACGAGGAGCACGAGATTCTAGTTGTAAAAATTGTCACGAAAGGGGGGTGTAAAAAGCAAAAAGAAAATAAGCAAAGCAATTAAAAGATAAAGTTGAAAACAATAAGAGAGACGAGATCAAGGAATCCTTCTTCGTTACGAAACAATGATTAAAGTTATGTTCTCTTCTACTTGTTATTAGTCACAGATTATCACCAACCGTAGGTAAAGCAGCTAGCTCGGTCTAAACCCCTAAATCCCTTTTATCACCTGGACACGGAAGTTCTCGACTACTGGATTCTAATCACCAAGCCACCTAGAATTAGCTCAACCTAGATGTAACTTGGCTCATGCATTAGGTTTTGTGAATTTCTTAGGTCGATATTAGTAGTTAGACTCTTAGCTCAAGGTCTACTTGCTAACGTTGTTTCTACACACAATTGCTCCACTAATCCCTCCGCAAGGTCTCGTGTTTGCTACTTATGTAAAGAGTCAAGAAACGATTACTTATCTCCTAACTTTCACTAGCTTTAGATCAAATTAACAAATCAATTTAGCGTGCACTCCAAACAATCTATCAATCAATCATGAATGTCTTTAAGATCACTCCTATTAGTAAAAACAATCGATAATTATGTGAAAAACTTCAAGATAGAATTTGAAAACAAAAACTTAAATCATATGTTTAAAAAACTAGGAATTCATCCTCAATCAATAAAATTAACTACTCATGTTAAGAGAGTTCACACAAAGAATAAGAAAAAGAAAAGAATTGTGTGTGTATATAGATGTGTAGAGAGGTGTGTAAAAGATGTAGAAGACTTCTCTATTTATAAGCTTCAAAATTCTCCAACTCTTCCAAGGATTAGAATCCTTTTCCTTTTGCAATTCAACTTCCAAATTCAAGTCTTTCTCTTCTTCCACCTTCTCTTTCCTAATTTGAGTCCAATTCTCCATCCAAATCCTAGCCCAAGTCTTCACACCCATGGGAGAAGTCCATAGAAAATTCTGGAATTTTGCTCGCCCGGAAAATCGGGATTGTGGCCGGAATTTGGCCGAAAACGTCACCGCCGGCCACCGGAAATTTCTCCGTCGAGAGAATATTCGACGGAATATTCCGTCCCGTCCTCCGTTAGGACTAACGGTCAAACGGGTCAACAATCAGTCAACCGTTAGTCAACGGGTCAAGGGGAGAATGAGTTAGATAACGAGTCGCCTTTCGATTCACCCGAGTCAACTCGCAGTCGACTGAGTCACTTGGCCTAAGCCATTTACAATCTTGCCAGGCTAAATTCTTGTGTTGCACCGGGATGGTGCATCATCGTCGCTCCCGGCCATAATGGCTCTCTACCATTTCATCCATTCTAATACCACTATCTTCACCGCCATTCTGTTCTTCTTGCAAAATCATTCATACATCCCGGTAATTCATCTTGCGGAACAATATATCCACCATCTTCCATCTTCTCAGCTGCAATGCCAGGCCTTCACTCAATCACACTGTAGCAGCATCCTTATTCATCTCCAATTGCAGCTGCCTTAACGCCACTTCCCTGTCAGCTCAAGACCACCTGCACTTAACACAGCCAACACCAATTATCCTCTTGCACAATACCACACTCAACTTGCACCTGACCTCAGCTCTTGCCTTGCCATCTTCTTTTGTTGCCTGACTGTAATTTCCATGACCATCCAACTCCAGATCCTTCTAAATTCACCCATCTCCCATTCCAGCTTGTTTCTCAATCACCACCGTGTATGCATGAACTCGGCACCAACAAAGACACTTTGAACTTCGTTTCTTCCCCGGCTAACTCATTTACGGCCAACAACCATCACAAACCCGAAAGATACCATCCACTGTCCGTCGAATGCGCAGCTCACCAAAGTCAAATATAAGCAACACCTTCATCATCTCTGCCAACACCAAGCAGCCACCAACTTCACAGCTCTCCATCTTGGTCAAACGACACAATACAAACCAAACGACTTGATTAAAACATAACTCCCAAGATTTCCACACATCTGCCATTGCCCGACCATCAAAACCCCATGATGTTGCGAGTCTAACCTTTAACAAAGACACAACGTTTTCACTTCTCAACCTCCAACATCAAAACCAATTATCAAGTATACAGTGGGTACTAAAGAACAATCACCGAAAGCTCAATTCCATTGCCATATTCAGTTCAAGTAAAGGCCATCACTTCACCATGTTACAACGGAATTCTTGTTAATTGTCGAGAATCCGTTGATGTCGATCACCGTCCGAATCAACCCATCTCTTCCATCGTTCTCGGAGGAAACCCGACTTCATAATATCCGTTCCAAGCTCGAGTTCAACCGCCAAACTCCAAACCCTTTACACAAATTTTACCAAAAATTCAGTAGTAGAAACTAACCCATTACTCTTTGCTTCACGGAACAAAGATGTCTTGTTCGAACCCTAGTTAATCACCATCAATAGCAAATGACTTCTCGATCTCCTCTCTATGTTCTTCATCCCGAGCTTCATCACAGCCCGATCGAGCAATTTCTTCTCGGTCTGTTCTTCAATTTCTCCCCGGATAAACAATAGCAGCTTCGTTCATTGCATATTCGAACTCATAACATACCCATCGATTGGCCATCATCTCGATTCAAAACCCAACAAAGAACTTGACTTCAATTGTCACGAAACCCCCATCACATTCTCTATTTCCCGACGAACCATCTCTCGATTTCATCTTCGAATTCTCCCAACTCGCTTCAATCTCTCGAGTTCTTCTTTCTTCTCCACTTTCGCCGATCGACTTCATCTCACAAAGACCACCGGATATGAATTCCTCCAACCTCCTCATCGATGTTACAAAGAAAGCAATGTTCTCGTATTTGATTCGAGACAGAATAATTGAGAATTAATTCTCGATTTAGGGTTGGTAAATGGGGCAAATCGGGTACGGGTGTGGGTATATGGTGTGGGTAAATGGGTTTAGGGTGTGGGTGGATTCAGACACCCACACTTAGATACACCCCAATTGTGCTAGCTGATAATAGCACTACGTTTCTGGATAAGGGCTACCCAGTTTGGCGGCCCCTTAACTTCAACTCGGGCTCCATATATCAATCGCCTGCAAAATGACCTTTTTGCCCTTTTTGCTCAAATTGGGTGATTCCTTCTTCTTTTCCTCCGTGCGACTCCAAAGTAGCTATAAAACTCAAAACAAGCGTAAAATACATAATTTACAAGAAAAATAGCAAAGAAAGCATAAACTACTAGATAGTAAATTAGGTGTATTCTACACCTATCACCTGCCAAGAAGCTGGCATGAGCTTAGAAGTTATGAAGCTGCAATGAGCAGTTGTGGTTTGAGCTACAAGGATTATGGAGCTGTGAAGACTGCAAAGCTGGGAGCACAAAGAACAGAAGATTGCTCAAGTCTGCAATGAGCTGAGAAGCTTGAACCTGAGATGGAAAATAGGTTGCCATGTAGTGATGCAAATGGCTTGTGATGTTGGATTGCGGTGGCTTTGAGCCGAGATTTGGTCAAGGTTAGGTTAAGCTTGCTGTTGCTCATGTTTCCTATGGCTAATTGTGGCCAGTAAGCTGTTGCATTATGCAAAGGAAGTGAACTGCAGTGCAATTATATGTGTGCTTGCCAGGAAGGGATTGAATGAATGATTGCAGGGCCATTATGGCTGGGTAGGAGTTAGGCTATAGCACAAGGATTGTGCATCAGAGTTTGGCATTGTGCAATGGCCTGGCCAATTTAACTCAGGTCTGACTCTGACCTGACTCAGACCCTGACTCACCTAACTGGTTCTGGCTGACTCTCCCTGAATCGGTTTGACTCGTTCTGACCGAGTTGACCCGCTGAGTTGGACCGTTGACTCACTGAACCATTGACCGGTGACCGGTTTGACTTTGCCGGTCACCCGAGACACTTTCCGGCGACTATTCCGGCCATAATCCCAGTTTTCCGACGAGCGTTTTTGGGACATATTTTCTGCACGGGTTTCTCTCCATGGTGGGCCGGGTGAATTTCCAACTAATGGACTTTGAAGACAAAACCTAGTTTTGGAAGGAGAAAAAGACTACAAAAGGGAAGACTTCTACAATTTTTTGGAGACCACGTTTTATTATTCTTTTTCCTCTACTTTTATTCTAGGGTTTAGAAACATGAAGTATTTTCTCTTTCTTCTTGTGATGAACTCCATGAATATGAGTACCTAGTTTTTATTATTGGTTATGGAATAAGTTGAATTTCCAAACATGGGTTTTAATTCAATAAATTAGTTTTCTCTCATATTATCGTTTATGATTCACCATGAATATTGTTACATGATTTGAATGCTTGTTAGTCGAGTCGCGAGTCGATTGAGTTTGCTTTCATCTCTATTGCTAGATTAGGGTTATTATACGCAAAAGTGATAATTCCGGATTACAAGTAGCATAAATATGATTATAGTTTGTAGTGATATATTCTTATGATCATATGTGAGTTATAACCTTTGTTAAATTGAATTAGTGCACTTTCCACGTTCAATTGCTTTGATTGGCCTGATTTCATAGAACTTAACGCATCTAGGGAATTAAACTTGATTAGTGCTTTTACACGTTAGGTTGTTCCTTTAGGTAGAATTCATATTCGCATCTTTTAATGTGTTTGTTGATGACATGAGGAGATTTGCGGGATATTCTTGCGATCAAGGTATTCTAGGGTCTTTGATAAAAGTTGAGATTAAATATCAATTCTAGTTATTGTGAAAAGCATGTTAGTGAATGAAAACGAAATCCTTAACCAATATTTCTTATCCTTGAATCTATTTGTTTACTTTTATTTATTTGCTTTTAGTTTATTTTACTTTTATAAAAATCAGAAAACACCCGGTAATTTATATAGGAAACCGAAACAATTTGACAACCTAGACCTCTCTGTGGGATCGATCCTTTCTTGCCCTTGCTTCATTATATATTTTGAGTAGTAAGAAAGTGTAATTATATTTGTGTCGGCTGACAACCGGTCACTTATCGGTATGTTCGCAGAACCAACACTGTATAATAAAAACAACAAGGTTAGTTTTATCTAATAATATGCACACTACAAAACAAGTCTTATTTGTGACGGTTTTTTAAAGAGGGGCGTCACAAATAAGGGTTATTTGTGAGGGTTTATGACCAACCACCATAAATAGTTAAACTAGTCAAAGTCAACTTAAATTTGATCGGTTTTAAGGGTCCGACACAATTCTTTGTGAGGGTTTGCTGGACCAAGCGCCACAAATGCAGGTTAGTAAAAGTCCAATATACTTTTTGGTCGGTTTTGGGTTCCCGACACAGCAAAATTTCATCATTTTTATGATTCTGATGGAAGAAACTTCTTTACTTGCTGCGGTTCTCAAATTCTTTATTTCTTTCTCTTATCTCCTAACAAAACTTAAATCTGGTTTTCCTCCTCTCTTTCCTTCTGTTCTTCTCCACTGAAGAAGTTTGTTGAGAGGTTTGCTTCTATTACCTTCTCTAGCTCCATCTCGTCTTTCTCGTCTGTAACAATCACTACTCTTTAGTTTACTCTCATCTATTAATGGGTTTTTTTTCTTTTACTTTGCAGGATCTAAAGGAGTCAATCGAAGGTGATTTTCCCCTCTTCTTTTTTTGTATTACTTTTAATTTTCGTTTCTTTGTTTCTTTGATTAAGGACTGGTTTTGCTTTTAATTGCTTGTTTACTTTGTTTTGCAGGATCTAAAGGATTAAACTTTCAGGTCAAATTTCCCCTCTTTTTCTTTGTATTCGCTACTGTGACAAAATAAATTAAATTTGTTTTTATTTAGTTTCAATTTCTTAGGGTTTACAGGAAATTTTTATTTTCTGTAATTTATGAGGGTTTGTGTTGGATGCCATTTTGTTTAATTTATTAGGGTTTGTGTTATTGATTTGTGGTCTAGAAACGAAATCTGGATATGGGTTTCTATTTATGGAACTTGATATTGTGCTTTGAGCTTTGAATTTGGTAGATTTGATCCTAGAATTTCTGATTGGGGTTTGAGTTTTATCTATTTTGTACAAATATTGGGGTTTTGTGACATTTCTTAGTATCTGATTGTGTTTTTGTTGTTGTCTCTAATTTCTGTTGAATGAGAAAGCATGAGAAAAGGCCGAGACTTGAAATAAAGAACTCCTTACTGTTTTTTTTGCTTGCTCATTCTTAGCTATGATTGATTGGTTCTCCCTTATATCAACTTATTGGATTATAAAGATATTACGATGTTGGAAATGAAATTTCAGTTCTTAGAGAGGTATGATAGGAAACTACAAGATGTTCTGGCCATTTATGGTGTATGCTATCTAGTCCATTGGAATTGTTCTGGCCATTTAGTATTTTCTTGGTCTTACCAACGGCTGCAACTAGATATGCTTGAGGTGCTAGAAACCTGCAGCAATCTGTGCCTCTGCTGTTACGATATTGGGAGTAAAGAACTGTAGCGGTCTGTTTTATTTTGTTGCATCTTTCTTAGCTCCTCTAACTAGCTAGCTTGTTCAAAAGACTAGCTAGTATATTATTACTCCCTCTGTCCGTTTTTATCTGTCCTAATTTTTACTTTGGTATGTCCATTTTTATCTGTTCGCTCTGTTTATAGACATACTTTTCCCTTAAACTATCAAATATACCCTTTATTTTTATAATCATAAAATCATTTTTAATATCCAAATCTTAAATAATATCACCATATTTTATGGAAAAAAACTTACTCAATATCTTTGTATTAATTGTCATTCCATTTTTTAAATAAAAATATTTATGAATAGTTATAAAGTTCCTAATAAACTTCTACTTATTTTAACACTAATAATTTAGTTTTGGTAATAATATAACATTAAATAGACTAGTCAAGGGCTAGGCATGACAATTTATAGGATTTCCTTAATATCTTGACTTAGTCAAAGCGGACTCTTAATTTAGGACGGAGGGAGTATGTTTTTAAGTTTTGCTTGGTTCAACATTTGTTACTAGTCATGTAGTTTTTAAGCTGCCACTATACTAGTTCCTTTCCTAAAAAGTTGAGTTGGTAAATATAATATTGGTCAAAATTATATTACAGTATATTATTATTGCAAAGTGAAATGGAGTGGATTTAATTTTATTTTCCAAATATATTTTGTATTAATCATTAGTTGTCATGGTCTTAGACTTGGACATTTTAGTTACGACCGTGTTCCAATACCCGCTTTGAAATTGTGCTCTCAATTTGTCTCTCTGGTGTATCATCCCGAGGTATCTTTAAGAGATGAAAGATGAGGTTGGAAATGTGAGGATGACCCAAGAGGTCTGTCATGTAAAGGTTGTACAATAAAATGGTTCTTGCAACGTGGAAGAGCGAATTATATTCATAAGCTCTAACTTTTTATTGGTTTAGTGGCTGTTATCATTGGTTCTTACTAGGACTGATCAATAATGAATATGGAGGGGTACAGATGCAAAGAACAGCCTTGATATAAGTTGGAGTTGTTAAGAGATAGTATTTTGTAACCTTATATGTTTGATGTTATCTAGTTACTTGAAAGGAAAAGGGATATGTTTTGCTGTGGAGAACATGTTAAGGCTCGAGAGTGGCCCAATTGGAGAATTTTTTGAAAGCTCGGTGCTACCGATAGTGGTGGGGTAGGCTTGTAGATTTAGATGTAAGTATCTTGAAGAGCTGAACTAACCTCTCTCTATCTCACTAACGCACACACAAAGGTATTAGCGTAGTTAACTAGTTTGTTCTTGTACCTTCTCATGTGGAAATAGAATGGAAAAAAATAGAACTAGAGAATATGCTCGAAGACATTTTTGATGATGTTTATGAGGTAATTAAGCTGTTCTTATTTTGTACTCCCTTCGTTCTTAAATAATAGGCTGGTTTCATGTGTAATTTATACATGAAACCAATCTATTATTTAAGAACGGAGGGAGTATAATTTAAGGGAAAATTATTATGTAGAAATCATATTATCATGATTGTGCTTGTGGATTTCCCTTATGAATGTCGGAACACTCCTTTGTAGGTTGCGACTCTACTAAGAGACTGACAACTTCTATCTTCAACTTGTTAATTATCAGGGTCAGGGGACTCGGCATGTAAATTCTTTTGCTGCAAAGCTGGATAGATTGATGGTACTCATATGTCAACATCTCAAATCTTGCGCAGAAAATGGTCTTTTGTTTGAGGTGTTGTACCGTAAAAATTAGTATTTTTTATTTTTATTTTTTTTATTATTCATTTCAGCTTGCAATACATAAGTTTTGAGGGATATATTTTTTTTTTCCAGCGAACAACATAGGAATTAATGTAACTTCTATAGTTCTCTTATGTTGACCGGCCTGTATCTACTCCTTCCAAAACAAATTTAAATGTTAAGGTAGACACTTCTCAAGTCTTTCTATGTTTCTGTTCTACAAACCCATAGGCCAAAAACCCATAGGACGAAGTCTTCCCAGGTAATTCCTCTATTACATCTGTAGTATTTATGAGATATTTTTGTTAATTAAAATCTGTAAATGTAACCTGATTTTCCTTCGGAAAATGGGTCATTTGTCCAAATATTTATAAAACATGGTTCTAATGGACGAGTAAAAATTAGTATGGGTGAAATGGACACAAAAAAATAGCAAGAGTGAAACTGGATTCATCATGGCTTAAACTTAAAAAAGAGTGAGGATGAAACTGGATGCATCCTGATGTAAATTAAAAATAAGAAAAAATATTTGAAAATGGGTAGGATGAATCTGTTTACATCCTGGCTATTTTTACATTCTCGTCCATTTAAACAGTATCAAATTTTACATGTCTTTTTCATTCAGGAATTGTTGATTTTGGTCTTTTTAACCAATTTTGTGATTTTCCTTTCTGTGCAGTTTTTTATGCTCTATGCCCCACTAGATCCCAAAAAGTGTAGTTTGAGCTTTGTAGTTATGCTTGCAGATGATTTTTTAGACAATACTGGAATTGCACTCACCAGGTAACGTGAGAAAATTTATTTCAACCTACTTGTCTAAAGTTTTCCTTACAATCTTTTAATTTCCAATGGTTTGATTTCAACATCTTAAATCAAATGGTCAAATAACTTTTACCCGTAAATGTTGTCGGAATTTTGCAGCATCATATTGTATTCACACGGTGGAATGACATAACATTTTTACCCGTTGCTTCCATCTTCTCATGTTCACAAGAAAAAATATTAAATGGTCCAACTGTCTTTTTTATTTTTGTATGCAAATTCTCACTGAAAAATTAGAAATTGTTTGGACTGTAGGATGAGTTCAGTTGCTTATTTAGCTAGTTATTTGTTTCGGGCTAAATTTCTTGAGGGGGTATCATCGCTAGCACATTAGAAGGGCAAATAGTCTCAGTTTTGTTCTGTGAGGTCTTGGAATTTCTTGGTAAATAGAACGTTTTTTTAGTAAAAACAATACTGACAGGTTTTTATTTTCCCGCATATTTTCAGGCTGGTTAAGTGCTGTGTCGAATACTGTCGGATGTGTATGCTACCTAGTCCATTGTAATGTTCTGGCCAATTAGGATTTTCTCTTAGACTTGGACATTTTGGTTATGATGTGTTCGAGTAAACACAGAGGTATCTTCATGTGCTTGTTTCATCAAAGACGTAAATGTTTGAGTAAACGCTTCACTGGCTTGTTGGATTATTTTAACATGTTATTCTTGGATAAATTAGAACGATGCACATGTAATAATATGGGTTATTTAACGTTTGGTACTCAGTAAATGACCAACACCTAGCTTTGGTACCCAATATTTGAATAATTAAGGATTGGTACCTTGACCATTAGTTGACCGTCAATGACTATTTTGACTTTTTTATTTTCTATTTTTTAGTTTATAAATTTATTTTATTATTATTACTAGAACTTTTTCCCTATTTACCCTTGTTGTTTATTACTTTTTAGTTTGAAATGTTAATGTTCGTCCGCGAACCAGTATCAGCTACTTCTTTTTCGGGCTAGTAACAATCACAACCACCAGTCCTCTAGTGGAATTAGTTTGATATTAGGTTGATTGTTATAATTTAAGGATGTTGTTGAGATGATTTGACGGTGTTAGAAACGCATGATGACCCTGAATCAAAATGAACAATACCACTGTCGCCCATATGATGATGAAACTCAGATACAGAATGATCCAATCTAAGCCGTTGGTCAGGTCATAAAATCCCATCAAAATAAAACAGAGGAAGATTTATAGTTGGTAATACTTCATCTGGATATTGAAATTCATATTGAAATGACCAAAATGATACCTAACAAATCCATATCCACCACCACTCATAATCCGGCCACCATCGGTGCTTGAAGCAGATCAATAAGATGAAAATCCTCCTACACTTGATTGGATAACATTACTCTGACTAAGACTATTTTTATTATTTTCCTTATTATGATTGTTTAAGATTAACAATCTTTCTATGATGGAAAATTAAGATTGATCCACGAAATTCCATACCTGCGGTGTCGTCGGCTCTACCAGCACCTTCAGTTGTATAAAAGATACCTAAGACAAACCCTACCTTTTTATGTGAAAGTTACCAGGATCTCTGATTTGAGACGCATATCTTCTCCATGGCAACTAATTTTTCCTTAAACATCGTTTCCATTCACAGTTCCCTCGCGGTGCCATTAGATTTATAATGGGAGCCTAATGATTCCCAATTTGATTCGGCTATCCCAGAATGATTCGGAGATTGAGGAGAAACAAAATTCAGGTTAGGGTAAATGTGTAAAATTCATTTTTATTTTAAACATAATTAGCGGAAATAAAAATAGATATTGGTCAACCTTTGACTTGACAGTCAATGGCAAGTTTGGGTAACAACCCTTAATATTTCAAATATTGGGTATCAAAGGTAGGTGTTGGACATTTGTTGGGTACCAAACGCTAAATATCCCTAATAATATTTATCTCTCAATACTATTGTCTCTCTGGTGTTTGCGATTTAGAGGTTTAGTCCATTTATGGATCCATTGGAATGTTCTGGCCATTTAGGATGTTCTTGATCTTAGACTTGCGCATTAGTTATGACTGTGTTCCAATACCAGCTGTGTGTTAAGCTCGAACATGTTTGATAAAGATATATTGGGTACTTTAAAATGTCACTGAAACACCTTTTTTTTTTTTTTGGTTTTCATGTAATTTTTTTGTTAGATATATGATGACTTAGTTACCTGTGGTATGTTAAGGAGCTATACAGTATGGTATCATCATGGTGAAAGGTTCATAACAACATTTCCATCTAAAGGTTCAAAACTGAGTTGCTTCACTAAGTTATTTCTCTAAAATTTTGAACATGCCATGTAACTTTTTGTGACACTAATGATGTTTGTACCATGAGTAAAAATGCCACATAATGGGCCGAATTGCTACTTGAATCACCTTTTGTCCCTCATCCAAGCCTGCCATCCAGCCAACCGGCGTAGCTACCAGCTAGTCCAAACGTTTCATAGAGTCAGCGACCGGTCAGCGGACAAAGGTAAAACTCAACCGTCGGTCAACTATCGAAGCCAAATTGTCAGTCGCACTTCTAGCCAGTTTTCGTCAATATTGCCAGCGATGCTGCCAACCAGTTCCTGGCCATGTCCCCCGGGCATGAACCCCGACCATCTCCCCCGGGCATGTCCCCCGAGCATGTCCCCCGGCCATGTTTCTCGGCCATTTCCACATGCGGAGTCCTCCATCCATACTGCCAGCCTGTTATGCCTGTCAATCAGTCAAGCCATTCTGCCAGCAGGTCTTACCATTCAAAGCTTGACAGTTGCAGTCAACAGCAGAAAGGAGGCATGCAGAATTAATACAAGGAGGCATGCAAGGCAGATTAATACAATTTATGCCAGGAAGCATGCAATGAAAGTTAATGCCATTTAAGTTTATCATGAAATTAGGGTTTAACCCGGGTGTATAAATAGGGACGCCCTGATAGAGAAAAAGGGAGGAAAAAATAGAGCAGAAAACCCTCACAAAGGGATCAAAAACCCATTTGTAATCACATCAATGAAAAATCTCTCCCTACGGGGATTCACCCGTGGATGTAGGCAAACCTTGCCGAACCACGTAAAATTCGTGACTCTCATCTTTATGCTTGTTTCATGTTTTATCCCTGTTTTTCTCATCATCACCAAAATCATCGTGTTTAGTGCCTGGAAATGTTTCTGGGTACAAACATTGGCGCCGACTAAGGGGATTATGAGAAAAAGAATCGTGTTTTCCCATTGAGAAATGTAATATAGAAAAATTCAAAATCAGGTTCGTAAGAAATCAGTGTGGACGCTGTCAACAATAACTACTGCAGTCCAGTTGATCGTAAATGCTGCAGTCCAGCTGATCGCAGTCGCTGCAGTCTAGATGATCGCAGCTGCTACAGTCCAACCAATCATGATTACTGCAATCCAGTTGATCGTAACTGCTGCAGTCCAATTGATCGTAACTGCTGCAGTCCAACTTCACAGTTCGAGGTTTGCTGAAACTATTACTTTAGAAAACCACCGAAACTGCATCACTACAAAGTTCGATAAAACCGTTGCCAAGATGTTCGATCTGCAACGTGTACAATTCTAAAGTTTGAAGAAATCGCTTCCCAGATAACGCATCGTCCACATATTCGAGTTTGTAGTGTGTTAAAATTACTATTATCATGTTCACAGGTTTGTCTAACTGCCTACATCTCTAGGCGCTTGCAAACCCTAGAGAAAACCCCCAGAAAAGCATCACGAAAGACTCGTGAAAAGGTCAACAAAAGCACCCCGGATAACCTTTACAGAAAACTGTTGCAGATAAATTCTAAAGAAACGACAACATTCCACAGAAAACCGTTGCTGAAAATTCAAGGCTAAAGCTGTTGCAAAAGGAAAAGAAAATCAACAGTTCGAATGGACTGTGACAAAAAGTTCAGAAGCAAAGATCACGATTCTACAAAAGCGTCGCATAAAGTTTCAAACAAAAAAATAAAATAAAAAAAATAATAATCTGGAAAAGCCGGCTGCCATGATCGGCGGCCAACCCCGGCGGCCTTCCCGGCAAGCAATACCGGCTGCAATCCCGACATTTTTGCTCACCCACTCCAACATAAGTTTTGTTCACCCACGTCAAGCTTCTCAACACACCCAACAGACGTATGGTTCACCTGCGTTTTGTTTCACCCATGTTATATTTCTGTCACCCACTTCATCTGCCACGTCAGCAAGGTTCCCGTCAGTAAGAAGGTCCCGCATCAGCCTGCCACGTCAGCACGATAGTGACACGTAAGTAGTGTAGTACGCCGTCAGCATCGCCACATCATCAAGGTGGTTCAGTCAGCATGCCACGTCCGCTTTATAGTGCCACGTCAGTAGCCACGTCACCAGAATTTTCGGCCACATAATCTACCACGTCGGCGAATGTCACTGTCAGCATTCACACTTCAGCAATGTGGTCCAGTCAGCAACCACACTCGTCAGCATGGAACGCGTTATCATGACGTCAACGGCCTTGGTGATCATGACGTCAGCATGATGTCACATATCATCTTCTCCGTCTCAGTTATCATCTTCGGCACGGTAACAAAAACAGTTGGCCGGCGGTGTGGCCCGGCGACCATACCCGGCGGCTCCCACCGGCGGTGTTCCCGGTGGCATCTATCTCTGTCGGTCGTACAGATCCTGTGGTTCGCGACGTAGCTTACTTCGGTAGTCCTTGGATATTTCCGCCCCACTATTTTACACTGACGGATATTCACACCCACCTATCCAAACCGAGCCGGCTCAGTTGAAATGAGTTGCCAGCTGAGCCGAGCCATAGAGTCGTTGGATGTTTCCGCCCACGTCGATTTGGCTGTCGGATTTTTCAGCCCCACTTCGTGGGCTCAGCCAAGTACACCTATTTTTTGGGCTTGGTGGTCGATCTTGTTTCTTTGATATCCCCTTCATATGAGGTCTGAATTAGATGATTTTTGGCTCGTTGCGATCGTATTTCAAAATCCTACATCGTGAAGATAAAATTTTTACATTCGAAGAAGAATATTTTTGAGCAATTACATCATCAACATTTTTGGGGAAAAAGGTGCTCACCGAGCAAAGCTATTACACCAAGAACGTCGGCAACCACGCTATTCTTTCAATCAGGCCACATGCACTTTAGACGAACATCCATGTCAGAGCCGCCTGCATTGAGAAGTAAGCTCACGGATGTTTCCACCAAACTACAAAGTTTCTGCAGAATTTCGGCCCAAGCCGAAGTGTAAGCTAGGCGGAAATAGACTGGACATTTCCAATCCATTCAATTTTATCTCCAGATAATTTCACTCTATCAGACCATTTGGATATGGTTCAACGAACGATTCAGAATTCGGACCACACGAATCCAAGTAGTTCAGTTAGCATATTGTCCACATAAATCATCGGAAAATCGTCTGGCGCATCAGCATCATCTCCAGAGTCGGAATACCACATATTATAAGGTACGAATACAATTAAATATTTCTGCATTATTTCATATAATCACGCATACTTTTGTTCAATGGGACACCTATAATGTGGCGAGCGTTTTCACATGCCAAGGCATGAGGAGATGCACGCATCTCAAATTCTGCGCAAATCTGGAATAGTGGGGTTGGCCCCCTGCGCGAATTCCAGATATCATAAAATTTTTCAACCTCATTCCATGCACGAGCAAGATGCAACAAGGAAGTGCACCCTTGTGCGAGCATTGAGCAGCATGATAATCACTATCTTCTGGGGGCAAGTTGCATATCACTTCAACGTGGATGACCATCACTTGGGGGCGAGATATGTAACACCTCATGGTCAAAAGTAACTCTTTTGGGGCGAGCTGCGTAACACTACTTACGTTTGGGGGCGAGTTACGTAGCACCTAAAAGCGATGCAAAATTCAGCTTCTGGAAATCGAAACAAAAGGTAACCCAAACTTCTTAATCCTCCAACGAGTTACAGGATTAAGAGGGGAAAGCATACACCCTAATATTTTGATAAAATTATCGCAAACAGAAAGATTAATAATTGCTACAGTCCAGTTGATCGAACTGTTATAGTCCAATTCCTAAGAAACTGATGCACTCAGTTGGACGCAACTGATGCAGTCCAGTTTTTCTCATCAATTATGTACTCGCTTGGACGAATCGATACTGATCTGTTTTATTTGTAACAATTACAAATCGGGGTTATCGAATCTGGCGTAATCCAAATTGATCGCAAATTGGCCGCAGTGAAGTTTTGATCGTTGCTGTCGCACTCCAGCTGATCAAAGCTGCTGCAAATCAGCTTAGTTCGTAGCTCCTACAGTCCAGCTGATCGCAACAGCTGCAGTGCAATTTTGCTCGTTCTTCGCTGCGATGCGCGTTTTGATCATCGTCATTGTTGCGATCCGGTGATCGCAGCTGCTATAATCCATTTTCTCTAGCTCCAAAGAAGATCTGGTGATCGCAACTGCTGCAGTGAAGTTTTGATCATTGTTGTTGCAGTCCAGCTGATCGAAGCTGCTGCAAATCAGTTTAGTTCGCAGCTCCTGCAGTCCAGCTGATCGCAGCTGCCGCAGTGCAGCTATGTTTGTAACTCACGCATTCCAAATGATCGCACTGCTCTGATCCAACTAACCGAAGCTGCTTTGCAGAGTCTAGTAGAGTTAAATCGCTCTTATAGTTCAAATGATCGAAACTTCACTCTAATTTTTTGCGGTTCGGCTTTGCCCAAAGTCATTGCAATCCCTTTTTTGCTCATTATTACTACAGAGCGTTTTATATGGTCTGTCGCAGATCCGGTTTACTACGGCCATTACGTTCCAGATCCCACTTAAATCGTGCATTTCGATTTAAGTCACCGTTGTTATCCACGAAGACATATAATTGTCGATGTCGATCCGTTGCAGATCCCAAACGGCTGGAGGTCTAGCAGCACCAAAAGTCTGTTATCATCCCAACTATTGAAGGATCTCACCAATGACTATCGCCTTTTCATTCACAATTGCCGCATCTCAGCCTGTAGTTGACAGCAGTTTAGTACTAACAGCTATCGCTGCCCAGTTTTATCAGAAATTACCGTCAGTCTGCGAATTCAAGTTTCGCTTGCAATAACAGCTGACACAGATTCCATCTCAGTGACTATAACGATAGCCCATCTTTTCCAAAGACTGTTACCAGTCTGGTTCTACATAACTACTGCAATTCAGTTTCGCATTAAACGCTGCAGCCCGATTTTGATTCAACTGCTACAGCACAGTCTCGTAGCAACAACTGCAACGCACTTTCAACAATTATTTCTGCATCTGCAATCCAGTTTCACTAGTAGTTGTTCTAGTCATCTCTCTCTTGCATCCATTGCACTCCAGTTTCAAGCAACTACTCCGCTCCGGTATCACGCTTTCATTGCAGACCAGTCCAGCCTTCAGTCCAGTTACTGCATACAACAATGGTTCATACTCAACTGCTGCCCGCCAAACTTCCAATCACAAAAGCCTCACTTGGGGGCGTCTTGATTGTGATTATTGTAAACAACAAGGGAAGTTTGCCAATCACTTCAGCAACAATAACCCACACTTTGGAGCAAATTTTGTCATTGAACAAGGAAAATGAAATTTTATAAACCCCTAGCAAGTTGGAGGTTAAGAGGGGGCGATGTTTGTACCATGAGTTAAAACGCCACATAATGGGCCAAATTGCTACTTGAGTCACCTTTTGGCCCTCATCCAAGCCTGCCATCCAGCTAACCGACGTAGCTACCAGCTAATCCAAACGTTTCGTAGAGTCAATGACCGGTCAGCGGACAAAGGTAAAAGTCAACCGTCGGTCAACTATCGAAGCCAAATTTTAAGTCGCACTTCTATCCAGTTTTCGTCAATATTGCCAGCGATGCTGCCAACCATTTCCCGACCATCTCCCCCTGCAATCTCCCTCGGGCGGAGTCCTCCATCCATACTGCCAGCCTGTTATGCCTGTCAACCATTCAAGCCATTCTACCAGTAGGTCTTACCATTCAAAGCTTGACAGTTGCAGTCAACAACATAAAGGAGGCATGCAAAATTAATACAAGGAGGCATGCAAGGCAGATTAATACAATTTATGCCAGTAGGCATGCAAGGAAGTTAATGCCATTTAAGTTTATCATGAAATTAGGGTTTAACTCAGGTGTATAATTAGGGACGCCCTGATACAGAAAAAGGAAGGAAAAAATAGAGCAGAAAACCCTCAAAGTGATCAAAAACCCATTTGTAATCACATCAATGAAAAATCTCTCCCTACGGGGATTCGCCCGTGGATGTAGGCAAAATGTGCCAAACCACGTAAAATTCGTGTCTCTCATCTTTATGCTTGTTTCATGTTTTTATCCCTGTTTTCCTCATCATCATAAAAATCATCGTGTTTAGTGCCTGGAAATATTTCTAGGTTCAAACAAATGCTTAATGGATTTATATGTTACAGGAAATAACAGACTGTTACCCCGTCGACTGACGCAGAGATCAGGAACATTCCATGAATGGAAGATGTTGGTGCACATAGATGCTTGACTAATATACCACTTATATATAACTCTGGCGACTCAGGTGCTTGTTTTTTTTTTTAATATAAGGGAATGGGATGGACTCTTTTTTTTTCATGCCATTAGGTGTGTTCTTATCATGTCCCAAACTTTCCACATGCATTTTGGATGTTGATAATCTTAGTTACCAGCTTTTTGAACTCTCCGGGTCTTGTTTTATTGCCCAGATTTATGTTTTTTAAACCGTTAAACATCGTACCATCGGATATGTAAGTTTATATGGTGCATCAATGTAAAACTTTGTTATGAATGGTATAAGTTTCTGATTCAGTGCGAATGACGTGAGTTTCTGGTCCAGTGTGAATGGTATAAGTTTTTTTTTTGTGTGTGAATGCTTAATATTTCTGGGAATTCTGTAATTCCGAGAATCTAAAATCCGATGCTGGGGAACAGTAACCGGTGACCGGCAAACGTCGGCATAAAATTGTCGCCAATAATAGTATATATTTGTGACGGTTTGTAAACCGTCACAATATAAAAATCCGGTGACGGCGGCCATTGTCGGATAATTTATGACGGCGGCAGGAAAACACTTTGCGACGGTTTGACCAAACGCCACAAATAGAATAACTATTCATCACGGGTGACTAAACATCATGAATGATCTCAAACCGTCACAAAAAACATTTGCGACCCCAGTAGTAACGACGGATTGTCCACCGTCACAAATGTGTTTTTGTGACGGTCTTTTTGACATTTGTGACGGTTAAAGGCCCTCTGTTTTGTAGTGGCATTTCACTCCCTACAACAATACACATTTTACTTTCGCAAAATTAACTTTTTTTTCTTACCACTAGGAGAGTTGTGCAGCCAGCGATAGTTAATTGGTTCGCTTTCTTTTTTTCCAAGTTTGAAATCAAATATTCCACAACGTGATCCGGCCATGACACTTTGTCCATCAGTAAGATATGAGGCAACAATTTCTTTGGGAAGCTTGTCCTTCCAGCATTTGGGAATAAGAAAACCGTACATAACCACATAGCGAAAAGTCTCACAAAATGCACCGGATCAGACTCATCTTCTGCTGCCTTTTTCAGTTTGCTCACAACCTCATTCTTCAATATTGCATCTGGAAAATCTGCTGGTCTTTCTGGTCTGAACTTTTTATTTAAGAATTCGTTGTAGTTAAGTTCTTTCTTCGGTTTCAGTTGCTGCTTCAAATATTCACTCTCTATCAGTCTTATCGTCTTGAATATCAAAGCGAAATCTCTTGCTTCCAGAGAGCACTCTCGGATTCTCTAAATTTGAACTTTCTGGTTTCTTTATTAAATGCACCCATCAGCAGCTGCATTGCAAGATTCATCTTCTTCAACCAGTTATCACTCATAATTTCACTTATGTTTGTTACGTAGAATGGGCTGATTAAGTCCCAGAAAGGAGATTCCTTCAGTGCTCGTGCAAGTATCAGTTTCTTCTTATTATTTGCACATTCTACTTCAAACAGTTTGCATAGAAAATTCTCCATTTCAACCAATGGTTGGAGATATGCTTTGAACTTCTTTTTTTTTTGCTCTTGACTTGCCTGCATACATGAAACTCAAATCATTTTCATTTTTCATTTTTTATTTTTAAACAACATATTTTATATACGTCAATGTTTTTACCTTCGAACTCTGTCTCTGGTTTGCCCTCTTCTGCTACTTCCTCTTCTTCCGATCCTTGATCCTCTTCATCTGGTTGTTGTTGCTCTTCTTCATCGGATTCTGATTCCGATTCTTCTGATTCTTCCTCAACTACCTTCTTGTTTTTCACCTTTCTTTGTGGTTCTGCTTTGAATTTGTTTGCTTTCACCCTTGACCCTTCTGCATACATGAAACTCAATCATTTTCATTTTGTTTTCAATATTTTAAACAACATAGTTAGATATACCAGCACAAGTATTACAATCTATTTTTTACCTTTGACGACTTTCTTTAGTTTGCCCTTTTCTGCTTATTTTTCAGATTTATCTTCCTCTTCTTCCGACTCTTGATCATCTGATTCTTCTTGGCATTCTTCTTCTTTGGATTCTGATTCTGATTGTTCTGGTTCTTCCTCAACTTTCTTCTTGTGTTTCACCTTTCCTTGTTGTTATTCATTTGTATTCTTGTTATTCCTCTTTCTTGTTGCCTCTTCTTCAATTTTCTTCTTGTTCTTCACATTTCGTTTTGGTTCTGTGGATGTGGAAAAACGGTTTGCTGGTTTTTTAGGGAAATGAAGAGACGAGCATGTTGTCGAGACTCCTCGACCGAGCAAACTATTGAACCTCACACAGATGCACTGCAAAGGGAGTGCTTATATTCGAGAGATTAATCTGTAGGACTCCGTCCTAAACCAAGTCAATGGCCGTTCTGGAGTCAATTCAGTCACAAAGAGGGAGATAGGTTGATCTATAGGAGGGAAGCTGAGAATTGTGTGGGATCAATAATGATCAAGGATTGTGGATGTGTTGAAGGTTTCTGCAAATTTGATGAACTGTGGAGTTCGAATAAGTTCTGGGCGATTGATGGAATTTGTGAGAGTGATTGCTCAAAAAATTGTTATTGTTCAATCGTGGATACAGAGACTTATTTATATTGTCAGAATAATGAACACATTGATCCCAGTAAGTGACAGTTTCATGAGTAAAAGAGTGGGAAAGTGGAAGATCGTGGTGAAACCAGTTCTAGGTCGTGCAGAGACTTGGTTAACCGCCCACCCACTACTTTGCTAACTCCCTCAACCATTGCACGACTTACTCACATTTCTCATCGTGGATGAATACACGTGCCGTAGGCCGCCATACCAAAACCCTAATTGATATCCCCCATGTGACGTGATTGAAGTCTCACGAATCGTGGAGTCTGTATGACAGACATGTATTTATTAGTCAGTTGTTGACTGTTTAGAATCTAAGTTTTGTTGAATCGCACATGATTGGCGATTGCTCTGCGATTCATGGATTTGAACGTGTTAGTTCTTATGCTGGCATTGCTCGTGTGCAATTATTGTAAATTCGAGCATTTGAGCAAGCATTGCTCGATTCAACGGAGAATATTGATAGTTGGACAATTGGGCAAGTATCGCTCAATTCAACGAATTACTGAATATTGATAGTTGGATAATATTCGAGCAAGTGAGCAAGTATTGCTCAATTCGACGATTGATGAATTACGGAATATTGATAGTTGGATCAATATTCGAGCAAGTGAGCAAGTATTGCTTAATTCGACGATTGATGAATTACTGAATATTGATAGTTGGATCAATATTCGAGCAACTTAGAAAATCTGTGGATTACTTAATATTGACAGCTGGATAAATATTCGATTAATTGAGTAAATATTGCTCAATTCGAAGAAAGAATTACTGATCATCGAGCAATTGAGCAAGTATTGCTCAATTCGACAAATTATTTATTTATTGGTGACGTGACCCAATAAAATATTAAAATATTGGTAGATTACCGAACATTATATAATTAATCCGTCTATTGTTTGCCGGATTAACATAAATTTATTGTTTGAACTTGCTCAGAATGGTGATTTGTTGAGCGTTTGTTCGAAACCCTAATTTTGAGCAATTGCTCACTGACCGACGAATTGCTGAAAATAGGTCATGAGCGAAGGAGGGACCGACCACATGGGACTATGGATGTCCATGTGATGCCCAATTTCTCGAGTGAGCGTTACACCAGGGTCCTGAGTTGACCAGCAGGTGAAGGAATGACGATTAAATGTCGGTTTCATCATTTATTGAAATAGCGCTCGATTGAGCATTAGGTGAGAAAACCTAATTATAGAAAAGTGAGGGACCAACCAAGATGGCGTGAGACCACCCTTGGTGGCCGTGGGACTGCTGGTGGGCGTTTGCACAAATTAGGTCAAAAAGTGTGAAAACGTGTGGGACCGGCTTGTTGCAAGCCTTAGAGCCGCCCTTGGTCGGTCAAGGGAGCATGCATGTGTTTCCATAATGCCCGTGTTTCTGTTATGAGAGTTTCAAAATTTTCTGATGTGCGTTTCAGAAGAGTTCGATCTTTGACTGAAATCCTCGATTTTGCTCGAATGAGCAAGTATGCTCGTTTGATCAATATTTTGTGAATATTAAAATAATAATATTTTAATATATTTTTCATGAGTAGCCTAGTTGGTCGTGTGACCATGTTGACTTTTGGCTTTTTCATGGTTCGTGCAATATTTGAGAAAATATGGAGAAACCATGAATTTTGCTAAAACTGGGGAGTTTCACAAGATGAGAAAAATAACAATTTATGAAAGATTAGGGATTGCAAGGTGTGGGACCTGCCACGGCTAGGGCATGGCCGGATGGCTATGTTGCCCGGTAGGGCTGAACATGGTTTCGGTTTTCCGCTGGAACAAGACCGAACCAGACCAATAAGGAAGAAACCAAACCAAACAATTTATTAATGGATTGGTTATGGTAACAAAATTTGAAAACCGACATTATTGGTTCGGTTTTGGTTTGACTTGAAAACCGAACCAAAAACCAATGGAAAACCAATAAGTATAGGTCGTTGATTAAAATCAGATAGATTTAATCTACCCCGTCCATATCACACTTTGAATATTGAATTTGGAGCATGCAGAACTTAGAGTTTATGTATTTTGAATCTGTAATGTTTATGTTTTGAACTATGCTTATAAACTTGAGTTATGAACTACACTTGTGTGTTAATTACATTTTGCAGGCAGGTTAAAAAAATTCAACTGTGTTATTTTTTTAAAAATTTGAACTGTCATTTTCAGAAAACTGACATACACTCGGTTTTCCATTAACCCAATGGAACAAACCGAAACCGGCTAAAACCATTAAGAAACCGAACCAATGGTTAATGGATTGGTTTGGTTTAGATTTTTAGAAACCGATAATATTGGTTTCGGTTTTGGTTTGGCTAGAAACCGAACCAAAACCGACCATGAACAGCCCTATTGCCCGATCCCGAAACACCTTTTCCTATTTTATATTATTATTTCTTTTGTGAAATCCTACAAAAATATAGGGAAACCATGAAAATATGGAGAAACCACGAGTTTTGCTCAAACAAGGAAAGTTGCTGGAATGGAGGAGTCTTCATGAGTTTATGTAAACAACAAAAATAAGGAAAATAATGGAGGAAGCATGGGACCGGCCACGGCTAGGGGGCCCGGCCCATGGGCGCTTCTCCATTATTTTAATGTTATTATTTTCTCTCTCCTGTTTTGTGCGGGATTCCTCATTTGTCCATATTTTGGATGTGCGTTCGCGCATTTGGGTGCTCGTTCGTGCATCATTGTCGAGTACACTCACACCATTTTATGGGGCTTACTCAGTGGTAGTCCAGATGCCCGATTATTGAGTATTTATTACTAATTCATGAAATTTAGTGGAGAATGATTCATGAAACTGAGTAATAAAAGTGAGTAGTTTTTATTATCAATTCATAGGATCAGCCGTGGAATCGACCATGAATTCGGCATAATAAAATAGGTGTTACCATTCCATGGGATCGTGGATTCGACCAAAGAATCAGAGTAATGAAATTAGTTATTGCCATCTCATGAGATCAGTCGTGGATTCGATCATGAAATCAGAGTAATGAGACTATCTATTACCATTCCATGAGATCAGCCGTGGATTCGACCATGAAATCGGAGTAATAAAATAAGTGGTGATATTACCATTTCATGAGACCAGCCGTGGGTTCGACCATGAAATCAGAGTAATATTTATTACCATTTCATGAGATCAGCCGTGGATTCGATCATAAAATCGGAGTAATACATTTATCTATTACCATTTCGATCATGAAATAAGAGTAATGAGATAAGATAGATTATCTTCTAGGAATTGAATGGTGAATGTCACGGTAGAATTTAATCTCTTGCGTATAGTAAGTGAAACAACGAGTGTTGCCGAAGTCCTGAAGGCGTTATTGCTCTCAATCTTACGGAGAACCGCGTGGGTTTATACACGACCTCTCTCATGTATTCAGGGAACAATGAGTATCAACGACGTCCTGAAGACGTTATTGCTCTCAATCTACGGAGAACCGCCCAATTATGTTATTCTACATAGAGGGCACGACGAAATGCCAGAGATCGAACGCTCAGCTAGTGGAGGCTTTTCGAAAGGCATATTCACCGTGGCTTCGTAAAATATGAATCGTTGCTTGCCTGAAAGCCGTGTCAGAAACATGCATCATGATTTTACGATTTTGCCCTTTGTTGAAAATCCACCATTTACATGAAGTCCCTTGCTTAGTGAGGGACATTCATGTTCCGCAGTTAGCATTGAATGGTGATTTTCAGTCGACGAGATCAATGGTCGAACTCGGTCTACAAAGGTATTATCAGAATTATCAATTTGCTCCAATGGTGTCATGTACGAGCAAATGTTTGGGTGAGAACCCTGATGGTATGATAGAGCATGATTCCGTGAGCACGGAGAGATGAAGCATTGCTGATTTGGTCGGTCAAAAGTCCAGTTTTGGTCGATTTAGCATTTATGGGCCCGGGACCAAAAAAGAACTCATTGTCTTAGGAACGGACGTTCGTTCGTTAGTTTAAGAAACAAAAAATAATCCCTAGCATAAGAGAGATTTTTAAAAAAAAAAATATGTGAGATTTCACAAAAATGGAATAAACTCTTGTTTCAAAGGTGGATGCTCGAACGAGAGATTTTTTTTTTTTTTAATAGATGTGCGTCTGTTAGTAATAAAAAAAATTTCTATGAGCTTTCATGAATTTTTTTTTTTATTTTCGATATGTGAGCTTTCATATGCTCTCGTTTCAAAGATGGATGCTCGCGAGAGGTAGTATAAATATATATACACATATTTTCAAAGTTATGTGAGTTTCACGTTAAAATATATATTTTGTAAAATCAACGTTTTGATTTTTTGAACAACTGTTGAAAGTAGACAATCATTCACGGTGAAATAATATTTGTGTGTAAGATTTCACAATTGCAGAATGGACGTCTGTCCAATTTTGAGAAACCAGTGAATGTTCACAGAGTAAAAATTTTACGTGGATTGTTCACGATTTTAAAGATTTTTTAAAATCAAGTTTTGATTTCAAACAATTGTTAAAAGCAAACAATAATGTTTTCGTGAATTTTAAGAGGGTATGCACGAAAATCAATGAATGTTCACTCAGTGGAAATTTATGTGAAATTAAAATTTTGATTTTCAGCAATTGCTAGAAGTAAGTAATTTTTGATAAAATACGGTTTGTATGGATTTTGTGATCTGATAGTGTATGCATAAAATCAATGAGTGTTCACTCGGTGGGGAGTCGCTCACACGGTGAAAAATAATGAGAATTGCTCACATGATGGAAGTTTCGTGAATTGTTCACAGTTTTATGAAAATCACGTTATGGTTTTGAATAACGAATTTTGTTCGTCTTTGCAGGTTTGAAGGAGCGAACAAATTCTCGAGATTGTAATCACTACAGCTAGTGAAATTGTAAATAGGTAAGAGTTGGATGGTTATCATTTTGTAGAAGTTGTGAGCACCTTTATTCCATGATTCATTGTTCTGTCGAATCCTACGCTTTGTATGAACGATGTGCTGAAGTAGAAACTTTGCAAGAATGACTGACTCCCATGATGAAACTTCCAAAGACGGTGTTTCCAGAGATAACATCTCTACGGAAGAAACTTTAAGAAATGGTACTTCTGGGACCTCAGAGTGATGGTGAGAGATCCTTCATACAGAGTTGTACTCCTGGTTATTTCATTAGCTTTACTATAGGATGATCGTGTAGTGAGATCCCGGATCAATGTATACTCCACGGAAATGGAAGAAAGTCTACGGGAGCGGAGAACCCAGAAGTAAGGACTACAGGATGTTAGCAAATGACGTGCAGTCCCCGGCCGTTTCTTTGGTGAGTTGTTAGCACTCCTTGTGTCATGACTTTGCCCGTGCAATTAGGATCACGAGACCAAGGTTTTTTTATTTCTTTTCAGACTTTTTCTCCATCGATTGACGGTGATACGTATTGATCTCTGTACCTTGGTAACTATTACTATAAAGGCGGAATTCAGAATAATAATAGACGAGAAACTTAGAAACAGAATACAAGTAGTAATTCGAAGAAAATATCTTCTCTTAGATTATGAACAAGAAAACGATTACAATTCTCTATTTGTTACGCTCACAATCTCTCTAAACAGTAGATTAACCTTAAAATGTTTGTTAAGCTTGCACAAGTATTGTTGTAAGCTTTCTCTAGGTTTTCTGTGCCTAGTATCTGTCGGTGCGTCAATAACAAGAACACACTAACTAGATGTGTTTAGTTATGAGCTAAACATCCCTATTTATAGGATTCGTTTGGTTTCCCAAACCTCTTAGGAATCTATTTCCTTTTGTAGGACTAATTCCCTTTCTAGGTATATTACCTAAACTAAGAATACTGCTCAAAACAATACTCCTTCCTAAACTAGGAATTTATCCTAAACAAGGAATCCTTCCTAATGTATCATTTTATCCTCAATTCGTCTTGAGGATCACTAGTTCCCAGGGAAAGGAAGATACACATGTATCATGCGCCCCCCCTTAAGAACTTGAACTCCTGTGAAAGTTATATTTGTAGGTTATGGAACTCGTGAGTTCCTTTCAACCTGTTGAACCATCTCTCCTTGCCGGGAACTTGACCTTGACATCTACTTAGGAAAGTCTCATTCTCTTCCTGGCGTGTCTCTGTCGCTCTTCGCTCCATAATGCAATCTTCTTCGAGTGATTCTTCTCTATCAAACCACTAGTCTTCCACATGTGGCAAGATCATCTTGTCATCTCCATCATCATCTAGTAATGGTGGTTCAAACATACTTAACCTTCTTAGGTCTTCTTGTTGTTGTTTGGTAATGTATTCCAAACTAACTCTACTCGGTTTCTCGTCAAGAGAACGGATCACAAGGAGAATGAACTTTGTGCTAGCATTCACCAACCGCTTAACCTGAGTGGTTGTAATCAAACTTGCTCCCTCAAGAGGAGAATCAATATCTCGTATTACAAAAGCTTTCCCATCTTTGGTAAAGGTATACTTCTGCTCCCTCTTATGTAAAACCGCATCTCGATCCCACAAGTAAGGACTACCAAGTACAACTTGACAAACATCCAATGGAACCACGTCGCATGTAACCTAATCAATGTATGACTCATCAAAAGCAAACTTGAACGTGCACTGTTCTGCAACCTGTAGCCCACCTTCCTTTTGAAACCACCCTAAAGGATAGGGTTTCGGATGTTTGAAAGTCTTCAAACCCAACTTCTGTACCAAAGAATGTGAAAGTAAATTCTTCTGACTTCCCGGGTCAATAACAACATCTATTAGTGTTGTCTTAACCTACATATTAACCGTGAAGAGTCGTTCCCTAGGATCGTCCTCCATAAGTTCTTCTACGCCTCCTGCCATTAGAGAGAGCTTTTGATTAGGTTCTGTTAGTCCTTTGACTTCTTTTGGAGCTTGTGCGACTAGTGTTGCCATGATGGCTTCTTTCTTCTGCAACCCTTTTGGTTTTAGATTAGGATACTTCATCCAACACTTGTCAACAACATGCCTTGTTTGTTTGCAATGAGTGCAAATCAACCCTTCTTTGTCTTTAAACTTCCTATCTTCTTTGCTCCTTTCATCTCCTTTAGCGACGAAACTTCCAGACTTTCCCTTAACGTTTCCCTCGACATCAGTTTTCTTCTTCCTTCCTTCGATGGCATTAACTTTTATGCTTGCTTCGGAGATAATATCCACCGAAAACATCTTCAACTCTTTCCGTATATACTCATGGAACCTGGAAATATATTTCATGTAGATAACATAATCCCCCAAGTCTAAGTCCAAGATCATAGCTTGATTCTGAAATTCCGAAGTATATTCTTGTACGGTTTGGTTGTAAGTCTGCTTCAAGTTGTACCACTTGAACCATGTCTCCTCAAGGTAGCCAACAGGATAAAACTGTTTCCTTACAACTGCCTTGAATCTTTTCCACAACAATACTCTCTTACCTAGGTTTTTTCTTTGATAAGCTTTCCACCAGGTTAGAGCATGCTTTTGTAGCTTCAATGCCGCGAAAGCTATCTTTTCCTTTGAACCATATTCAAAGAAAGAGAAATACGTCTCTAGACGTTCAATCCAATCATCCAATTTTTCTACATCGACACTCCCATCGTAAATTGGAATATCAACACGAAAATCAATTTTTCAGATTCTTACCATGAGGTTTAGTTGATGTAGGACTTTTAAGAAACTCACTTCTCTTCTTCTTCTTCTTCTTCTTCTTCTTCCGACTCGTCTTCTTCCGAAGTTGCAGGTGAAGGTGTAACCTTTTTCTTTGTCTTCTTCTTAGGTGTATGAGAACGAATACATTCACTCAATTCCTGAAGGGTAACTTGAATAGACTTCATGTCTGTTTGTAACATAGCCACCTTTTCTTCCATAGTTTGTGGTTCGCCTTCCTTAGGATCATCAACTAACTTTTTCATCCTTGATCTCCTTGTTTTCCTAACGTCTTCTTGCTTCTCGAGTACCTCACCAAGCTTTATGTAGAGAGATCTAGTGAAAACCATAAACCACAGGGATTTACCCTAGAAACTAACCTTGCTCGTGATGCCAACTTGATACGTATTGATCTCCGTACCTTGGTAACTATTAATATAAAGGCGGAATTCATAATAATAATAGACGAGAAACTTAGAAAACAGAATACAAGTAGTAATTCGAAGAAAATATCTTCTCTTAGATTATGAACAAGAAAACGATTACAATTCTCTCTTTGTTACGTTCACAATCTCTCTAAACAGTGGATTAACCTTAAACTGTTTGCTAAGCTTGCACATGTATTGTTGTAAGCTTTCTCTAGGTTTTCTGTGCTTAGTATCTGTCGGTGCGTCAATAACAAGAACACACTAACTAGATGTGTTTAGTTATGAGCTAAACATCCCTATTTATAGGATTCATTTGGTTTCCCAAACCTCTTAGGAATCTATTTCCTTTTGTAGGACTAATTCCCTTTCTAGGTATATTACCTAAACTAAGAATACTGCTCAAAACAATACTACTTCCTAAACTAGGAATTTATCCTAAACAAGGAATCCTTCCTAATGTAGCATTCTATCCTCAATTCGTCTTGAGGATCGCTAGTTCCCAGGGAAAGGAAGATACACATGTATCAGACGGTCTTCAACTTGTTCCTGGGCAAACAATTCATGAATCCAGCACTGATGAAGAAGTCGATGTAAGTATCTTTTTCATGCAGGTGATCGTGGCATCTCCTTGAATGAAATAATAATAATTGTTGTTGATGAATCCAGGAAGAAATCATTGTAGATAAGCAGCATGTTGATGAAGCGTGCTCTTCTTTGGGATATGGGAATATGGAGAATTCCCGAAATCCCGAACCGAATGGAGATAGCGGCGTTGCCAATGGAGATTCCGGCATTTCCGAGCCTTCAAATGATTTAAAAACTCCCCTAGTAAGTATGTATCCTGTAATCTCTTCATAGAAGTATGAAATTGCTAATTTGTGAATGAATGAATGAGAATCCAGGTGAGTGTACGAGTAATTTTGTTGAAATACGTCACCAGAAAATTTCAGACTTCAGCCTTTTAGAAAAAACACCGTAGGATCTTCGTTCGAAGTCGAATTTTCGCGATCTGCATAAGTATCTTCAAGCCAAGAAAATTTCCAAGATTTATACTATGAAGCTTTTTGAGTTTTAAGCATGTTTAGGGCTTGAAAAAGGCGAAACAGTAAAGTTCCAGGAGACTTTAAGAACTTTTTCAGATTGTATGTTGTCCAATGTTTCGGCCACATCTCCTTGCTAGTTTCTTCAACTGCTTTGAATTTTTGATATGTTATAGAGAACATCCATACGAAGAGAATGGTAAATGACCCATCCCTAGATTCTTCACCAATTGCTCTCAGATCGTCGGTTTGTACATGACAATGTAAAATCATCTCAGACGAGCTTGCTGTAAAACACTCATGTTGTGTTTTTAGACCATTCGCTTGTGTCTTGAACGGTTGGTGAAGGATTTTAATGTCATTGATTCATTTTAGATCAGGACCCCTTGATTGATACATGAGCATGGTGCTTGCAGTGCCGTCTTGTTTCTGTCAGTCGTGGAAACATCACTTCTGAAACCCTGGTCACGAAACCATAACTGATGTTGCTCTCAAGAGGGGATGATGTAATGACCATGGTGGCATGTTCTGCGGTAGCATTCATTTTACGATGATTGATTAGCACTGGAGAGCCCGGCACCACGACTCTTAGACTGTGAAATTGATCGTCATGATCAGTGGACCGTCAGTCCCCAGTATTTTGTCAAATCTCTCCTTTTCGTTTTCCTTTTTTCTGGCAAGACCTAGATAGGGGACCTAGGTATCAAATTGATGTAAAGACCTATATGGTCAAAGTTGGAGATACCTTGATAAAGGACTTAGTGGGAACACGTGGTGGACACCGATCGACTGTGCAAGTTATGAATCCTGTCTAAGAATTGCTGCTTGCATGTTGTATGCTCTGGAAGCTGTAGGAACCTCATACAACGTCGGAATTAGATGCTTGACCCAAAATTTTGAAGCTAAGAGACTGAGTTATCATATGAGAAAATAATCACTCAATTTGGAGTTATAGGGGTCAGCAAACGAAGCACGTACATTTGTAATTTGTAATTTGTAATCCCGTACAAATTTTTCAGATTTCGTAGACTTGACGGTAAAGGCCATATCTTTCAGCTCGTATGTCCGATTGATGCACCCTTTTGGTATGTTGTAGAAGAGACACAGACAAACATCTTTTGTTAAGGAAGCATTGTCCCATTACTCACCCATTGGTACGTTTTTGTAAACCCATGGCCTGAAGTGTGTTATATCTCATTTGCAAAGGCGATGAGAACATGTTTTAGAAGACTTCGGATTGTGTTCGCCAGTCGTTCAAGCTTTGGGAATGTGAACATGTTATCATGTATGCACATCTTTATATGAATCATTAGTTCTTGTGGAAGTCTGCTTCAAGTGTAACACTTCAGAGAATGGTTATACTACGGGAAAAATCATCATTTACAACACTGTATTAGGGTTGTAGTACCCCTACTACAACGCTTTTTTGTGTATTGTGTTGGTGGGGTATTGTAGAAAGTCCAAGCTTTTCTACAATACTTGACTAAGTGTTGTAAAGGGTGATGTGATTCATGGTTCAAAACTATTTTGCCAAAGTTGTGATTCTCTTTCGATTTTTTTAGAAAGCCTAACACAACTCTTGCTTGTGTTTTAGGACTATCTTGGACAACAAAGGATGTGTATCGTAGAAATATGTAACACAACACTTGTATAAGTTGAAGGACTATCTTAGACAACCTAAGATGTGTATTGTAGAAATATGTAACAACTCATATTACTATTATGAATAAGATTTGTACTACACTTGTTAGAGTTGTAGAACTATGTTGGAAAACACCTAGTTATGTCGTACAAACATTCTTTCACAACCACTGGTTTGTGTAGTTGAAATATGGAACACAACTCTTATTAGAAGTTGTGTGCATAAACAATTTTGAAAAAAAAAATTATAGCTGAAACCGAATTGCCGAAAGTATTTCACGTTCATAATTTCATATTAACCTGCCAGTGTAACACATTTACATTCATTCAAGACCTGCCACTCCAATTGCATTACCTAGGTAACTTCAGATCACCTTGTATGAAAGTGTGTTGCGCAACGAAAGAAAAGTAACTGATAGATTCTTTGAACATGACTAAAAATATCATATATCTATCATACAATCAGACAAGCACTATCATACAAGCACACTCCTCCCAGTATCCTCAAGCTTTGCCACATCTGACTTGCCAATATTATTCCAAAGGCTTGACATCCAATCAATTCGAGCACTGATATTGCACAGAAAAAGAAAACACACAGAGACAATGAGCATAGCCCACAAAATCCAAACTTACTGAGAAGGAACTAATTTAGAGCCAATAGTATAAACATACTTGAAGCATCTAAGATTTACAGGTGCAATTGGGTCCAGCTTTTGGCAGTCCAATGTAAAATACTCCTGGGGTCGTCTGCAAAAATGTAGCTTTAACATTTCCAAACCAAGTTAGTAAATCAATTGCAAACAAAAAGCACAAGAACCAGTAAATTAAATTTAAATTAAATCCCACAAAGCACAAAGCACAAAACCCCCATATTCAATCAATTACTACCCAAAGACATTGATAAGTCTCAATTCTGATGAAATCGCACTATAGAACTATAATGCATCTGCAACGGAATTCCATTATTTCCAGCAACAATTGCTACTGTGTGGCTGTTCATCGACATTATAACCCAACAAATCAATAAAAACTAAAGTGAAAGAAATAACACAAGCAACAACTTAGCAACCCTCGGAGATCTTTAACACCAGTTCTCAACCATTCAACTGCAGTCTCAGCCATTCAAGAAACTTGAGTGCTTGAAAAAACAAAGAATAACAAAATTGGATTTTTGCAACCTCAAGGTCATAACTGCTTACATCTTAAACAAACACAAAAGGGTCCATATATTCTTATATTTCGGGAATGCAAGGAAACAATTTATCCTTATCTCCGATGTCCAAGGAATGTAACAATTTTCAACGAGTATGAAATTGTGTGTAGTATGTACTAGAGTAAAGTCTAACACCTAGACTTTTGAAGTCAAATATTAGATGGATAATTGAAATTGAAGAGTTTTACCATTTTTGAAATGGGCTTTGATTTGTTGCTGCTGTTATTTGAAATTGAAGATTTCTCCTTTACTTGTTTCTTTACAGCTCCAGTAACAACTTCAAATACAAGTAAAGGAAAAATTCAGCAAGTTCATAAACATGTTTTTTATTGTTGGGAGGTCATTCATCTTGGTAAATAAACACTTCCTGCACCACAAATACAAACGACAAATTCAAAGAAGTTCATAAACGTGTTACCAAAGATTCAAAAGTGAAAAGAGCAGGGAATAAAACACATTGGGTAAGCATAAAAATTAGGATAATTTACAAAAACCTTCCACATCAGAATGACTTACGGGGGAAAATATATACTGAACTCAACACTGGCTCTATTTCAAGTTCCAACCATAAGTTAATGCTCTTAGAAACTCATAAAGCATCGGAGCCTCGAAGGCCGGTGACAATGAAACACTTCCTACGGATTCCAGTTTTCTATATGAAGCAAAGACAATTGTCTCCGCTCTAATGGGATGTAATAATGAACATACTAAACAACTCAAATGATTATAGCGCAATAGGAAACGCATACGGACTAAAAGCCACCTACGACGAAGACATGTATAAGTAACTAATATGAGTAGAAAAAAAAATCACCACAAGGAATGACCATGTAGAAGTGACCAAACACAGTTTGTAGTACTCTAAGATTGTGTAGAAAACCACACGCTTTCTTGTGCTCTCGTTTGCTTCCAAATAAAGATAGATGAACAAGGTGCCCATGTACAAGTAACCAACAGAGGTTTGGTTCACCTGCGTTTTGTTTCACCCATGTTATATTTCTGTCACCCACTTCATCTGCCACGTCAGCAAGGTGCCCGTCAGTAAGAAGGTCCCGCATCACATGCCACGTCAGCAGTGTAGTATGTCGTCAGCAGCGCCACGTCATCAAGGTGGTCCAGTCAGCATGCCACGTCCGCTTTATAGTGCCACGTCACCAGAATTTTCGGCCACATAATCTACCACGTCGGCGAATGTCACTGTCAGCATTCACACTTCAGCAATGTGGTCCAGTCAGCAACCACACTCTTCAGCATGGAACGCGTTATCATGACGTCAACGGCCTTGGTGATCATGACGTCAGCATGATGTCACATATCATCTTCTCCGTCTCAGTTATCATCTTCGGCACGGTAACAACAACAGTTGGCCGACGGTGTGGCTCGGCGGCTCCCACCGGCGGTGTTCCCGGTGGCATCTATCTCTGTCGGTCACACATATCCTGTGGTTCGCGACGTAGCTTACTTCGGTAGTCCTTCGATATTTCCGCCCCACTATTTTACACTGACGCATATTCACACCCACCTATCCAAACCGAGCCGGCTCAGTTGAAATGAGTTGCCAGCTGAGCCGAGCCATAGAGTCGTTGGATGTTTCCGCCCACGTCGATTTGGCTGTCGGATTTTTCAGCCCCACTTCATGGGCTCAGCCAAGTACACCTATTTTTTGGGCTTGGTGGTCGATCTTGTTTGTTTGATATCCCCTTCATATGAGGTCTGAATTAGATGATTTTTGGCTCGTTGCGATCGTATTTCAATATCCTACATCGTGAAGATAAAATTTTTACATTCGAAGAAGAATATTTTTTAAGCAATTACATCATCAACATTTTTGGGGAAAAAGGTGCTCACCGAGCAAAGCTATTACACCAAGACAACGTCGGCAACCACGCTATTCTTTCAATCAGGCCACATGCACTTTAGACAAACATCCATGTCAGAGCCGCCTGCATTGAGAAGTAAGCTCACGGATGTTTCCACCAAACTACAAAGTTTCTGCAGAATTTCGGCCCAAGCCGAAGTGTAAGCTAGGCCGAAATAGACTGGGCATTTCCGATCCATTCAATTTTATCTCCAGATAATTTCACTCTATCAGACCATTTGGACATGGTTCAACGAACGATTCAGAATTCGGACCACGCGAATCCAAGTAGTTCAGTTAGCATATTGTCCACATAAATCATCAGAAAATCGTCTGGCGCATCAGCATCATCTCCAGAGTCGGAATACCACATATTATAAGGTACGAATACAATTAAATATTTCTGCATTATTTCATATAATCACGCATACTTTTGTTCAATGGGACACCTATAATGTGGCGAGCGTTTTCACATACCAAGGCATGAGGAGATGCACGCATCTCAAATTCTGCGCAAATCTGGAATAGTAGGTTTGGCCCCCTGTGTGAATTCCAGATATCAGAAAAACTTTCAACCTCATACCATGCACGAGAAAGATGCATCAAGGAAGTGCACCCTTGTGCGAGCATTGAGCAGCATGATAATCACTATCTTCTGGGGGCGAGTTGCATATCACTTCAACGTGGATGACCATCACTTGGTGGCGAGATATGTAACACCTCATGGTCAAAAGTAACTCTTTTGGGGCGAGCTGCGTAACACTCCTTACGCTTGGGGGCGAGTTACGTAGCACCTAAACACGATGCAAAATTCAGCTTCTGGAAATCGAAACAAAAGGTAACCCAAACTTCTTAATCCTCCAACGAGTTACAGGATTAAGAGGGGAAAGCATACACCCTAATATTTTGATAAAATTATCGCAAACAGAAAGATTAATAATTGCTACAGTCCAGTTGATCGAACTGTTATAGTCCAATTCCTAAGCAACTGCTGCACTCAGTTGGACGCAACTGATGCAGTCCAGTTTTTCTCATCAATTATGTACTCAGTTGGACGCAACTGATACCGTCTGGTTTTATTTGTAACAATTACAGTCAGGGTTATCGAACTGCTATAATCCAGCCGATCGCAGCTGCTGCAGTGAAGTTTTGATCGTTGCTGTCGCAGTCCAGCAGATCGAAGCTGCTGCAAATCAGCTTAGTTCGTAGCTCCTGCAGTCCAGCTGATCGCAGCAGCTGCAGTGCAATTTTGCTCGTTGCTGCTGCAGTGCAGTTTTGCTCATTGTTGTTGCAGTCCAGCTGATCGCAGCTGCTATAATCCAGCTTTTCACTATCTCCAGCAGTACAGCTGAACGCAACTGCTGCAGTGAAGTTTTGATCGTTGTTGTTGCAGTCCAACTGATCGAAGCTGCTGCAAATCAGTTTAGTTCGCAGCTCCTGCAGTCCAGCTGATCGCAGCTGCCGCAGTGCATCTATGTTTGTAACTACTGCATTCCAGCTGATCGCAGCTGCTACAGTCCAGCTAACCGAAGCTGCTGCAGTCTAGTAGAGTTCGTCGCTCTTATAGTTCAGCTGATCGAAACTTCACTCGAATTTTTTGCAGTTCAGCTTTGCCCAAAGCTGTTGCAATCCAGTTTTGCTCATTATTACTACAGAGCAGTTTTATATGGCTGTCGCAGTCCAGTTTACTACGGCCATTACGTTCCAGTCCCGCTGCAACTGTGCATTTCAGTTTAAGTCACCGTTGTTATCCTGAAGACATATAATTGTCGATGTCAGATCCAGTTGCACATCCCAAACGGCTGGAGGTCTAGCAGCACCAAAAGTCTGTTATCATCCCAACTATTGAAGGATCTCACCAATGACTATCGCCTTTTCATTCACAATTGCCGCATCTCAGCCTGTAGTTGATAGCAGTTTAGTACTATCAGCTACCGCTGCCCAGTTTTATCAGAAATTACCGTCAGTCTGCGAATTCAAGTTTCGCTTGCAATAACAGCCGTCACGTATTCCATCTCAGTGACTATAACGATAGCCCATCTTTTCCAAAGACTGTTACCAGTCTGGTTCTACATAACTACTGCAATTCAGTTTCGCATTAAACGCTGCAGCCCGATTTTGATTCAACTGCTACAGCACAGTCTCGTAGCAACAACTGCAACGCACTTTCAACAATTATTTCTGCATCTGCAATCCAGTTTCACTAGTAGTTGTTCTAGTCATCTCTCTCTTGCATCCATTGCACTCCAGTTTCAAGCAACTACTCCGCTCTGGTATCACGCTTTCATTGCAGACCAGTCCAGCCTTCAGTCCAGTTACTGCATACAACAATGGTTCATACTCAACTGCTGCCCGCCAAACTTCCAATCACAACAGCCTCACTTGGGGGCGTCTTGATTGTGATTATTGTAAACAACAAGGGAAGTTTGCCAATCACTTCAGCAACAATAAACCACACTTTGGAGCAAATTTTATCATTGAACAAGGAAAATGAAATTTTATAAACCCCTAACAAGTTGGAGGTTAAGAGGGGGCGATGTTTGTACCATGAGTTAAAACGCCACATAATGGGCCAAATTGCTACTTGAATCACCTTTTGGCCCTCATCCAAGCCTGCCATCCAGCTAACCGACGTAGCTACCAGCTAATCCAAACGTTTCGTAGAGTCAATGACCGGTCAGCGGACAAAGGTAAAAGTCAACCGTCGGTCAACTATCGAAGCCAAATTTTCAGTCGCACTTCTAGCCAGTTTTCGTCAATATTGCCAGCGATGCTTCCAACCAGTTCCCGGCCATGTCCCCCGGCCATCTCCCCCGGGCGGAGTCCTCCATCCATACTGCCAGCCTGTTATGCCTGTCAACCATTCAAGCCATTCTACCAGCAGGTCTTACCATTCAAATCTTGACAGTTGCAGTCAACAACATAAAGGAGGCATGCAAAATTAATACAAGGAGGCATGCAAGGCAGATTAATACAATTTATGCCAGTAGGCATGCAAGGAAGTTAATGCCATTTAAGTTTATCATGAAATTAGGGTTTAACTCAGGTGTATAATTAGGGACGCCCTGATACAGAAAAATGAAGGAAAAAATAGAGCAGAAAACCCTCAAAGTGATCAAAAACCCATTTGTAATCACATCAATGAAAAATCTCTCCCTACGGGGATTCGCCCGTGGATGTAGGTAAAACGTGCCAAACCACGTAAAATTCGTGTCTCTCATCTTTATGCTTGTTTCATGTTTTTTATCCCTGTTTTCCTCATCATCATAAAAATCATCGTGTTTAGTGCCTGGAAATATTTCTGGGTTCAAACAAATGCTTAATGGATTTATATGTTACAGGAAATAACAGACTGTTACCCCGTCGACTGACGCCGAGATCAGGAACATTCCATGAATGGAAGATGTTGGTGCACATAGATGCTTGACTAATATACCACTTATATATAACTCTGGCGACTCAGGTGCTTGTTTTTTTTTTTTAATATAAGGGAATGGGATGGTCTCTTTTTTTTTTCATGCCATTAGGTGTGTTATTATCATGTCCCAAACTTTCCACATGCATTTTGGATGTTGATAATCTTAGTTACCAGCTTTTTGAACTCTCTGGGTCTTGTTTTATTGCCCAGATTTATGTTTTTTAAACCGTTAAACATCGTACCATCGGATATGTAAGTTTATATGGTGCATCAATGTAAAACTTTGTTATGAATGGTATAAGTTTTTGATTCAGTGCGAATGACGTGAGTTTCTGGTCCAGTGTGAATGGTATAAGTTTTTTTTTTTTTTTTTTTTGTGAATGCTTAAGATAACTGGGAATTCTGTAATTCCGAGAATCTAAAATTCGATGCTAGGGAACAGTAACCGGTGACCGGAAAACGTCGGCATAAAATTGTCGCCAATAATAGTATATATTAGTGACGGTTTGTAAACCGTCACAATATAAAAATCCGGTGACGGCGGCCATTGTCGGATAATTTATGACGGCGGCAGGAAAACACTTTGCGACGGTTTGACCAAACGCCACAAATAGAATAACTATTCATCACGGGTGACTAAACATCATGAATGATCTCAAACCGTCACAAAAAACATTTGCGACCCCAGTAGTAACGACGTATTGTCCACCGTCACAAATGTGTTTTTGTGACGGTCTTTTTGACATTTGTAACGGTTAAAGGCCCTCTGTTTTGTAATGGCATTTCACTCCCTACAACTATACACATTTTACTTTCGCAAAATTAACTTTTTTTCTTACCACTAGGAGAGTTGTGCAGCCAGCGATAGTTAATTGGTTCGATTTCTTATTTTCCAAGTTTGAAATCAAATGTTCCACAACGTGATCCGGCCATGACACTTTGTCCATCAGTAAGATATGAGGCAACAATTTCTTTGGGAAGCTTGTCCTTCCAGCATTTGGGAATAATAAAACCGTACATAACCACATAGCGAAAAGTCTCACAAAATGCACCGGATCAGACTCATCTTCTGCTGCCTTTTTCAGTTTGCTTACAACCTCATTCTTCAATATTGCATCTGGAAAATCTGCTGGTCTTTCTGGTCTGAACTTTTTATTTAAGAATTCGTTGTAGTCAAGTTATTTCTTCGGTTTCAGTTGCTGCTTCAAATATTCACTCTCTATCAGTCTTCTCGTCTTGAATATCAAAGCGAAATCTCTTGCTTCCAGAGAGAACTCTCGGATTCTCCAAATTTGAACTTTCTGGTTTCTTTATTAAATGCACCCATCAGCAGCTGCATTGCAAGATTCATCTTCTTCAACCAGTTATCACTCATAATTTCACTTATGTTTGTTACGTAGAATGGTCTGATTAAGTCCCAGAAAGGAGATTCCTTCAGTGCTCGTGCAAGTATCAGTTTCTTCTTATTATTTGCACATTCTACTTCAAACAGTTTGCATAGAAAATTCTCCATTTCAACCAATGGTTGGAGATATGCTTTGAACTTCTTTTTTTTTTTGCTCTTGATTTGCCTGCATACATGAAACTCAAATCATTTTCATTTTTTATTTTTTAAACAACATATTTTATATACGTCAATGTTTTTTCCTTTAAACTCTGTCTCTGGTTTGCCCTCTTCTGCTACTTCCTCTTCTTCCGATCCTTGATCCTCTTCATCTGGTTGTTGTTGCTCTTTTTCATCGGATTCTGATTCCGATTCTTCTGATTCTTCCTCAACTACCTTCTTGTTTTTCACCTTTCTTTGTGGTTCTGCTTTGAATTTATTTGCTTTCGCCCTTGACCCTCCTGCATACATGAAACTCAATCATTTTCATTTTGTTTTCAATATTTTAAACAACATAGTTAGATATACCAGCACAAATATTACAATCTATGTTTTTACCTTTGACGACTTTCTTTAGTTTGCCCTTTTATGCTTATTTTTCAGATTTATCTTCCTCTTCTTCCGACTCTTGATCATCTGATTCTTCTTGCCCTTCTTCTTCTTTGGATTCTGATTCCGATTGTTCTGGTTCTTCCTCAACTTTCTTCTTGTGTTTCACCTTTCCTTGTTGTTCTTCATTTGTATTCTTGTTATTCCTCTTTCTTGTTGCCTCTTCTTCATTTTTCTTCTTGTTCTTCATATTTCGTTTTGGTTCTGTGGATGTGGAAAAACGGTTTGCTGGTTTTTTAGGGAAATGAAGAGACGAGCATGTTGTCGAGACTCCTCGACCGAGCAAACTGCTGAACCTCACACAGATGCACTGCAAAGGGAGATAACATCATTCACGGTGAAATAATATTTGTGTGTAAGATTTCACAATTGCAGAATGGACGTCTGTCCAATTTTGAGAAACCAATGAATGTTCACAGAGTAAAAATTTTACGTGGATTGTTCACGATTTTAAAGATTTTGTAAAATCAAGTTTTGATTTCAAACAATTGTTAAAAGCAAACAATAATGTTTTCGTGAATTTTAAGAGGGTATGCACGAAAATCAATGAATGTTCAGCAATTGCTAGAAGTAAGTAATTTTTGATAAAATAAGGTTTGTATGGATTTTGTGATCTGATAGTGTATGCATAAAATCAATGAGTGTTAACTCGGTGGGGAGTCGCTCACACGGTGAAAAATAATGTGAATTGCTCACATGATGGAAGTTTCGTGAATTGTTCACAGTTTTATGAAAATCACGTTATGGTTTTGAATAACGAATTATGTTCGTCTTTGCAGGTTTGAAGGAGCGAATAAATTCTCGAGATTGTAATCACTACAGCTAGTGAAATTGTAAATAGGTAAGAGTTGGATGGTTATCATTTTGTAGACGTTGTGAGCACCTTTATTCCATGATTCATTGTTCTGTCGAATCCTGCACTTTGTATGAACGATGTGCTGAAGTAGACACTTTGCAAGAATGACTGACTCCCATGATAAAACTTCCAAAGACGGTGTTTCCAGAGATAACATCTCTACGGACGAAACTTTAATAAATGGTACTTCTGGGACCTCAGAGTGATGGTGAGAGATCCTTCATACTGAGTTGTACTCCTGGTTATTTCATTAGCTTTACCATAGGATGATCGTGTAGTGAGATCCCAGATCAATGTATACTCCACGGAAATGGAAGAAAGTTTACGGGAGCGGAGAACCCAGAAGTAAGGACTACATGATGTTAGCAAATGACGTGCAGTCCCCGGCCGTTTCTTTGGTGAGTTGTTAGCGCTCCTTGTGTCATGACTTTGGCCGTGCAATTAGGATCACGAGACCATTTATTTCTTTTCAGAATTTTTCTCCATCGATTGACGGTCTTCAACTTGTTCCTGGGCAAACAATTCATGAATCCAGCACTGATGAAGAAGTCGATGTAAGTATCTTTTTCGTGCAGGTGATCGTGGCATCTCCTTGAATGAAATAATAATAATTATTGTCGATGAATCCAGGAAGAAATCATTGTAGATAAGAAGCATGTTGATGAAGCGTGCTCTTCTTTGGGATATGGGAATATGGATAATTCCCGAAATCCAGAACCGAATGGAGATAGCGGCGTTGCCAATGGAGATTCCGGCATTGCCGAGCCTTCAAATGATTTAAAAACTCCCCTAGTAAGTATATCTCCTGTAATCTCTTCATAGAAGTATGAAATTTCTAATTTGTGAATGAATGAATGAGAATCCATGTGAGTGTGCGAGTAATTTTGCTGAAATACGTCACCAGAAAATTTCAGACTTCAGCCTTTTAGCAAAAACATTGTAGGATCTTCGTTCGAAGTCGTATTTTCGCGATCTGCATATGTATCTTCAAGCCCAGAAAATTTCCAAGCTTTATACTATGAAGCTTTTTGAGTTTTAAGCATGTTTAGGGCTTGAAAAAGGCGAAACAGTAAAGTTCCAGGAGACTTTAAGAACTTTTTCAGATTGTATTGTCCAATGTTTCGGCCACATCTCCTTGCTAGTTTCTTCAACTGCTTTGAATTTTTGATATGTTATAGAGAACATCCATACGAAGAGAATGGTATATGACCCATCCCTAGATTCTTCACCAATTGCTCCCAGATCGTCGGTTTGTACATGACAATGTAAAATCATCTCAGACGAGCTTGCTGTAAAACACTCATGTTGTGTTTTTAGACCATTCGCTTGTGTCTTGGACGGTTGGTGAAGGATTTTAATTTCATTGATTCATTTTAGATCAGGACCCCTTGATTGATACATGAGCATGGTGCTTGCAGTGCCGTCTTGTTTCTGTCAGTCGTGGAAACATCACTTCTGAAACCCTGGTCACGGAACCATAACTGAGGTTGCTCTCAAGAGGGGATGATGTAATGACCATGGTGGCATGTTCTGCGGTAGCATTCATTTTACGATGATTGATCAGCTCGTATGTCCGATTGATGCGCCCTTTTGGTATGTCGTATAAGAGACATAGACAAACATCTTTCGTTGAGGAAGCATTGTCCCATTCCTCACCCATTGGTACGTTTTTGTAAACCCATGGCCTGAAGTGTGTTATATCACATTTGCAAAGGCGATGGAAACATGTTTTAGAAGACTTCGGATTGTGTTCGCCAGTCGTTCAAGCTTTGGGAATGTGAACATGTTATCATGTATGCACATCTTGATATGAATAATTAGTTCTTGTGGAAGTCTGCTTCAAGTGTAACACTTCAGAGAATGGTTATATAGTTGATGAAGCCCTGTCATGAGGATGTTGCTTCCGAGACCGTTGTTGATGCTGAGATCACGACTGATTACGCTCCAGAGATCCTTGTTTATGCTGAGATCATGTATGGTGTTCCTTTAGAGATTATTTTTGATGCTGATACCGTGGTTGAAGTTGCTCCAGAGACCGAAAAGACTAGAACCATGATTATCAACATAATCTTTGCTCCTCCATCCATTGAGCCTTTACATTCACGAACTAGTTGGTGGGTTGAGCATTCCCAAGATTAAGGTATACTGATCATTTGGAATTCTCTTGAACAATATGACTTTACTATGAACTGGCTTCATTAGTGAATCAACGTTATTTGGAAGATGGCAACACCGGTCTTCATTGTGGTGAAGAGAGGAAGTTCCTCAGTCGTGATTTTTAATGTAGAGAAGTGACGTCGATGAAGTTTCATGGAATCACATCAGGTTGCAAATTCCAATAAGATCAAGTCCCCAGTGTATGTTGAAGGAGTTTGTGTCATCCATGGATGAATGACGTTGCATCTGCTTCAGAAGTCTTAGCATGGGATAATGAATACTTATCGATTGTAGTTCAGTTACACTTTGAATGTCTTGGTGTTGAATCATTGTCGAGATATTTATGCTGAATCCAGAGGTATCATTATCGAAGGTGTACTCTTTGATTGGGAGTACAATTTGAAGGCTTCATAGATGCTTAAGCGTTGAAGCGTAATATACTTTAAGCATCGAACATCTTAGGTTTGATCGAGTATCTTTTGTTGATTCAACATTCCTTTAATTCGTTGTGGTAGTGGGATTCAACACTTATGCGGACACGGAGTTTTTGACTTTGTGGGACATATGGACACTCCTGCAAGGCTATGGAGAAATGCCCAAAGTGTTCTTTGCAATGTTTGGACATCATCTCAGTAATGAATGTCTCAATGCTCGATTCGGAGAGGTGGTGAAGCTATCCATTCATAAACGTCTTGCAGTGGATGCTAGCAGAAGTCCCCATGCTAGGATAGCATGTGAGGAAATAAATGACATATACATGGAAGAAATGAGACTTGCCTGAGTGCGGAACCTCTTGATGAATGTTTATGCATTTTTTTGCAGGTTCTTGCTTCAATCTCGTCAAAGTTCGAAATTCCTCCAAGTGCTCTGTTGATGGGATGTCCGCTAAATCTTCTGGATCAGAACTTTCTTTGTTGGAGATATGTGCAACTAAAGGAGCTTTGTCAATAGCCATCTTTTTAGCGTGGATCCACGCTCGTCTGCAGAATATGACATATCTTGGATCTTCCTGATTATGTGAAACTTAATTTGTTGAGATTATGTTCACTTTGAGAGTGATTTAGCCACAAGTATCTCTGAGCGTTCCTTCATGGTTTCTGATTGAGATGGGATCATGAGTAGCTTCTCGTCGAATGATGCATCTGAGGTTTTTTAGTGGAATGATGTTGATGGCGGTGTTAGCATCGATCAATCATTCTTGTGAATTCATTTCCTCTGAGATGTACTGTGGTAAGCAGTCCCTAGTCTTGCATCTTCTTGTCCATGGATGAAGGTTCAAGGAGTATTTCCGGGATGGACCAACATCTGGCACAATGTAATTCAGTGTTGTGAACATGTCTTTCCTTTGTTCCATTGACGGATAGAGCATATATGTTCGACCGAGGATTGAACTGCCCCTTTGATAGGTTGTTCAGAGAGAGTGCATGTATTGATTGGGAGAGAGTCATGCGTACTCCTTCAGTCCCCAGTTGAAGGTATTTTCGATCAACCTTCTCTTTAAAGATGTGCTTCAAAATATTGCAGATACGTGTTGAATGATTGATGAATCCATGAAGGCAATAGTACCTGGGATTCTTCAGTTGGCTCTCTTCTGATGAAAGACAATTTGATTGCACCATCTTGAACCTAGAATTCTAGTAACTCGATCACTCCTTCATGAGAAGAGATAAGTTTGAGTATGTCTGATCATTTCCCCATTCGTTGATTCCGGGTTGGGGTTTGTACAATTCAGGATTGGTTATCTTTTCCTTGTGCTTTCAGAGGAGCCTGGGATGTTGGAGAAGCATTCCGATACTGTGTATCGGCTTTCCTTTTATTACTTTTAGCAACAATGTGTGTTGAAGGCTGGAGATTGTACTGATTGTTGACTAGGAGTCGTCTGCTCCGAGGTTCCTCGACCTTGCAGACTTTTCTCTTTCAAGTAAAACAGGTGCAGTAGTCGCTGATCGTTGACAAAGTCTGGTACCGGAGATTTTCCAGCAAGGCTCTATAGACCGGGATCATTCCGTTGATGAACAAGTCCACCGCATGTATTTCACTGACATTCGGGTCATGAAAATCCAAAGCTTGGACTCTGAACCTCTTCACATAGTCATTCGGATGTTCATTATTCTTCTGAGACATTATTCCAAAGTCAGATAGAGTAATCTGCTCTGAGACGAAAAAGTATTTCCCGTAGAAGGCATTAACCATTTCTCCCAACTAGTGATGCTCCCAGGTGCAATGTTGTTATACCAAGTATATGCTTGGCCCGTCAGGGATTTTGAAAACTCCTTCAAACGGACAACACGGTTGTGTTTTCGCCTAATACTTCTAGGAATCGAGAGACATGTTCTCGAGCATTCCCGTTCCATTGTATAATGTGAATGTTGGAGAGGTACAAACCTTCGGAAGAGTAATTCCCTGTGTAGAAGATGGGTACGGAAGTTGATGACGGTGGACAAATGGTGTTTTGCCTTTTCCTCGATCCTCCATAACGCGTTCCAGATATTCCCGAATGATGAAGCTTGCAGGTTCCTTCGTTGGTGGATCATTGCAGACTTCATCATCTTCTACGATGTGGATTGGGGAGATTTCAGGATCAGCAGTTGAAGAGGTTTCCTAAGCTCTTCCTTTGTTTGAATGGCGTTGGGGATGAGTTTGCTTAGACGAAAGTTTGTCTATCAGAGTCTTTGGATAGGTGCATAACTCTTTCTATGTTGCCGCCATGTCTGATTTTTGGAAAAAATTTCCTGAACCTTCATGAGATCGGATATGGTAGGTGGATCTTCTCTGACTTCTTCAGGAGACCGACCAAAGAGAGGATTGTTTCCGATGTTGGTTTAGGAGGTGTGATACCAGCACCGTTGTTGGAAGCAGGAGTAGTTTCTGGAGTACCACCATTGTTGCTAGTGCTGGCGTTGTTTGTGTTATGATTTGTAACTGAACCTCACCTAAGATCAACCATTTTGTGAAAATGAGAGATTGCAACCGAAAGATTAATATCCCACTGTGGTCGCCAATCTGTGGATGGGGAAAACGGTTTGCTGGTTTTTTAGGGAAATGAAGAGACGAGCGTGTTATCGAGACTCCTCGACCGAGCAAACTGTTGAACCTCACACAGATGCACTGCAAAGGGAGTGCTTAGATTCGAGAGATCAATCTGTAGGACTGATAGACACATTTTTGTGTCTTATTTGTCCTCAGTGTCTCTATTGTTAGTCTCGATTTTTGTACTAATTTTGGTGTTTTTATGTTTGTTTAGGTGTTATTGGAGAATTACACTTATGCGGAAAAAGTTGCTCGAAAAGTGCTTTTTGGACCCCCGTAGAAAATTACTAAAGGCACCCTCACTTTGGATAAGGGGCAACTCAGTGGGCATCTAGCTATTCGCACCCCCGGTTTGGTTAGGGGGACTCCATCTTCACCATTTCAAATTGTTGGTTTTGGCGGGAAGAACAATTCTCGACTGGCAAAAGGGTTAAATTGCGCACGTTTCTGGGAGAAGATTTGGACGATATCCTTGGATTTCTTCCGTTGATTTGGATAGATATTGGCCTGTGAAAGATATCCGGGGCTGGTAATTTAGTTGGACTCGAGAAAAGAAGAAAAGAAACTTGAAAATTCCACGCAACAGAGTACTCAGGTTTGACTACTCTATTTTAGGAGAAAACTATGTGTGGCGACGACATGTTTCACGTGGAATCAACGCCTGTGGAGTGTCGAGATCGGAGCAAACATCGTGACTGAGCAAACAATCCCATGCATCTCTGTTAAAGGAAAGAAAATATTCTGATAATGGCAGCGAGAGAAGAAAAGAATTAAGGGCGATTAAGGAAGATTTCTTGAAGATTTTGGAACCCTGTCGAGTATAAATACGTTACTGGGTGCATAGACCAGGGGGGAGAGTTTGGGAGAGTGAAGTAGCCTCAACAGAGCCGGAGAATCAAGTTACATAGAAACACCATTGCTGCTGTTGTGAAGAACACAAAGAACATAAGACACACACCCATTTGTCGTTCATGCTACAATGATTGCGACAGTTGCTTGACAGTCTTATACGCTACAATTACAGCGACACTTTCTTTATATCGATCTCTGTAACAGTGTTTTGCAACAAGTATAAGCGTTGTAAACACTCGGTTTTAATCATTTTCTCTATATTTCTTCTTTGTAACACCTATTTGAGCAATGAAATCAACTTTTGAGTGTGTTTCCATGATGAAGAGCTAAACCCATCCTCTGGGGCGACGGAGGAAGACATTCTTTCAAGAATTATGCGGTAATATTTACTTTATTAATTTATGCAATATTTTTATATGATTAATTGCATTGATAAAAAAATGAATTAAATGATTTTTATTAATCAAATATGTTTTCTCTTGATGATGCATGCTTAGTTTTAAACTCTTGATGCGTTATGCTTGCGACTAATATTTGATATTTTGGAAATCTGATTTTGTCAATACTTAAGAATCAAATCAATTATTTAAATTGCATGATATAAATTAATTTAAAACCACATAAGTATTGATGAATGGTGAAATCCTAGCTCCAGCCTCTCCATAATTTTCACAACATTTTGTATTTTGAGTTTGTTATATTTTTGTTTTAAAAATTAAGTCTAAAAATCTGCTTTCACAAGTCTCAACGAACCTATTATTACAACAACAATTAAAAATATCATCAATTTTTGGCATCGCCGACGCGGATTTGTCTTTAGGCTAGAGTTTTTAGATTTTTTTTATTTTTTAGGTTTTTATTTGTTTTTGTTCTTCTTTACGTTTTTGGGTTTTTGTCTTTTCCTTACAGAATTTGGAGCGAAAGAAAATTTTGCCAAAGCTTCTGGTGAATACTTTAAGACTTGGAGTAAAAGGCAAAGCGAAAGGAGCGAAAGAAGAAGATTTTTTTTATTTTATAAAAAAAAGAGAAAAAAAAAGAGAGACATTTTTATTTTTTTAGATATTATTTTTATTTTTTAGACTTTCCTTTTCTTTTGCACTTTATTTTTGGACTTTGGACATTAAACTTTGGGACATTATTTTTAAACCCTACGGAAGGGTAGTTTAAATATAAACTGTTTGCAGAGAAAGATGGCGATTACGATATCGCCTCGGCCCCTTGGGTTCGTACACGACATTGGAGTCGTGGCCCGAGTCGACTACAACGGTTCATCCCCCGTATGGAACGAGAGGTAAGTTTGTCGAAACACTCGCGAATCCCCTAATCGCCGGGTTACTGTATTCCTTCGTTTGCATATATGTCGAGAAACTGAATACGGCTGCTTTAATTTCCTAGTAAAGGGCAAGGCCTGACCATACAAGATAAGGGTTCGGATTTCATCACCGTTCTCTTCTTTACCGCCTTAGGAAAACGATACTTAACGCGAACCTAAGCTTTAAAATTTGGAATAGAACGAGACCTATAGGGTAACGAGCTTAATAGGAAAGTCGTTCGAAAAATATTGGTTACTCTTTTAAGCATACTTCGAAGTTCATGATGGTTTCTGTGAGTTGAATGCGTGACTGCGTAGCCTTGTAATGCGGTGAGGCCTTGGGTATCAAAGCTCCACGCAGCTTCCCTCGCCTCTATTCAACTTAATTCAACTCGGATTGATTCCAGAGAGGTTTGCTTAGATTGTAACGAGTTCCTTTTCGAAAGATTAGAAGCTGGTCTAGAAACAATCTAAGTGGATCCATCATGCTTTTTGTTTGCTAGAAATCAGTAGGTTTGTTGTGGTGGAGTCAGCCTTGTTTGTGTTTGCATAGAACTTCCTTTCCTTTTAGGATTTTTCTTTTTCTTTTGTTGTTTTTAGTGTATGCCCGAGGTTATTAGAGAGCGGGCTTGGAAAAGAGACAATCTAGGTCGATTGATTAGTGAAAAACCTAGTAATTCTTCTGGTGGAAGCGGGGAGCTCGAAGACTCTTCTTTTGAGAGCCCCGTTTTTGGAAACTTCAGTTTTGAGAATCTGTCTCTTCGTGAGGAAAGTACCCCTACTACTTCAGCTGTTCCAGCAATGGCAACTTTGAAAGATTACATGTACCCAACTAGGACCAACCGAGCTTCGTGCATTAAATTGCCTGCCAATACGGCCAATTTCGAGATAATTAAACCTAGTATTCTTCAGATGATATATTCTTAGGAAAAGATGATGAGAACCCTTATTTTCATATTAGGGACTTTGAGGAAATTTGTGGGACAATTAGAATAAAAGACCTTACTGATGAAGTTTTGAAACTTAAGATGTTCCCCTTTTCCTTGAAAGATAAAGCCAATACCTGGCTAAACAACCTACCATCTGAATCCATTGAAACATCGAAGGAACTTATTGCTGCTTTCTATATGAAATTCTACCCTAAGCATAAAACTGCAGCTGTTAGACAGAGAATTAGTTCCAGTGTGCAACAAGAGGGAGAGTCTCTTTATAGGTTTTTAGAGAGATTCAATGATCTACTATCCTAGTGTCCTCACCATGGATTTGATAAGATTAAACTCATAGAGATTATTTATGATGGTTTAGACTATTCGACCAAAGCCATGGTCGAGTCTATGTGCGTTGGTGAGTTCACTAGTAAAAGTGCTGAGGATGCCTTTACCTTCTTAGGAGTTGTTGCTGAGAAATCCCAATAGTGGGAGTCTTGTGTTGACCCCCCTAAAAGACTCTTGATTAATAGAAGTAGCATTAATATGGTAGATACGAGTTTTGTGTCAGATGCTAAGTTTGCTGCTTTGTCTAGAAGGTTAGAAGCTTTGGAAATAGGTCAGTCTAAAAATAGGTCCCTTGTTGAACCTAATAGAGCCTCTCAAGTCTCTAGTTGTGGAATAGATCCCGATAACTCATTTTGAGAAGGTCAGGTTAGTGAAGAGCAAGCTCATGTTGTCTATAACAATGCTAGGTTTGAGAACCGTCAGAAGTTTGACCCCTACTCAACCCTGGTTGGAGAAACCATCCTAATTTTTCTTGGTCTAATGGACAAAATCAAGGTCAGTCTAGTAATTCTCAGCTTCCCCCAGGTTTTGGTTATACTCAGAACCTTTCAGGTCAAACCCAGTTTCAGAACACTTCTGAGAAAAAGATCTCTACCTTAGAAGAAACTCTTACTATGTTAGTAAAGAACCATGATATGTTATCAGCTAACCACCTTAGCTTTCAACAAAAAACCAGCCAGAATCATAAGGATAATTCCCATACTCTTGCTAAACTAGAACTTCAAGTCGGCCAAATAGCTAAGTATTTAAGTGAGAGAGAAGGAGGTAAGTTTCCTAGTCAAACTCAACCCAATCCTAGGGGGTCCATCAAATATCTTTAGTTGGTGAGGAATCATCAAAACATGTGAACTCGATAAAAACCCTTAGGAGCGGTAAAACAGTAGACAACAAGGTTTCCATGCCTGATAATGAACATGTTGTAGTTCACCCTTCTGAACCAGAAACTGAGGAGACTGACAGAGTCTCTAAAGAGACCAATGAGGGTCATATTGAGCCCGACTTTGTTCCTAGAGCCCCATATCCGCAGTTGTTAGCCCCAACAAAGAAGGAGTCGACATTCAACGAGATAATGGAAACATTTAAACAGGTGAACATCAATATTCCGTTATTAGAAGCAATTAGGCAGATGCCTGCTTATGCCAAATTCCTTAAAGATCTTTGTACACGAAAGCGTAAGCTTAATGTCCAAAAGAAAGCCTTGTTAGCTGGTCAAGTAAGTTCCATTCTTTTGAAACAAACACCCCTAAGTATAAGGACCATGGATGCCCCACCATTTCTTGTGCGATTGGTAATCACATGGTTGATAAATCTTTACTTGACTTAGGAGCTAGTGTTAAATTACTCCCGTATCATGTATACACCCAGCTAGGTCTTGGTAGTTGAAACCGACTAAAATGACACTATAATTAGCTGATAGGTCTGTAAAAGTCCCTCGTGGTGTCATAGAGGATGTTATGATTGAGGTTGATAAGTTTATTTATCCAGTGGATTTCGTTGTTCTAGACACCAAACCTGTTCAAGACCCAAATGCTCAAATCCCAGTGATTCTAGGTCGCCCATTTTTAGCCACAGCTAACGCTGTCATCAATTGTAGGACCGGGCTTATGAACATATCCTTTGGTAATATGACCACTGAAATAAATGTCTTTAATGTTACTAGAAAACCTTCTGAGAATGATGATTTAGAAGAAGTGAATATGATTACCACTTTAGTTCAGGATTTAGTTCAGGATAATTGGCATGACACTTTAATGGGAGATTCTTTAAATGAATTTGAGGAAACCATTCTCTTAGACCAGATGTGTGATCAATCTTTAAAAGAAGCCCTTGAGTATTTTAAAGACTCTACGGACCCAGAAACCCGGGCAATAGTGTTAGGTCTTTCTGAGAATAATGATGACCCTAAGTTTGGGGGTAGAGAACTAGAAGAATCTCTTGAGTATTTTAAGGACTCCGAAGATCTGGAAATTCAAGCAATAGTTAGAGGTTTGTCTGTGAGTAATGAAAACCCTAAGTTTGGGTGTAGTGATGGTTATTTTGATTGTCATGTATCCCTAATTAGAGTCCCTAACTTGGGATTCGAGCCATGTGCGTCTGAGATATTACTCGAGTCTATTCAGACTCAGCAACCCGATCCTCCTGATACTGTCCCAGAGGTTACCTGTATTAGAGACCCGTTTTTCGGATGAATATATTTATCAAGATACACATATGAAGCTCAATTATGCTACCCAGATGAACCTAGTTGTCTTGACAGAAACCTTAGACAAGGATGTGCTCTTTCTATTCATTTTTCTGAACCAGTGCAGTTGTCTGATATTGGTGTTAGCTCTATTTGGTCTTATGGACCCACAACTATTTCGGCTATTGGTGTATGACTTTGGAAGGTGAAGATCCTTTTTGAGGTATTTGATGTCTGGCTGAAGACTTTAAACTTAGCACTCCTTGGGAGGTATCCCTTGCTCATGCAACACGGTAATATTTTTCCTCATTTCCTTCTAGTGGTAATGGTTTCTCCTTTTTCATGTTTTTTAATTTCATCTTTAGAACATTGAGGACAATGTTAGATTTAAGTTTGGGGGTATGGGAGAAACATTTTAGTTGCAATAAATAAAACTCCAGAGCCTAGAAATTTATGTTTATTAAGGATGGCACTAACCAATCTAAGTGGATGAAAGCATCTTGGTTGTAGGAGTTAAGGAACCAATCTGATTAGATGGAAACATCTAAAGAGTCTATTCATAAAAGCACATAGCTCAGGTGTTAGAAAAGAAAACATGGTAGTTTCGTCATATCCTCGTGATGGAAACATCGAAAGAATCCTGATCACTTATTTTTCTTGTTCTTTTTACCATTGCTAGGGTGAAATAAAGTGACTGAGATACAAAAAAAAAAAAAAAAAAAAAAAAAAAAAAAGACCACTTGACCAACCAGAATAAATACAATAAAGTCGACCACTTTGGTACCCTTGTATATGCCAGCTGAGTTGACCTAGAGTTAGGATTATCGACCACAGGTTCCCTTGTATATGCCGGTGTATTGATATTAGTCCAGATTTAGTATCTCAGTCCATTAGGATAGGTTCACCTTAGTCAACATCATCTACGTTTTTCTCTACATCCATCTTCTTAATCTATCCATGTGATTGGTTGACTCCGGTTTATGATTTCCAGAAACTATCTGAGTAGAGCTCTGTCACTTTATATGAATTTTAGTATGCTTGAGTGCAAACTCGTGTACAAAGAATTGGAATTTCGCATCGTGGGTACTTCCTCCTGTAGTCAATAAGTATGCCAATCAAGGAGATTCTTTAGTGCCTTCCAAGGTTCTGCGTAGATAGCTAGGGTCTGGAGTAAAGCTTTTGTGGGTACACCTCTGGTAAACCCTCCGGAGACAACACTCCGCCACTAGGGACACCTAGCGGTTTAACGGCTTGCTGCACGTGCTAAGTGTAGTCATTTTATTTTCTAGATTAGATTTGCTCGGGACTAGCAAATAATAAGTTTGGGGGTATTTGATAGACACATTTTTGTGTCTTATTTGTCCTCAGTGTCTCTATTGTTAGTCTCGATTTTTGTACTAATTTTGGTGTTTTTATGTTTGTTTAGGTGTTATTGGAGAATTACACTTATGCGGAAAAAGTTGCTTGAAAAGTGCTTTTTGGACCCCCGTAGGAAATTACTAAAGGCACCCTCACTTTGGATAAGGGGCACCTAAGTGGGCATCTCAGTTGGACTCGAGAAAAGAATGAAAGAAACGTGAAAATTCCACGCAACAGAGTACTCGGGTTTGACTGCTCTATTTTAGGAAAAAACTGTGTGTGGCGACGGCATGTTTCACGTGGAATCAACGCCTGTGGAGTGTAGAGATCGGAGCAAACATCGTGATTGAGCAAACAATCCCATGCATCTCTGTTAAAGGAAATAAAATTTTCTCATAATGGCAGCGAGAGAAGAAAATAAATAAGGGCGGTTAATAAAGATTTCTTGAAGATTTTGGAACCCTGTCGAGTATAAATACGTTGTTGGGTGCATAGACCAGGGGGGAGAGTTTGGGATAGTGAAGTAGCCTCAACAGAGCCGGAGAATCAAGTTACAGAGAAATACCATTGCTGCTGCTGTGAAGAACACGAAGAACATAAGACGCACACCCATCTGTCGTTCATTCTACAGTGATTGCGACAGTTGCTTGACAATCTTATACGCTACAATTATAGCGACACTTTCTTTATATCGATCTCTGTAACAGTGTTTTGCAACAATTATAAGCGTTGCAAACACCCGGTTTTAATCATTTTCTCTATATTTCATCTTTGTAACACCTATTTGAGCAATGAAATCAACTTTTGAGCGTGTTTCCATGATGAAGAGCTAACCCATCCTATGGGGCGACGGAGGAAGCCATTCTTTCAAGAATTATGCGGTAATATTTACTTTATTAATTTATGCAATATTTTTATATGATTAATTGCATTGATAAAAAAATGAATTAAATGATTTTTATTAATCAAATGTGTTTTCTCTTGATGATGCATGCTTAGTTTTAGACTCTTGATGCGTTATGCTTGCGGCTAACATTTGATATTTTGGAAATCTGATTTTGGCAATACTTTAGAATCAAATCAATTGTTTAAATTGCATGATATAAATTAATTTAAAACCACATAAGTATTGATGAATGGTGAAATCCTAGCTCCAGCCTCTCCATAATTTTCACAATATTTTGTATTTTGAGTTTGTTATATTTTTGTTTTAAAAATTAAGTCTAAAAATCTACTTTCGCAATTCTCAACGAACCTATTATTACAACAACAATTAAAAATATCATCAAGGACTCCGGCCTAAACCAAGTCAATGGCCGTTCTAGAGTCAATTCGGTCACAAAGAGGGAGATGGGTTGATCTGTAGGAGGGAAGATGAGAATTGTGTGGGATCAATGATGATCAAGGATTGTGGATGTGTTGAAGGTTTCTGCAAATTTGATTAACTATGGAGTTTGAATAAGTTCTGGGCGATTGATGGAATTTCTGAGAGTGATTGCTCGAAAAATATTTGTTGTTCAATCGTGGATCCAGAGACTTATTTATATTGTCAGAATAGCGAACACATTGATCCAGAGACTTATTCAACGAATTACTGAATATTGATAGTTGGATAGTATTCGAGCAAGTGAGCAAGTATTGCTCAATTCGACGATTGATGAATTACTGAATATTGATAGTTGGATCAATATTCGAGCAACTTAGCAAATTTGTGGATTACTGAATATTGACAGATGGATAAGTATTCGAGTAATTGAGTAAATATTGCTCAATTCGAAGAAAGAATTACTGATCATCGAGCAATTGAGCAAGTACTGCTCAATTCGACAAATTATTTATTTATTGGTGACGTGACCCAATAAAATATTAAAATATTGGTAGATTACTGAAAATTATATAATTAATCCGTGTGTTGTTTGCTGGATTAACATAAATTTATTGTTTGAACTTGCTCAGAATGGTGATTTGTTGAGCGTTTGTTCGAAACCCTAATTTTGAGCAATTGCTCACTGATCGACGAATTGCTGAATATAGGTCATGAGCGAAGGAGGGACCGACCACATGGTACTATGGCCGTCCATTTGATGCCCAATTTCTCGAGTGAGCGTTACACCAGGGTCCTGAGTTGACCAGCTGGTGAAGGAATGACGATTAAATGCCGGTTTCATCATTTATTGAAATATCGCTCGATTGAGCATCAGGTGACAAAACCTAATTATAGAAAAGTGAGGGACCGACCAAGATGGCGTGAGACCACCCTTGGTGGCCGTGGGACCTATGGTGGGCGTTTGCACAAACTCTGAGTTAGTTGTGAAGAGTTTGGACCCAATATGAGCGATTGCACAAATTAGGTCTAAAAGTGTGAAAACGTGTGGGACCGGCTTGTTGCAAGCCTTAGAGCCGCCCTTGGTCGGTCAATGGAGCATGCCCATGTTTCCATAATGTCTGTGTCTTTGTTATGAGAGTTTCAACATTTTCTGATGTGCGTTTGAGCAATATTTCGAATTTTCAGAAGAGTTCGATCTTTGACTGAAATCCTTGATTTTGCTCGAATGAGCAAGTATGCTCGTTTGATCAATATTTTGAGAATATTAAAATAATAATATTTTAATATATTTTTCATGAGTATCCTAGTCGGTCGTGTGACCATGTTGACTTTTGGCTTTTTCATGGTTCGTGCAATATTTGAGAAAATATGGAGAAACCATAAATTTTGCTAAAACTGGGGAGTTTCACAAGATGAGAAAAATAACAATTTATGAAAGATTAGGGATTGCAAGGTGTGGGATCGTCCACGGCTAGGGCATGGCCGACTGGCTATGTTGCCTGGTCCCGCAACACCTTTCCCTATTTTATATTATTATTTCTTTTGTGAAATCCCACAAAAATGTGGAGAAACCATGAAATATGGAGAAACCACGAGTTTTGCTCAAACAAGGAAAGTTGCTGGAATGGAGGAGTCGTCATGAGTTTATGAAAACAACAAAAATAAGGAAAATAATGGAGGAGTCTTCAAGGACCGGCCAAGGCTAGGGCCCGGCCCATGGGCGCTTCTCCATTATTTTAATGTTATTATTTTCTCTCTCCTATTTTGTGCGGGATTCCTCATTTGTCCATATTTTGGATGCGCGTTCGCGCATTTGGGTGCTCGTTCGTGCATCATTGTCGAGTACACTCGCACCATTTTATGGGGCTTACTCAGTGGTAGTCCATATGCCCGATTGTTGAGTACTTATTACTAATTCATGAAATTCAGTGGAGAATAATTCATGAAACTGAGTAATAAAAGTGAGTAGTTTCTATTATCAATTCATAGGATCAGCCGTGGATTCGACCATGAATTCGGCATAATAAAATAGGTATTACCATTCCATGGGATCGTGGATTCGACCACATAATCGGAGTAATGAAAGTAGTTATTACCATCTCATGAGATCAGTCGTGGATTCGATCATGAAATCAGAGTAATGAGACTATCTATTACCATTCCATGAGATCAGCCATGGATTCGACCATGAAATCTGAGTAATAAAATAAGTGGTGATATTACAATTTCATGAGACCAGCCGTGGGTTCGACCATGAAATTGGAGTAAGAGATCAGTCGTGGATTCAATCATGTCGGAGTAATACATTTATCTATTACCATTTCGATCATGAAATAGGATTAATGAGATAAGATAGATTATCTTCTAGGAATTCAGTGGTGAATGTAACGGTAGAATTTAATCTCTTGCGTATAGTCAGTGAAACAACGAGTGTTGTCGAAGTCCTGAAGGCGTTATTCCTCTCAATCTTACGGAGAACCGCCTGGGTCTATACACGACCTTTCTCATGTAGTCAGGGAACAATGAGTATCACCGACGTCCTAAAGACGTTATTGCTCTCAATCTACGGAGAACCGCCCAATTATGTTATTCTAAATAGAGGGCACGACGAAATGCCAGGGATCGAACGCTCAACTAGTGGAGGCTTTTCGGAAGGCATATTCATCGTGGCTTCGTAAAATATGAATCGTTGCTTGCCTGAAAGCCGTGTCAGAAACATGCATCATGATTTTACGGTTTTTCCCTTTGTTGAAAATCCACCATTCACAGGTTCTATAGCTTGCTTAATCTCTTGCGTGCCCTTTTCATATTGATTCTTCTTTATTATCCTTGGTGATCTCCTATTCATTATGTCTTCTCAACCTGACTTCAACAATTATTATAGTTAGCATTCATATTAGAAAACAAAATAACTAGCAAACATTTCTGTTTTATGGATCAACTACTGTTGTTTATCCCCTAAATTGGATCAACTTCTACTGTTGATCCCTTTTTTATTTGGATCAACTACTGCTTTTGATACAAAAATATCTAAAAATCCTTTAGAAACACATTACCAGTAAAACAAATTTGCATACAATGGATCAACTTCTATTGTTTATCATATTTTT